>NC_069447.1:4381585-4696372 GCF_026875155.1 Cherax quadricarinatus | reverse complement strand
AAAATTTTTTTGGGAAAACGGTAAAAAATATGAGTTAATGAGGAAAAACCCAACTACTCCGTTAGGAAAAAATGGAGGAGATAATACTAGACAGGTTACTACTGACTCCGGCCATACAATAGAGCGGAAAAAAATGTAAGGGACCTGGGAGTAGTAATGTCTGAGGATCTCACTTTCAAGGATCACAACAGTGCCACGATCGACGTGCAAAGAAAATGATAGGATGGATAATGAGAACTTTCAAAACGAGAGATGCCAAGCCATGATGATCCTTTTCAAATCACTTGTTCTCTCTAGGCTGGAATACTGCTGTACATTAACATCTCCATTCAAAGCAGGTGAAATCGCAGATCTAGAGAGTGTACAGAGAATCTTTACTGCACGTATAAGTTCTGTCAAGCACTTTAACTACTGGGAACGTTGGAAGCACTTGACTTGTACTCGTTGGAACGCCGGAGGGAGAGATATATCATAATCTACACTTGGAAAATTCTGGAAGGAATGGTCCCAAATCTGCACACAGAAATCACTCCCTACGAAAGTAAAAGACTGGGCAGGCGATGCAAAATGTCCCAATAAAAAGTAGGGGCGCCATTGGTTACACTAAGGGAAAACACCGTAAGTGTCCGGGGCCCAAAACTGTTTAACAGCCTCCCATCAAGCATTAGGGGAATTGCCAATAAACCCCTGGCTGCCTTCAAGAGAGAGCTGGACAGATACCTAAAGTCAGTGCCGGATCAGCCGGGCTGTGGCTCGTACGTTGGACTGCGTGCGGCCAGCAGTAACAGCCTAGTTGATTAGGCCCTGATCCATCGGGAGGCCTGGTCATGGACCGGGCCGCGGGGGCGTTGATCCCCGGAATAACCTCCAGGTAACCTCCAGGTAACCCCTCATTGAAAATTTATCTCCTCAACCAGTGAACCAGGACTAGAGTCGGACGATGGAGCCCCATCGTTCGATCAGTACCCAGGTTCACCCATTGAGAAGGTGGGTCTGGCAGTCGTAGAGGTGTTGTGGTCAACGCCCACCTGTCTACCCTTGTCATTTCCATACTAGAGCTGGTTGAGCACGGTTGTCCATTCTGTCTCCAGGCTGTATCTTGGCCTTGCCTTAACTGTGTTGTACACATACATTTCCAACTGTATATAGTGTACATATGTGCAAATATCCACATTGCTTTTGGTGAAGGAAAATATATTTCAAAGTCATTGAGCTGTGTTAGTTCTGCTCCTCGCTCCCTTTTACACCCAGGATAACAGGCCTTATTGTCCTTGGGTTATAATGTGGGTAGCCTGTCCGAGAGCTGGAGCTGGACTTAGAGCATGAGTTGAGCCTAGGGTGAAGCTGAAGCAGGAACATTGTGTAGCTTGATGTCTGGCATTGCATTAGCCTTGCCAATGCTTTACGAAACTTTGCATGTCAGCCTTGCGTTTTATGGTCAGCCTGCTATTGTATGATCGTTGACAGCTTGCTATTGGCTTGTTCATTGTGCTCGTTTCACTATGGTCAGTCTTGCTGTTGTGTGAATATTTTGCAGTCGGCTTTGCTATTGTGTATCAGCCTTGCTATCATATCGTACTGTGCATAGCTAAGCGTGTATTGCAAATAGCGTGTTACGTTGGGGTATGCCGACTAGACGAGTCAGACGTCTAGTGTCTGAATACACTTTATTAAATTTGTCTAAATTTTCTCTACAGCGATGTTGGCAAATTGCTCGTTCCATTGGCATTGATTATGAATGCACTCTCACAGCTGAGCAGCTTTGTATTCTTATAAGTATCAAACTTTGAGAAGAAGAGATGGCACATCAAACTCCTCCCGCTACGGGAGCCAGGAATAAAAACCCAATGTTCTCGCAGGAGGAATATGATACATCAACTGAGCAAAATCGTCAGTCTCGTGCGACAGGGTTGTCTGAAGGTTAATCTGCTGCGTTGGCACTTGAGTTGGTGAAAATCAGTCTTGAGCAGACTAGAGAGCAGAGGAAGAATTTGATAGGGAAAGAGAAAGAAGTTTAGTTTACAAAAAGCAGTTCAGCTGGTTCCCCGCTTCAATGAGGTAGAACTTAAACAATTTTTCGAAACTTTCGAAAATCAGGCTCGAGCCTTGAGGTGGCCAGAACAGCATTGGGCGTCTTTGGTGCATACAGCTTTTCTTGGTAAGGCACAGGAATTTACATCAGTGTTAATTAACACTGAATTTTGGAATTGCCAAGTGGTGAAGACCGCAGTCCTTGGAGCATACCAGTGCATTCCTGCTAAGTATAGAAAGTTATTCAAGTTAGGCAGACGACAGTTTGGTCAATCCCTGGTGGATTTTGTGAGACAGCAGACCAAAGCTTTTACCAACTGGTATAAAGCAAGTGATGTCACCACCTTCGATGAGCTAGTGCAGCTTATCTTAGTAGATAACCTGCTGGAGTCTGTGGGACAAAAGGTTAGAGTCTTTCTGCAGGATCGTGTCTTAACCACTGCATTGGAGGCGGCCAGGTTGGCTGATACCTTTGAAACCAGCCGCTCTTTGTCCGTGGTTCGAGGTTCGAGGTTCGAGGTTCTGACCAGAGCTTTGGTAAGAGGGGAGGGGGGGAAGAAAGATGGGTAAGGATGGAAGTTGGGAAAGGTTGGGGAGGGAGGAGAAGGGTAGGTGGGGTTATAAAAGGGTAGTGGCCTATCCACTTTGGTGTAATTTGAATATGCGTGTGTGCATATTGAGTAATTTATAAAGAGGTTGGTTTTATGAGTAGGGTATACCTCCTGCCCATCAGTTTCGCAATGCTATATTGTGTTATACCAGTGCATCATTGATTTGGAAGGATGCATACTGCATACAGTTGCTTGGCTTTTTTTTTTCGCAAGAGGTTGGTCAGGAGGCGCAGCTGCAGGCGAAGGTTGCTGGGCATTCGATGGAGGTTGGTTTCTCACCTGGAGTCGGCCAGCAAGGCAGTGACTGAGGTGGTGTCCTGCTGTATTGTAGTAGTAGGTGTAACGAGGTCAGTTGTGAGGTGTTGGTTGATAGAAGTGGGTCACCCGAAGGGGGGAGCGAAGGGCCATTTTTTGGACATAGAAAGGGTTCCCGGGGGTATCCATTCTTGTCTGCGGGGGTCGCCCTTTAAAATTTTGGGGTGAAAGGGGAAATTCTCCTTGTGGATTTAAAAGGGCGAAATTTTTTGTTGGAGGGTTTATTTTTTTTGGGTCTGTGGGGAGGGGGGGGTGATTTTTATTGTCGGTTGTGTTTACTGGTTGGGGGGGGTTTTCTCTGTCTGGCACGTTGAGTTTTTATTCTTTTGTTGGTTTTTTAGGGAAGTTTGTCTAATGGACATTTAAAGGGGGGGATTCTTCCGGGGGTTGTGTAGGTCCTCTGATTTTGAATTTTTGGTTTGAGTTGGGTTCGGTTTATGAAACGGGGCTTTGTTTTGGACACCCTTTGGGGGGTTTTTGCATGTTGGTTTTGGGTTTTGAGCGACAGGGGGTTCGAAAGGGGGATTCCGAGAGGTTGGTTTTATCTCTTGTACGGGTGTTGTTTGATGTGGGGGGGATGCTTTGAATCAATAAAGTTGGCCCGGGGGGGTTTTGCAGGTTTTTTGGTTTTCTTTTTTGGTTATTGGGGTTTTTGGGGGTTTAGTAATCTGGCCCATCTGTATCTAGGATTTTGTTTTTGGGTTCCCTTTTGCAAATTTTGGTTCCTCTGATGGAAATGCCCCCCCCTTTTTTTTCTAAAGGGGTTGGGTGGTAAGCACCAACCCGGTTTTTGATGAGGGACTTTGTCAGGGTTGGTGGATTTTTCCATTTCTTCTCCCACCCCGGCAGTTTTTTAAAATTCTTCGTTATTTTTTCATTGTCTCTTTTTTTGTTTGCAAAAAGCTGTAGGGGTGGGGGGGAGACAAAAAAAGGTGACTTTTGTCTGCGAATTTGGGGGATGATGGGGGTCGGTATGTTAGGTTGGGGAGGTCGTTGAGTTTTGTTGAAGAGGAGGGGCTGAGGCAGGGGGTTGGGGGGATCCCGTTTTTGGTGTGAAGGGGGTTTTTTGCTCCGGGAAAAGGGGGGGGATTTTTTTCCTGTTTAAAAGTTGTAGATTTGGGCCGAGGGAAAAGGGCCCCGTTGTGATTTAGGGGGGTCTACGAGTTTGGAAAGAGACCGGCGTGCCAAAAGGGTGTCGAAGGCCTTTGTTTTACGTTCCCCGGTGGAGATTTAAGGGGGCCCGATTCCCTTTTCTTCTTCAGGTTTGGGCCCCGGCCCTTTATAGATGATGTTTATGGCCTGCTGGGTGCTTTCGGCAGGAAATGGAAGCCAAAATGCCTTTCAGAGAATAGGTGGTTGAACTCCATGTAATAGTTGAGTCTGTTGGAGATTATTCTTTCAAAGACTTTGCCCATGACTTCGAGTAGGGAGATGGGTCTCTAGTTCTCGGGATTGCGGTTATCCTTGTTTGGTTTGGCGATGAAGATCATCTTAGCTGTCTTGAAAGCCTCTGGGAAGTGACCAGATGCCAAGATGGCATTGTAGGTATTCACCAGAGACATCTTGCAGTTATGGGGGAGGTACTTTAGATGTTTAGCTCTTATGCCTGATGGCCCAGGAGCTTTGTTTCTCAGTCGCCCTATGACTTGGGATACTTCTCTGAGCGTGATTGGTCTGGTGAGTGGATGTTCGTCTTCAAGGGTAGCTGTGTCAATTGATGGTATAGGATGAAAGTCTTCTAGGTTCTCATCCCACCATTGGTTGACCCACTGGTAGTGGGTGGTGTTAAATCTTCTGCTGTCGTTGTATGAGAGAATATTCTCCCATACTTCACCCATCAGCTTGGCTTGGTCCAGTGGGTCGTCAAGTAGGGTAGTCACTACCTCGCCATTTTCGTCGGTGAAGGAGTGTGAGAGGTGTTGAGTGGGAGTGTGGTTGGCCCCTAGTAGTCTGTGGATCGTGCTTCAGAATTGGTCAGGGTGGCGTTTGTACTGGTTAGCTTGGCGCACCAGATAATCCCAAAGATCTCTTTTATGTTGGGTTATTAGGGCGATTAGTTCTCTTCTCGATCTTAGTAGGGTTTCCCGGGAGGGTTGCCCTGTGAGGAAGTGTCTACTGCATTCTAATTGGTACCTGTTCATTCTGTCCTTGATTTCCCTAGTTGGTTTGTATTGTTGGTATATCTTGGACGATGTTAGTGTGCAGCAAGCTTGTGTGGCCTCTTTGATTCTGGCATGAAGGGAGTTAATTGCCCCACCTATTGCATTGCAGGGCTGGTCTTCGAGAGAGATGGTTTGATCATTACCTAAGAAGGCTCTAAAGGGGTCGAAACCTAGCATCTTCAGGTTGGGTTTGGGGGGGTGTACGGAACGGAGTGGACTGTAGCTTGATTACCACAGGGATGTGATCTGATCCGACGTTGCCACCTGGGGAGACTCTACAGTGGAACAAGTCACAGTCTCTGTTGGTGAGGACTACGTCTGGGGTGCCTGGGTGGTGGCCCACAAACGACTTGAAGAATGGGCCTTGGAATTTAAGGTCTTTCGCGGGCATTATGTGGTACAGTTGTTTCCCCTTGTGGTCACCTTGGGGCAGGGTGGCTCCACAATTGAAGAGAGCACGGTGGTGGGCATTGAAGTTCCCAGCGGTCCCATCTCTCTTTTCAACAGCCTGGTATGAGCACAGATCGTTAACATTGGAGGGTGAAGTGCCAGCCGGAAGGAGAACGTTTACGTCAGCCAACTAAGTCACCTGGTGAGCCACGCTACTCAACTTATGGTCAAACTGGTGAGTGACAAACCCCTCAACATGGTGTATCTCGACAACAGTATCCAGAGCGACACCAGCCAGAGCGACAGAAGGCAGAGGGACACCAGTTACAACATCAGCAGGGAGCTAAGGTCAAGCCTGTCATCTTTTTTTTTTTGCAACAAGGTAGGTCACATCCGCCCCAACTGCCCAAATAAACCCCAACCATTAGGGAAAATCTATAATGTTCCTAGTAACATGACCCTGAAAGAAGTAGAGAAAGGGAGGGCCCCTTTTATTACTCCAGAGTCATATTTTTTTTTCGGGAAGACCAAAGAAACTAAAAGTCAGAATTTTAGGGAGCGGGAGCATTTGCTAATAATAAGAGAGGGGTACTTCCCCTTTCTGAAACACTTCATTACAATTTCCATTTTGTTTGAACCCTTTTGGGAGGAGCTACCTTTTCTGCCCCTTTGCATAGAATTTTAAAGTGAGATATTACACTGGATATTTGACCTTGTAACGGAGTAGGTTTTTTTTTTCACACCTTCGCAGGTATGGGTACTTGAAGAGTAAAGGCCTTGGATGTTCAGTCTTCCATTGTCTGGAAACGCCACTGGTAAATATGTTCCACAAGATTTGTCTTATTTTTCCAATCTTATCACAAGAGAAGGATCACACTTCCTAAAGTGTTTATTTTGTTTGTGAACCTTTTTTTTCACACAACGCACGCCGTTGTTTTTGTTGGTTATCCTGGGTCAGGTCACTCTCGTAGAGTCAAAAGTAATCTAAAAACGCCACAGCCCCCCCATCCCGTCACCCCCCTAGCAAAAAAAAAACTGCCATACTTTTTTGTTCCTGCCACTTTCTCGATAAAGCAAACAAAAGGTTTGTTTTTGCTGTCTTAAAAACAGACAACAATGTCCACTATCTTTACATGGAATGAATGGGGGCGGTTTTCCTTAATTTTCCCCCGCTAAAGTAAAAGATGTATGTCCTTTTTTAAAAAAAAACTCTGCAACACGGCTCAAGGGCGGTCGGTTGACCACAGGTCGCATACTCGTCGGCATCTTGATCAATACCACTGTAGCAGTAAAAAAGATCTTGCCCCCTTTTAGAGATCTGGGGGCCCCCAGGGCTGAAAGGGGGTCAAAGGGGGTAAGGGGCGATACCCCCCCTCCCGGGGAAAAATTTTTTACAATGAAGAGGGTTTTGAAAAGGAAATTTAAATAGTAATTCGTGGTGATTGCTAAAACAAATTTCTAGGGTGAAAAAGGGACGGGGAAAAAAGAAATAAAAATTTTTGTAATAGAAAAGGGGCGAAGGTGAAAATGGGAGGGATGGGTGGGACGGGGTGCCTAATTATATTTTTATTTCTTCTTTTAATTCCATGAAGAAAGAAATCATCTGGGGGGGGGAAAAGGTAAAGGGTAACGGCCCTGGACATAAAAGCCCAACAATGCCATCCCACCAGTAAAGTAAAAGTCACTCTTGCCCAAAGGGTAGGAAACACCGCATACCCAAACAAAACAGTGGCACACGCTCTTATTGTGCGCTTTTAAGGGGTAAACCCAAAAATTAATCCGGGGCCCTAAAACTATTGTGCAGAGGCAAAACAGACAGATAAAGAGACGATAATCGGTCTAGTAGAAAGGAAGATAACCTTAATCCATATGTAGCAAAAATAGGTCAATGTAGACAATACATCCTTTATTATCTAAACACCACCAAACAGGGGGCATCCCTGTACTAATATCATGAAAAACAGAAAAGGCCCTTATTAAAATGTTAAGGGGTGGGTGCATGAGGGATGTATTAAAATTATAGCAATGGTGCCAAAATTTCATTTTGTGTGAAAAATAAATTTTGGCACGTTCCCCTTTTAGTAGTGAGACACTGTTTTCCCTAATTTAATAAAATGACCCATTGCCATATTTTGATGATTATGATTGTTTTATGAAAAAAGGCCTTCCTTTTTTCATGTCAATGAAAGAACTTCTTCCTAAATTGGCAGAGTTGGGGATTCTAGCTAACAAATTGGGGGGCGTTATAACCAAACTCTGAATTTTGGTTGGGGGATACGGAAGACGACGAGGTCAAAAAGTGGTTCAATAAAAACGCTAGATAGGAAATAAAGGGTGGTGAATGTCCCTACTTAAAAATGATAGTTAAACCCAAGACCATTTAAATAAAAATAAAGGAGATTCATGTTTGAAGTGCTGCTTCCTAACCAAACCCTCTTAGTGGGAACTAGTTCCGCCCTCCTACCGGGGCCCCAGTTCTTAAAAGACTTTTCCTTTTGTCCGGAGTTGAAAACAATTGCGAACATAATACTGGGGGATTTCAATATCTGTTTTCAAGGCAAAATAAGGGGTAGCAAAGGTAAAAGAAAAATTCTAGATTAAAAATTACACTAAACAATTATACTCCAACCCGCACACAGTTCTTAGCCACCCAAAATTGACCAATTTTTTGAACCGCCCCTGAAAACCTTATCAGTCAGGCTTCTTACCACAGGTCTTATGACATTTCTTTTTTACGCACAGGAAAATCCTAGGATAGGATAGGCCACACAGCAATAAAAAGAGGTAAATAGAAACTACGTAAAAAACAGGGTAAATGGGCTACAAATTGTGACTGGACAGAGAAAAACAGTTGCACGGACGAAACAAACCTGGGAAAAATTCAAAACAAGTTCATACCATCCTGATAAATTGCACCAGTTAAAGGGGTTTGGGATTAAACGAAAACTAAACCCCCTGGATGAATACGAAAATTAGTTTAAATGAAATTCAGAGCCCCGGCGCTAAAAGTTTAAAGCAAAACAGACGGGTTATTGCACACAAATAAATTCCAAAAGGGGTGGGAACAAGTACAAGCTTAAAAAAGAGCAAAGCCAAAGCATATGCTCAAAAATTGAAGGTAAAGCAAACCCCAGAAAGCCTGGCAACAACTAAACATTGGGGGATACCCATAAGCAGTAGGATAGGTCTAACATAGTACTTACTATCGTAATGGGGAAAGCCACGAAACAATTAAGGGGCAAATTGTTTTAATTCAAACTACACACTTTGATCACACATTAAGTAAACTACCAGTGCAAAAATACCTTTTAAACCAGACTCTGAAAAGTTTCAATAAAAAAAACCAAAAAGGGGTAACCCCAAAACAGTTTTCAACTATAAGTGAAACCATGACTTTTTCAAAAAAAACTAAGCATTTTAAAACCCCAACAAGAGCACGGGCCCGATAACACCCCCGTCTAATTCCTAAAAGATGGTGCTTCTGAACTGTCAATCCCTTTTTCTCACAAAATAAATTACAATCACCACTAATACCGTACCGGGGGGGTTAAAGGGAGGCCAGATTTTCCCCCCCTATCTTCAAAAAAAATAGTGGGTCTGATGTAAATATAGGCCAGTTAGTAACTCAGTAATCTAAAATTCTGAGAGTGCGGTTTTCTAAAAAAAATTAAGTCCCTTTAAATAAAACAACATTCCCTTAGCATAAATGGGGTTTTTGAAGATCCTACTCAACCGACACCCCCCTTTTATTAACTGATGTTTACTGGAAACTGAAATTCAAAGGGACCTCTAGGATGGTAACCTTAGACCTGAAAAAGGGCCTTCGAACTGTCAACCCAATATTTAGTAATAAACTTCAAGCTATCGGTTAGGTTCTGTAACTGGTTTAAGTCCTACCTTAAACAGGGAAAAATATCAAATCAACAAAACGAATCAAACCCCTGGAAAACATGTGGAGTTCCCCCAAAGGTAGTATTCTGGCCCCTTTTATTTTTATGTTAGTCAATGATACCCCTATCATGAAATGCAAACCCCTATGTAGCAGATGAAAGTGCTCTGTTAGTGTCAGGAAAGACCCAAAGATTTGCTAATTTTTTAAAACTGGAACTGGGTCCCCCGAAAATTTTTGGGGAACAACAAACATCATTAACCCCGGGGAAAAAACTAAAAGCCATTTTTTTGGCCAAAACTAAACGAGAAGGTAAATAATTTTTTAAATTTTTTCAATGTAAGGGGGAACCCCATCATTTTGGTTTCATCGTAAAAATTTTTGGAACCCTTTGCCCCCTGCATGTCAGGAGAATTTGTTGGGGAAACAGTGTAGTAAAGGAAAAGCAATGCCAGACTGAAGTTCCTGTATAGACAAGCACAGAGTCTACCTATGGGGCTCGCAGGACCCTATTCTCCCCCTTATACAATCCTTTGGTTTACCTTGCTCTTTTTTGTATTTGCCTTGACAAAAAACTGAAAGATGTGCAAATCCCCCCAGAAAAAATCGTAAGATTCACCGGGGGTGGGCCAAGAAACAGTAGGCCGTAATTACAGCATTGGATTGTAAATGTTGAAGACAAGTAAAACAATGAATTTAATCAGTTTATAAAATTGCTCACAAAACAGTGCCCGAATATCTTGCTTAATTTTTCAAGGTTGGGAACCAAGCAATCAAAGTACTGGGGGAGAGGCAACATTGTATTTACCCACATTAGTGGCCAGGCTTAAAAACCCCTTTTTTTGTACGCAATAAAGGAATGAAACGACTGCCCGCACATTCAAACCCGTCATAGTGAACCAGTTCAAAGAGTCCCAAAAAGGTGCAATGAATTCTAAAAAGGGGAGGGAATGTTTTTATTTTTTAGCTAACATACTGTAATTTTTTACCTTACCTAGTAATGCCCTCTATTTTAGTAGTCTAATGCCCTTGGTAAAGTAATATCTTTTTAGTAGATAATAAAGTTTTCTTCTTTGTAGAATAATAAAAAATATTATCCCCCTTTTATTTTAAATAATGGGGAAAAAGGGCCCCCCAAGGGAAAAAGTCCTTTGTTGATTTTTTTTGAGTTACCCAGGTTCTCTACACATATGCCCTTTGTATGAAAATTTCATGAACTGTATTTGTGTTACCGAATAAACTTACTTATTACTTACTTTCAACTCTCCCAAACCCACCTTTAGGCAACGCTAACACCCCGCTACCACTCTCCAACTGCCTTCTCATGGCTAACATGCTGCCCCTCTACAACGATCTTCAGGCAAAACTAAAACCCACCACTCCCAATGACTTTGGGGAAAATTAACACCTCTCCACTCTCCAAATAATCTTTACCATGGTAACACTGCTCAACTCACCAACTGACCTTCAGGCAAAGGGAACACCTTCTGCAACTCACCAACTGACATTCAACAACTAACCCGCTTCAATTCTCCAACGTCCTTTAGGCAGGCAACACCCGCGAAAATCACCAACTGACCTTCACGCAAGGTTTTAAAACCTCTGCACTCACCAAAACCTTAGGGAAGGGCTATTACCCATGCAATTCACCAACGACATTCGGGTAGGCTAACCCTGCTGCAACTCACGAAAGCCTTCAGGCAAAGCTAACACCAGCTGCAACTCATCAACTTTCCTTTAGGCAAGGGTAACACCCGCGAAACACCAAATGACATTTAGGGAAACACCACCTGCTGCAACTCACCCCGACATTCAGGCATGCAAAAAAATTTTCAAATCACCAACTGACATTCGGGGTAGGGTAAACCCCTCTGCAACTCTACAATGACATTCCGGCATGTTAACAGCCGCTGCAACTCACCAAAGACATTCAGGGAACAACACCTCGCAACTCACCAAATGCATTCAGCAAGGCTAAACCCCTCCCCCCCCCTCCAAATGACCTACAGTCAAAACTCACACCCGCTGAACTATCAACTAACCTTTAGGGAAACTAACACCTGCTGCCCCTCTCCCAAAGACTTTAGCAAAGCAACACCTGGGTGGCACTCTCCAATGACCTTCATCAAAGCAACACCCGTTTTCCACTTCCAAAATGACCTTCGGAAAGGCTAACACCTGCTGCACTCTCCAAGACTTTAGGCAAAACCATACCCCCTGCCACTCCAACTGCCCTTTAGGCAGGCTAAAACCCTGTGCCACTCACCACTGAAAATTCAGGGAAGGTTTAAACCTGCTGCCACCCTCCAACGACCTCCAGGGAAAGTAACATTGCCCCCTCCAAACCCCCCTTCAGGCAAAACTAGCAAATGCGTCAACTCCAACTGCCCCTTTAGCCCGGCTAACACTTGCTGCCACTTTCCAATGACCTTTAGGGAAAATAACACCTGCTGCCAACCCCCAACGGCCCTTAGGGAAAACTAACACCTGCTCCACTCTTCAATTTACCCCTTTAGGGAAAACTAAAAACCCGCTCCACTCTCCCAACTTACTTCAGGGAAAATAAACCTGCTTCCACTTTCCAACGACATTCGGCATGGCTAACACCGCTGCAAAATCACCAAATGACCCCTTTAACAAGGCTAAACCTGCTGCCCCCTCCCAAAGACCTTCAGGGAAAACAAAAACCTGCTGCCCCCCCCAAATGACCTTTAGGCAAGGCTAACACCTCTCAAAATAACAACTACCTTCAGGCAAGGTAGCCCTGCTGAAAAATCTCCAACACCTTCGGTCAAGGCTAAACCCCTACAATCAAAACATTCAGGGAAGGCTAAACCTGCTGCAACTCACCAACGACCTTCACAAAATAAAACCTGCTACCACTCCCCAACTGACCTTCAGGCAAAACTTAAAACCCGCGCCACTCTCCAATTGCCTTCAGGCAAAGCTAACACCCCGGGCCCTCTCCAAATGACATTTAGGGAAGGGGTAACACCCGCTGCAACCCCCAACTGACCTACAGGGAAGGCTAACCCCCTTTTCAAGTCTCAAACTGACCTTCATCAAGGGTAAGCCGCTGAACCACCAAATGCCCTTCGCAAGGCTAAAACCCCCGTTGCAAGTCTCAAATGACCCCAGGGAAAGTTAAAACCCTGCTTTAACCACCAAGACTTCAGGAAAAGGGTAAAACCTGGCCCCTCTCCACTGACCTTAAGAATGGCTAAACCTGCTGCAACTCACGAACGACCTTCACGCAAAACTAACTCCTGCTGCCCTTTTCCCCCTGACCTCCAGGCAAGGCAACATGTTTTTCCGTCCCCAACTACCTTCAGCAAAACTAACACCTGGTCCACCCAACTGACCTTCATCAAGGGAAAAAACCCGCTGTAAACATCAACTGCCTTCAGGAAAAACTAACACCTGTGCCACTCTCCCAAATGACCTTTAGTCAAAATCAAACACTTGCGCAAATCAACAAATTTTCATCATCAAAGATAAAAACCTGTCCCCCTCCAATGACCCTTTAGTCAAGGGGAAAAACCCCGCTGAATCACCAAAATGCCTTCAGGCAAAACTAACACCTTCTCCCCCTCCCAACTGACCTTAAGCAAAACTAACACCTGCTGCCTTCCCCAATGACCTTCAGGCAAGGCTAACACCCCCTGCCACTCTCCAAATGACCTTCAGGCAAAGATCACACCCCTGCCACCCAACGACCCCAGTCAAAGTAAAACCCGCGAACACGCAAACTGACCTTAGGCAAAAAAAAAAACACTTGTGCAACTTCCAACTCACCTTTACAAAGCTAAAAACCTGCTACCACTCTCCTCCGAAAATTCACATGGTAACACCCCGCTGCCCCTCCCAATGACTTCGGCAAAACTAATACCTACTGCCACTCTCCAATGATTTAGGCAAAAAAACCTGGTGCCCCCCCTTTTCCACTAAAAATCCCCTTTAGGGAAAGGCAACACCTGCTGCAACTCACCAACTGACCTTTAAAACAAGGCTAACACTCTGCAACTCCCAAAAGACCCTTTAGGCAGGTAACACCCGCTGCAACTCACCAACTGACCCTTTAGGCTTAAAAGGCTTAAAAACCCCTGGCCCCCGCAACTCTCAACTGACCCTTTTGGAAGGGAAAACCTGCTCAACACACCAACGACTTCAGGCTAGGCACACGTGCGCAACCCATCAATGACCTTTAGGCAAGGAACACCTGCTGCAAACACCAAGAATCAGGCAGGTAACCCCCCGCAAATCTAAAAAAGACATTCAGGCAGTCTAACACTGCGCAACCACCAACTGTCATTCAGGCAAGGCTAACACCTGATGCAACTCACAAATGACATTCAGGGGAAGGCAAAAACCTGCTGCACTCTCCAACTAACCTTTACAAAGACCCGCTGCCCTCCAACTGACCCTTTTGTCAATAACCCTGCTGCCACTCTCCAACTGACCTTTAGGCAAACTAAACCTCTGCAATCACCAATAATTCAGGCAGGCTAAAACCCTGCAACTCACCAACTGACATTCAGGCATGTGAAACCTGCTGGACCACCCCAAATGATATTAGGGAAAGGGTAACACCCCGCAAAATCACCAAATGACAACAGGTAAAGGGAGCACCTGCTGAACCCCTACTCACTTTTAGGCAAGGGTAACATCTGCAACTCACGAACTGACATTTGGTAGGCAAAAACCCTTTTGTAAACACCTCTGACCTTCAGGCAAAGCTAACACCGTGCCCCCCTCCAACGCTTTTGGCAAAACTAATACCTGCTGCCACTCTCCAACTAATTTCAGGCAGGCAAACACCTGCTGCAAAAAAAACCCATGACTTATCAAAGGGTAACACTGTGCAAACTCACCAACTGAAACAGGAAGGCTAAAACCTGCCGCAACCACCAACGACCCTTTAGGAAGGCTAATACCTGCTGCAACTCCCAACTCACCTAAGGGAAGATAAACCCAGCAACTCACCAATGACTTTTTAGGCTAGGCTAACACCTGTTCAACTCACCAAGACCTTCAAACAAGGCAAAAACCTGTTACAACTCATCAATGACCTTTAGGGAAGGCAAAACCTGCTGCAACCACCAAAGCATTTAGGCTAGGCACGACCCGCTGCAATCACCAATGACATTCGGCTAGGCTAAAAGCGCTGCGCTCTCCAACTGACTTGGCTTTGGGTAAACCCGCTGCAACTCTCCAAATGCTTTGGCTAAGGCTAACACCTGCGCAGCTCCCAACTGAATTCTGGCTTGGCTAACCCTTGCTGCAACCCACCAATGATTTAGGATTTAAAACCTCTACAAATCTCCCAACCCACATTTGGCTAGGCTAACCCGCGCAACCACAACTGACCTTCTCAAAATAACACCTGCTACATCTCCAACTGACCTTTAGGGAAAACAACACCCGCTGCCACTCTTAACTACCCTTTGGCAAAGCTAACCCTGCTGCCCCTCTCCAAAGAAATTTAGGGAAGGCTAACACCTGCGCAACTCACCAAGACCTTTAGGCAAGGGGAAAAAACCGTGCAAGTCTCAAGCTGACCTTTAGTCAAGGGGTAACGCCTGCTGCAACTCACCAAGACCTTCAGGCAAGGCTGACACCTGCTGCAACTCACCAGCTGATCTTCAGGCAAGGCTAACACCTGCTGCAACTCACCAACTGACCTTCAGGCAAAGTTAACACCTGCTTCAACTCACCAACTGACCTTCAGGAAAGGCTAAAACCTGCTCCCCTCTCCAACTGACCTTAAGGAATGGCTAAAACCTGCTGCAACTCACCAACTGACCTTCACGCAAAACTAACTACTGCTGCCACTCTCCAACTGACCTTCAGGCAAGGCTAACACCTGTTGCCGCTCCCCAACTGACCTTCAGGCAAAGCTAACCCGGTGCCACTCCAACTGACCTTCAGTCAAGGCTAACACCCGCTGTAACTCATCAACTGACCTTCAGGAAAAGCTAACACCTGCTGCCACTCTCCAACTGACCTTCAGTCAAGTCAAACACTTGCTGCAACTCAACAATTTACCATCAGGCAAAGATAACACCTGCTGCCACTCTCCAACTGACCTTCAGTCAAGGCAAACACCTGCTGCAACTCACCAACTGACCTTCAGGCAAAACTAACACCTTCTGCCACTCTCCAACTGACCTTCAAGCAAAACTAACACCTGCTGCCACTCTCCAACTGACCTTCAGGCAAGGCTAACACCTGCTGCCACTCTCCAACTGACCTTCAGGCAAAGATCACACCAGCTGCCACGCCAACTGACCTTCAGTCAAAGCTAACACCTGCTGTAACACGCAAACTGACCTTCAGGCAAAGCTAACACCTGCTGCAACTCTCCAACTCACCTTCAGGCAACGCTAACACCTGCTACCACTCTCCATCTGAACTTCAGTCATGGCTAACACCTGCTGCCACTCTCCAACTGATCTTCAGGCAAAACTAATACCTACTGCCACTCTCCAACTGACTTCAGGCAAAATTAACACCTGCTGCAACTCACCAACTGACCTTCAGGCAAGGCTAACACCTGCTGCAACTCACCAACTGACATTCAAGCAAGGCTAACACCTGCTGCAACTCTCCAACTGATCTTCAGGCAAGGCTAACACCTGCTGCAACTCTCCAACTGATCTTCAGGCAAGGCTAACACTGCTGACTCACAACTGACTTAGCAAGTAACACCTGCTGCATCTCACCAACTGACCTTCAGGCTAGGCTAACATCTGCTGCAACTCATCAACTGACCTTTAGGCAAGGCTAACACCTGCTGCAACACACCAACTGACATTCAGGCTAGGCTAACACGTGCTGCAACTCATCAACTGACCTTTAGGCAAGGCTAACACCTGCTGCAACACACCAACTGACATTCAGGCTAGGCTAACACCTGCTGCAACTCTAAAACTGACATTCAGGCATGTCGAACAGCTGCTGCAACTCACCAACTGTCATTCAGGCAAGGCTAACACCTGATGCAACTTATCAACTGACATTCAGGCAAGGCTAACACCTGCTGCCGCTCTCCAACTGACCTACAGGCAAAGCTAACACCTGCTGCAACTCATCAACTGACCTTCTGGCGAAGCTAACACCTGCTGCCACTCTTCAACTGATTTTCAGGCAACGCTAACACCTGCTGTCACTCTCAAACTGACCTTCAGGAAAGGCTAACACCTACTGCCACTCTCAACTGACTTTCAGGCAAACCTACCACTCCTGACTTCACAACAACACCGCTGCCACTCCAACTGACCTTCAGGCAATCTAACACCTGCTGCCACTCTACCAACTGACCTTCAGGCAAGGTTAACACCTGCTGCCACTCTTCAACTGACCTTCAGGCAAAGCTAGCACCTGTTGCCATTCCAACTGACTTTCAGTCAAGGCTAACACCTGCTCCAACTCACCAACTGACCTTCAGTCAAGTCTACCACCTGCTGCAAATCAACAACTGACCTTCAGGCATGGCTAACACCTGCTGCCACCCTCCAACTGACCTTCAGGCAAAGCGAACACCTGCTGCCACTCTCCAACTGATTTTCAGGCAAAGCTAACACCTGCTGGCACTCTCCAACTGACCTTCAGGCAAACCTAACATCTGCCGCAACTCTCCAACAGATCTTCAGGCAAAACTAGCACCTGCTGCCTCTCTCCAACTGACCTTCAGACAAAACTAGCACCTGCTGCCACTCTCCAACTAACGTTCAGGCAAGGCTAACACCTGCTGCCACTCTCCAACTAACCTTCAGGCAAAGCTAACACCTGCCGCAACTCCAACTGACCTTTAGTCAAGGCTAACACCTGCTGCCACTCTCCAACTGACCTTCAGGCAAAACTAATACCTGCTGCAACTCACCAACTTACATTCAGGCTAGGCTAACACCTGCTGCAACTCACCAACTGACATTCAGGCATGTGTAACACCTGCTGGAACTCACCAACTGATATTCAGGCAAGGCTAACACCTGCTGCAACTCACCAACTGACAATCAGGTAAGGCTAGCACCTGCTGCAACTCGCTAACTCACATTGAGGCAAGGCTAACACCTGCTGCAACTCACGAACTGACATTCTGGCTAGGCTAACACCTTCTGTAACACACCATCTGACCTTCAGGCAAAGCTAACACCTGCTGCCACTCTCCAACTGACTTTAGGCAAAACTAATACCTGCTGCCACTCTCCAACTAATCTTCAGGCATGGCTAACACCTGCTGCAAATCACCAACTGACCTTCAGTCAAGGCTAACAACTGCTGCAACTCACCAACTGACATACAGGCAAGGCTAAAACCTGCCGCAACTCACCAACTGACTTTCAGGCTAGGCTAACACCTGTTGCAACTCACCAACTGACCTTCAAGCAAGGCAAACACCTGTTACAACTCATCAACTGACCTTTAGGCAAGGCTAAAACCTGCTGCAACTCACCAACTGACATTCAGGCTAGGCTACGACCTGCTGCAACTCTCCAACTGACATTCTGGCTAGGCTAACACCTGCTGCAGCTCTCCAACTGACATTCTGGCTAGGCTAACACCTGCTGCAACTCACCAACTGATATTCAGGCATGTCTAACACCTGCTGCAACTCTCCAACTGACATTCTGGCTAGGCTAACACCTGCTGCAACTCACCAACTGACCTTCAGTCAAAGATAACACCTGCTACCACTCTCCAACTGACCTTCAGGCAAAACTAACACCTGCTGCCACTCTCCAACTAGCCTTCAGGCAAAGCTAACACCTGCTGCCACTCTCCAACTGACATTCAGGCAAGGCTAACACCTGCTGCAACTCACCAACTGACCTTCAGGCAATGCTAACACCTGTTGCAAGTCTCAAACTGACCTTCAGTCAAGGCTAACGCCTGCTGCAACTCACCAGCTGACCTTCAGGCAAGGCTGACACCTGCTGCAACTCACCAGCTGATCTTCAGGCAAGGCTAACACCTGCTGCAACTCACCAACTGACCTTCAGGCAAAGTTAACACCTGCTTCAACTCACCAACTGACCTTCAGGAAAGGCTAAAACCTGCTGCCCCTCTCCAACTGACCTTAAGGAATGGCTAAAACCTGCTGCAACTCACCAACTGACCTTCACGTAAAACTAACTCCTGCTGCCACTCTCCAACTGACCTTCAGGCAAGGCTAACACCTGTTGCCGCTCCCCAACTGACCTTCAGGCAAAGCTAACACCTGGTGCCACTCCAACTGACCTTCAGTCAAGGCTAACACCCACTGTAACTCATCAACTGACCTTCAGGAAAAGCTAACACCTGCTGCCACTCTCCAACTGACCTTCAGTCAAGTCAAACACTTGCTGCAACTCAACAATTTACCATCAGACAAAGATAACACCTTCTGCCACTCTCCAACTGACCTTCAAGCAAAACTAACACCTGCTGCAACTCTCCAACTGACCTTCAGGCAAAGATCACACCAGCTGCCACGCCAACTGACCTTCAGTCAAAGCTAACACCTGCTGTAACACGCAAACTGACCTTCAGGCAAAGCTAACACCTGCTGCAACTCTCCAACTCACCTTCAGGCAACGCTAACACCTGCTACCACTCTCCATCTGAACTTCAGTCATGGCTAACACCTGCTGCCACTCTCCAACTGACTTCAGGCAAAATTAACACCTGCTGCCACTCTCCAACTAATCTTCAGGCATGGCTAACACCTGCTGCAACACACCAACTGACCTTCAGGCAAGGCTAACACCTGCTGCAACTCACCAACTGACATTCAAGCAAGGCTAACACCTGCTGCAACTCTCCAACTGACCTTCAGGCAAGGCTAACACCTGCTGCAACTCACCAACTGACCTTCAGGCAAGGTTAACACCTGCTGCATCTCACCAACTGACCTTCAGGCAAGGCTATTACCTACTGCAATTCACCAACTGACATTCAGGCTAGGCTAACACGTGCTGCAACTCTTCAACTGACCTTTAGGCAAGGCTAACACCTGCTGCAACACACCAACTGACATTCAGGCTAGGCTAACACCTGCTGCATCTCTAAAACTGACATTCAGGCAAGGCTATTACCTACTGCAATTCACCAATTGTCATTCAGGCAAGGTTAACACCTGCTGCATCTCACCAACTGACCTTCAGGCAAGGCTATTACCTACTGCAATTCACCAATTGTCATTCAGGCAAGGCTAACACCTGATGCAACTCATCAACTGACATTCAGGCAAGGCTAACACCTGCTGCAACTCACCATCTGACCTTCAGGCAAGGCTAACACCTGCTGCCGCTCTCCAACTGACCTACAGGCAAAGCTAACACCTGCTGCAACTCATCAACTGACCTTCTGGCGAAGCTAACACCTGCTGCCACTCTTCAACTGACTTTCAGGCAACGCTAACACCTGCTGTCACTCTCAAACTGACCTTCAGGAAAGGCTAACACCTACTGCCACTCTCCAACTGACTTTCAGGCAAAGCTCACACCAGCTGCCACTCCAACTGACCTTCAGGCAATCTAACACCTGCTGCCACTCACCAACTGACCTTCAGGCAAGGTTAACACCTGCTGCCACTCTTCAACTGACCTTCAGGCAAAGCTAACACCTGTTGCCATTCCAACTGACTTTCAGTCAAGGCTAACACCTGCTCCAACTCACCAACTGACCTTCAGTCAAGTCTAACACCTGCTGCAAATCAACAACTGACCTTCAGGCAAGGCTAACACCTGCTGCCACCCTCCAACTGACCTTCAGGCAAAGCGAACACCTGCTGCCACTCTCCAACTGATTTTCAGGCAAAGCTAACACCTGCTGGCACTCTCCAACTGACCTTCAGGCAAACCTAACATCTGTCGCAACTCTGCAACAGATCTTCAGGCAAAACTAGCACCTGCTGCCTCTCTCCAACTGACCTTCAGACAAAACTAACACCTGCTGCCACTCTCCAACTAACCTTCAGGCAAAGCTAACACCTGCTGCCACTCCAACTGACCTTTAGTCAAGGCTAACACCTGCTGCCACTCTCCAACTGATCTTCAGGCAAAACTAATACCTGCTGCAACTCACCAACTTACATTCAGGCTAGGCTAACACCTTCTGCAACTCACCAACTGACATTCAGGCATGTGTAACACCTGCTGGAACTCACCAACTGATATTCAGGCAAGGCAAACACCTGCTGCAACTCACCAACTGACAATCAGGTAAGGCTAGCACCTGCTGCAACTCGCTAACTCACATTGAGGCAAGGCTAACACCTGCTGCAACTCACGAACTGACATTCTGGCTAGGCTAACACCTTCTGTAACACACCATCTGACCTTCAGGCAAAGCTAACACCTGCTGCCACTCTCCAACTGACTTTAGGCAAAACTAATACCTGCTGCCACTCTCCAACTAATCTTCAGGCATGGCTAACACCTGCTGCAAATCACCAACTGACCTCCAGTCAAGGCTAACAACTGCTGCAACTCACCAACTGACATACAGGCAAGGCTAAAACCTGCCGCAACTCACCAACTGACCTTCAGGCAAGGCTAACACCTGCTGCAACTCACCAACTCACCTTAAGGCAAGGATAACACTTACTGCAACTCACCAACTGAATTTCAGGCTAGGCTAACACCTGTTGCAACTCACCAACTGACCTTCAAGCAAGGCAAACACCTGTTACAACTCATCAACTGACCTTTAGGCAAGGCTAAAACCTGCTGCAACTCACCAACTGACATTCAGGCTAGGCTACGACCTGCTGCAACTCACCAACTGACATTCAGGCTAGGCTACGACCTGCTGCAACTCTCCAACTGACATTCTGGCTAGGCTAACACCTGCTGCAACTCTCCAACTGACATTCTGGCTAGGCTAACACCTGCTGCAACTCACCAACTGACATTCTGGCTAGGCTAACACCTGCTGCAACTCACCAACTGACATTCTGGCTAGGCTAACACCTGCTGCAACTCTCCAACTGACATTCAGGCATGTCTAACACCTGCTGCAACTCACCAACTGACATTCAGGCAAGGTTAAAACCTGCTGCCGCTCTCCAACTGACCTACAGGCAAAGCTAACACCTGCTGCAACTCATCAACTGATCTTCAGGCAAAGCTAACACCTGCTGCCACTCTCCAACTGACCTTCAGGCAAAGCTAACACCTGCTGCCACTCTCCAACTGACCTTCAGTCAAGGCTAACACCTGCTGCCACTCTACAACTAACCTTCAGGAAAAACTAATACCTGCTGCCATTCTCCAACTGACCTTTAGGCAAAACTAACACCTGCTGTCACTCACCAACTGACCTTCAGGCAAGGTTAACACATGCTGCCACTCACCAACTGACCTTCAGGCAAGGTTAACACCTGCTGCCACTCTCCAACTAACCTTTAGGCAAAGCTAAAACCTGCTGCCACTCCAACTGATCTTTAGTCAAGGCTAACACCTGCTGCCACTCACCAACTGACATTCAGGCAAGGCTAACACCTGGTGCAACTCATAAACTGACATTCAGGCAAGGTAAAAACACATGCTGCAATGTGAAGGCTTACTCAGCCCTGTAACAACTTCAGTCAGTATTACTAAGGCTGGCTCCTCCTCAGGAAAATTAATGTATAGAAAAAGAATAAAAACTGACAAACATAAACACTTTATTATTTAGAAAATACAAAATATAAAACACTTAAATATGAAGTATTAATCCTACATTAAAGAAAATGAAAACTGAAAAATATTAATGATAACTGAATTCATCGCTAAATGCATAAAAATTTACAGAACCAAGAAAGCTTCACATGAGCTTCTTGGTTTTGGGGAATTTAAATTCTAATAAAGCTTTGATCTTACTGGGGAGAGGCTGCAGAGAGTTATTAGAAAGTATCAGTCTAAGATATCTAATCTTGTTATACCCAAGGAAGCATTTCTTCGGCTAGGCAGTGAGGCCATGTGAGCGTAACCTACGTAAAACTGATGTTAATGTTTTGATATGCTCGCCCCACGTAGATGTCATTACGTAAATATTATCAAAATAAACTGAAACATTTGGCATATTACCCAAGACCTTTCTCATCAGTCTGACGTAGGTAGCACAGGCAGTTACCAAACCGGAGGGCATAGTTCTATACTGCATCAGTCCTTGGTGTGTAGGAAAAGCGGTGTACTGCTTAGAAAAAGGGTCTAACATTACTTGATGATATGCCTGCGCAACTGACATTCAGGCATGGCTAACACCTGCTGCAACTCACCAACTGACATTCAGGCAAGGCTCACACCTGCTGCAACTCACCAACTGACATTCAGGCAAGGCTAACACCTGCTGCAACTTACCAACTGACCTTCAGGCTAGGCTAACACCTGCTGCAACTCACCAACTGACATTCAGGCAAGGCTAACATCTGCTGCAACTCACCAACTGACATTCTGGCAAGGCTAACACCTGCTGCAACTTACCAACTGACCTTCAGGCTAGGCTAACACCTGCTGCAACTCACCAACTGACATTCAGGCAAGGCTAACATCTGCTGCAACTCACCAACTGACATTCAGGCAAGGCTAACACCTGCTGCAACTCACCAACTGACATTCAGGCAAGGCTAACATCTGCTGCAACTCACCAACTGACATTCTGGCAAGGCTAACACCTGCTGCAGCTCACCAACTGACATTCAGGCAAGGCTAACACCTGCTGCAACTTACCAACTGACCTTCAGGCTAGGCTAACACCTGCTGCAACTCACCAACTGACATTCAGGCAAGGCTAACATCTGCTGCAACTCACCAACTGACATTCTGGCAAGGCTAACACCTGCTGCAACTTACCAACTGACCTTCAGGCTAGGCTAACACCTGCTGCAACTCACCAACTGACATTCAGGCAAGGCTGACACCTGCTGCAACTCACCAACTGACATTCAGGCAAGGCTAACACCCTCTACAACACATCAACTGACATTCAGGCAAGTCTAACACCTGCTGCAACTCACCAACTGACATTCAGTCAAGGCTAATACCTGCTGCAACTCACCAACTGACATTCAGACAAGGCTAACAATTGCTGCAACTCACCAACTGACATTCAGGCAAGGCTAACACCTGCTGCAACTCACCAACTGACATTCAGGCAAGGCTAACACCTGCTACAACTCACCAACTGACATTCAGGCTAGACTAACACCTGCTGGAACTCACCAACTGACGTTCAGGCTAGGCTAACACCTGCTACAACTCACCAACTGACATTCAGGTAAGGCTAACACCTGCTGCAAGTCACCAACTGGCATTCAGGCAAGGCTAACACCTGTTGCAACTCACCAACTAACATTCAGGCAAGGCTAACACCTGCTGCTACTCTTCAACTGACATTCAGGCATGTCTAACACCTGCTGCAACTCACCAGCTGACATTCAGGCAGAAACCTGCTGCAAGTCACCAACTGGCATTCAGGCAAGGCTAACACCTGCTGCTACTCTTCAACTGACATTCAGGCTTCTCTAATACCTGCTGCAACTCACCAGCTGACATTCAGGCAAGGCTAACACCTTCTGCAACTCACCAAATGACCTTCAGGCAAGGCTAACACCTGCTGCAACTCACCAACTGACCTTTAGGCAAGGCTAAAACTGACACCTGCTGCAAACTCACCCAACTGACTTCAGGCAAGGCTAACACCTACTGCAACTCACCAACTGACATTCAGGGAAAGCTAACAACTGTTGCAACTCACCAACTGACATTCAGGCTAGGTTAACACCTGCTGCAACTCACCAACTGACCTTTAGGCAAGGCTAACACCTGCTGCAACTCACCAACTGACCTTCAGGCAAGGCTAACACCTGCTGCAACTCACCAACTGACATTCAGGCTAGGCTAACACCTGCTGCAACTCACCAAGTGGCATTCAGGCATGTCTAACACCTGCTGCAACTCACCAACTGACCTTTAGGCAAGGCTAACACCTGCTGCAACTCACCAACTGACCTTCAGGCAAGGCTAACACCTGCTGCAACTCACCAACTGACATTCAGGCTAGGCTAACACCTGCTGCAACTCACCAAGTGGCATTCAGGCATGTCTAACACCTGCTGCAACTCACCAACTGACATTCAATCTAGGCTAGCACCTGCTGCAACTCACCAACTGACATTCTGGCAAGGCTAACACCTGCTTCAACTTACCAACTGACATTCAGGCAAGGCTAACACCTGCTGCAACTCACCAACTGACATTCAGGCAATGCTAACACCTGCTGCAACTCTCCAACTGACATTCAGGCATGTCTATCACCTGCTGCAACTGACCAACTGACATTCAGGCAAGGCTAACACCTTCTGCAACTCACCAACTGACATTCAGGCATGTCTAACACCTGCTGCAACTCACCAACTGACATTCAGGTAAGGCTAACACCTGCTGCAACTCACCAACTGAGATTCAGGCAAGGCTAACACCTGTTGCAACTCACCAACTGACATTCAGGCAAGGCTAACACCTGCTGCAACTCACCAACTGACATTCAGGCAAGGCTAACACCTTGTGAAAATTTTTGTGGACTGCCTCCAAGTGAGTCACCTACCCTGGCAAACTCTGTTGACACCGAGCTCTGAGGTGGGTACCTCAGCCTCACAAGTGGCTTATAGGACAGATTTTCACATGATTGATGTTGCAAGAAACTCGCCTGCATGCACGTATAAAGGACTAACTTACTTGGTGTTGCAGCATATATCCTGATCTTCAACTTCCCTAAGCTTAGCCTTAGCCCCTCTGGACTTTCCCTCAGAAACCATGTGCAACTGGGAGCCTTAATTCCTGCAATATTCAATCGTTATTAGTGTCCTGCCTGCACCTCAGAAATTCCTATATCCAAGAGGGTATGTATCCCTTAGTATAACTATGCAGACACGGACACTAGCTTCCAGACTTCCTTGAGACACTGGTACTTACTGGGCATGCTCTGCCTGTTACACACCGGGCCCACAGATAAAACTCAACTCACAATCTCCCCAGACACTGGCCAGAAATCTATGAGATATAGTGGAGGTCTTGTCTTACTGAATGGGCCTGACAGAGGAGGTCATCTACGGTATATCGAGGTGCCTCTACCAGATTTCCCCAGGTCCCAAATGTGAAGACACGTGGGGGGCGCCGTCTGCTGATCACGGCACGTCTTGTCCAGTTGGTGTCTGTCTTAAGAAGGATGCTATTGTGTCTTTGAGACCCGTGCCTCGTCATTCAAGCTAGGGCTGCCAGTTCTCCCTAGCTAACTTAACCTAGTGTTTGCCTACATTATCGGCCTATTACTACCTATGTTAAGGTCTTAGGTCTACATTATGATTATCTACAGTTGCCTCAATAATCCTAATATTAGTGTACTACCAGTAAAACTACCTACTCCTTCCCTGAAGAGTAAATCTATAAATTAAATAAATGCCTACCAACAATCCATGCCAAAATAGAGAGAAAGCTGTTTGTTTGGGAGGGTTTATGGGCCAGCCAGCTCAGCTGTCCCATTACGGCCATGCTGGATCTGTCCTGTGGAACTTTAGGGACCAAATAAATTTCCACATCCTCCCGCCGGCGAAGGTAGGCGCTAATTTAAAATCAAGTTCCCCTTCTGCAGCCCCCAAGCGGACCCTGGACTGAGGCCGCCCCGGCCACTCTCGTCGAGTAACCCCGGGTCTAACTTAAAACCGCCATTTTCCCCCTTTTGGACCCTGGGTGTGAAACTTGTTGGTTCCGGTGGTCTTAGCACCCTTTGTTTTTAGTTTTAAACCTTTTTTCTAGTCTACCCTTACTGAGGGGCCCGACTTTCCCACCCAGGGGCCCACACCCCCTTGGGTAGCCTTTCCCCATGTTACGGGTTCCCTGGATTTTAAAGGGCAATTACCCCTCTTTGAAACCCTGAAAAAGTTTTTTCCCCCCAAGGGTGGCCGGTGTTCGCACTCCCTCCCCTAGTTCAGCTTCCCTGGCGGTTCACGGTATACGGTATTAAATTAAACACTACTCCCCCAGCTACATGGGGCAAATTTCCCTCTATCTGGCTTTGCAGGGAATCAGGTGGAATCCTCCCACCTATGATGATTATGGGACTATTTTTTTTTTTTTTATTATCACACCGGGCCCGTTCCCCCCAAAGGGCAGGGGGCCCGAAAAAGAAAAATTTTCAAACCATCTTTCACTCCATCACTGTCTTCCCAAAGGGTGCTTTACATACATTTTTTAAACTGCAACATTAACCCCCCCTTCAGAGGGGTGAAAAAGTTGCAGGGACTGTTAAACCAATTCCTTCCCTTTAAACGCCGTGGGTTTAAAAGGGAAAGTCATCTATATGATTGGCCCCACCAGGATCCCCAAATTTCTGACTGTGTCAGTGGTAATTCCCGGGCTGCCCTTCCGAAAGTCTTTAAATTTGCTTACGCTGCAGCAAGACCTCTCGCTGTAATGCCGTGGGTAATTCTCTACCCCCAAGGCTGTAATGTCTCGCGATGTCCAAAATTTTGACTGTACATCCACCACATCAAAAGATTGGGGGGCCTGTTACCCCCCCAACATCATACTAACTTTCTTTTTTCCCTTTCAACTTTTAATTAGCCCCCAAACTTCTTGTTATAAAGGTACTTGTGCCCCGGGGTCAAAGAATAATGGGGTTGTTTCGGACCTGTGCCCATTCAAACCTTTTTCGACTGTGGGTAGGGCAGCCCCCGGATTCTCATTGGATTATAGATTTTACTCCCCTAATCACGCTGGCTACCTTTCCCCGGGCTCGGACTCATTTTCATCTCTACCGAAGATATCCCTACTACTTGGTTTCCCCAAAAAATTATTGGACATAGTGCAGTATGGTGCTTACCTTTGCAACAGACCGACATCACTGAGCGGTGCCACAGTCCTCCGCAAGTTTTTCCCCCACAACACTTTGAAGCAGAGTCTCAACCCCCCTTATCTCTTTTGCCTACACTCAGTGTTATATACTCCAGAAACTCGTGCTAGCATGTTTGCCTTGCAAAACACGTATTCTGGCACAATGTTTTGGGGTTCTCTTAGAGGTTCTTCCTAGACACTCTTTACCATATACACTCCAACGTTAGTCGTACAGCTTTAGACTATCTCCGAGATCTTTGAGTACTTTCGGGTTTTTTTTATGTGGCGATGGGGGTGCCCTTTCTCCCCACATAACTAAAATGAAAAACGGATCCCCCCAACCCCCTCAAGATCTGTTGTATGTAACCTTTTCGTCGATATTTTAATGAAACTCAGCACTGTAGTGCCCAGTTTCCCTGAACACCTGACGATAACCTTCCGACTTACCCCAATCTGTAAATCTTTAAGAAAAATCGTCAAACCATAATTCGATTCAGAATTTCTCTGGCTCTGACGTCAGGGCGCAACCCCTCTAATCCAACAACCGTAAAGTATAGCTCCTTATCTCCTGTGTTGCCAAACGTGTCCTTTAATTGGTCTTTGGCATTTTGGGTAATTGGTGTCGGTGGTTTGGTAAGCCGGACCAATCCAAGGTTTTTACCCTTGGCGGGGAAATAAATTTTTAAATTTTGAGGGCACTGCAAATGCTCTGTCATTATCGGGCTTTAAACTGATCCCAGAAAGCAAGTACCTGTTAAAAAAAGGGTTTCCCTCGAACGTTGGTAAATTTAATGGGGCAATCTGGGCAACACATTAACAGGCTGCTGTTGTTCTGTTCCCTTTAAACATTTTTCTGCCCTGCTGTACCGGCCCTTTAAAGTCTTTATTTAAAATGCCGCAGAGTCTCACTCTGCTTTACACTCGCCCTTCGTTCGATAGTCCTCCGTGCTACTTCACTGATATTTAAATCACCTGTATATAGGCCTCTGTCTCAAAAGGAAAAGCTCTTCAAAGGGCCCCCGTCTTTTTCTCCAAAAGGTTTCAGGCAAATCTCTAGTTCCTCCCCGTCCCAAAAGCCCGTCTTGCCTGACCATACACCTCCTCCCCCATGCTTTGCTCAGGGGTTCCCTTTTAGGCTCCCATAACTGCTTTTAATT
Organism: Cherax quadricarinatus; assembly: GCF_026875155.1. Classification (NCBI taxonomy): domain Eukaryota; kingdom Metazoa; phylum Arthropoda; class Malacostraca; order Decapoda; family Parastacidae; genus Cherax; species Cherax quadricarinatus. The sequence continues at coordinate 4,667,962 of NC_069447.1, read as the reverse complement.
TACTTGCCTGGGGCAGCTGGAAACACTTCACCCACCATAGTTCCCGGTTTTTGTTAAAATCACGGTACTAATTTGTCTTCAATTTGCCACCCCACACCAAAAAAACGATTAGGAAAGAATGAACGATTTTCAAGCTTCTCAACAAGCTTGACAACTCCCTTTACTATATTACTCACCTGAAAAAAAATTACACTGTTAGCTCTCAAAACCCAATCGAAAATTTTATCGATGTGAAAAACTTAACCTGCAATTTCCTGTACAAGTAAGCAAAAATTACAGGGCTAACCTGTTCAGGTACAATCACAAATCCCACATTAAAATAATCAAAGACAATGAAAAATCACCAAAAAAAATGCGATACAAATTAAAAAATCCTTTAATTGCACAAGTAAAATTTAACAATTCAACTTTTTGAAAAAGTAAATAAAATGTATGTAAATACTTGGCCTAATGCCCAGTTTACTCTGTTTCGTGGGGTTGGATAAAGGAAAACCTAACCTAGCTATGTGCATACTTAAACCTGGCTTTTTTAACCCCTGTAAAAAATAACTAGGTTAAATCTTCCTAGGTACTTAACGTTGTAAAATTTTACAAGCCAGCCTAACTTGGCACCTTGCAAAACCACTGTAAGTAATCAAAACCCAAATTCCTACTCTGGGTTACTTGTAATCACTGTAAATAAATTTAAAATTTCCCAACTTCTCTACCTACCCGGCCCTGCCTGTAAATTACTGCAAATAACAATTCGTTTTTTAGTCAGCTTGCCTAGCCTCTGTGTAACTCTGGGCCAGGATGCTAACCTTAACCTAACTTGTTAAACGGTTCCTAACGTGGCCTAGCTATGAAGCTTAACCCTATTCCACATCCGGTTTTCGAAGGGGCCCCTTTTTTTTAAAATTGTTGGACTGCCCCCAAGTGAGTCACCCACCCTGGCAAACTCTGTTGACACCGAGCTCTGAGGTGGGTACCTCAGCCTCACAAGTGGCTTATAGGACAGATTTTCACAAATGATTGATGTTGCAAGAAACTCGCCTGCATGCACGTATAAAGGACTAACTTACTTGGTGTTGCAGCATATATCCTGATCTTCAACTTTCCTAAGCTTAGCCTTAGCCCCTCTGGACTTTTCCTCAGAAACCATGTGCAACCGGGAGCCTTAATTCCTGCAATATTCAATCGTTATTAGTGTCCTGCCTGCACCTCAGAAATTCCTATATCCAAGAGGGTATGTATCCCCTAGTATAACTATGCAGACACGGACACTAGCTTCCAGACTGCCTTGAGACACTGGTACTTACTGGGCATGCTCTGCCTGTTACACACCGGGCCCACAGATAAAACTCAACTCACAATCTCCCCAGACACTGGCCAGAAATCTACGAGATATAGTGGAGGTCTTGTCTTACTGTATGGGCCTGATGGAGGAGGTCATCTACGGTACATCGAGGTGCCTCTACCAGATTTCCCCAGGTCTCAAATGTGAAGACACGTGGGGGGCGCCGTCTGCTGATCACGGCACGTCTTGTCCAGTTGGTATCTGACTTAAGAAGGACGCTATTGTGTCTTTGAGACCCACGCCTCGTCATTCAAGCTAGGGCTGCCAGTTCTCCCTAGCTAACTTAACCTAGTGTTTGCCTACATTATAGGCCTATTACTACCTATGTTAAGGTCTTAGGTCAACATTATTATTATCTACAGTTGCCTCAATAATCCTAATATTAGTGTACTACCAGTAAAACTACCTACTCTTTCCCTGAAGAGTAAATCTATAAATTAAATAAATGCCTACCAACAATCCATGCCAAAATAGAGAGAATGCTGTTTGTTTGGGAGGGTTTATGGGCCAGCCAGCGCAGCCATCCCATTATGGCCATGCTGGATCTGTCGTGTGGAACTTTAGGGACCAAATAAATTTCCACACACCTGCTGCAACTCACCAACTGACATTCAGGCAAGGCTAACACCTGCTGCAACTCACCAACTGACATTCAGGCAAGGCTAACACCTGCTACAAATCACCAACTGACATTCAGGCTAGACTAACACCTGCTGCTGTTAGGTCAGAGGAAATCTGCTTCCCGCAAGATATTCTTCTGTTGTTAAGATCCATTCGTATTTTTTTTTTTTTGTCTAATATCGGAGTTGTTTTTTTCTAATATCGGAGTTGTTTTTGTCTAATATCGCAGTTGTTTTTCGTTTTCTACCACATCTCACTCTTTTTGAGTTTAAATTTTGATCATAATTAAGTTTCTTAATTTTACTGAGTTGAATCACTTTTTTTTCGATACGATATCGCTAAATGAAAGGCTTATTATGTATCCCACTTTGCAAGGCCTCAAAAACTGCAATTTTTATCCATTTCTGATGACTCTCATTGTACACTGTCTTCAAGAAGGCACTGACAAGCACCTATAGTCAATACCTGACCAACCGGGCTGTTGCTCGTACGTCAGCTTGCGTGCGGCCTGCAGTAACAGCCTGGTTGATCAGGCCCTGATCCACCTTGAAGCCTGGTCTCAGATCGGGCCGCGGGGGCGTTGACCCCGGAAACCTTCTCCAGGTAAACATCAGGTAAACCATTAAACTGCGGAGTCCGCAAGTCTGGGCCTGGGACGGAATGCATGGGCATGACATTTGATGCGTTTTCAAAGTCCTGTGGTGTTAGGATTATTTAAAAATTCTTAGGTGAACCAGATTTTGAGCCTCTGTCATAAGAAAATCATTTAGACTGTTTACACTTATTCTGATTAACGGCTCACTAAAGTATCTCACTCATTTCTTTGCTGTCATCGACTTAAGTCTCGTCTCATTTAAGCGGCGGTCCAATACTGGATGTGGGTTTGTCCAAGAGTTGGCCTAAGAAAAGAAGTATGTTTTTTTTTTTTTAATTTCCTTTATAGTTTTAAGTTTTTCCTGTGTTTCTTGGCTCCTGTACGATACCTTCAGCTTATGTCTGATATTTTCTATTTCTCGGGAAAGTGGCTCTTTTTCTATTTCAGATACACTGGCCCCTTTTGGCAGCTCTGTTATTCTTTGCCTTCGCCTGTAGAGGAAGCGTCTCTTTCTAGTTTACATCTTCCAGCTTGTTTCAGTTAGGATATGGTTAATTTGATCTCACTATATGCTTTCGTTATTAAATTTCAATTTGGTGAATTTACCCTCATAAGTGAACTCATTACTGTATTAATGATTATATAATACATTGTTTCTATTGTGGGGGGGAAATGCTTATTAAAATAGTATTACACATAAGTGGAAGTGTACTGAAGTGTAGTTGAATGTGTATGAGTTGGATGAGGAGAGAGAAATGTGTAGTGTTACAGAAAACAATGATAGGTAAAGTGTGATAGAGCTAGCGTAGAGTTAAATAAACCAGACTAATTAGTTATCAGACTATAGGTTGTTTTTGGTAAAAAATTTCTTTTCGTAACTAGACCCAAGCAGTGGACATGGCCCTGGTATTTACGTGGAGACATGTGTATTATTATTATTATAATAAAAAAGAAGCGCTAAACCACAAGGGCTATACAGCGCGGAGGCCTGTGTAACCAAGTTCAGGGTTGACTCAAGAAATCGTAATGACACGATTGCAAATAAACCATACCCCCGGCCGGGATTGAACCCGCGGTCATAGAGTCTCAAAACTCCAGCCCGTCGCGTTAGCCACTAGACCAGCTAGCCACATAAGATTCATCCAACTAGGTATATTTCTACACCATAGGAAACTAGCTGGTCTAGTGGCTAACGCGACGGGCTGGAGTTTTGAGACTCTATGACCGCGGGTTCAATCCCGGCCGGGGAAATGGTTTTTATTTGCAATCGTGTCATTACGATTTCTTGAGTCATGTTGACGGCAGTGAAGGGACTTGAGCTAGAGTTCGTCACGGCCACGCTAGCTGGAGATTCGTCTGTAAAAACTTGCATTTGTGGTCACAGAGGTGCCTGTGCTAACTTTCCTATGGTGTAGAAATATACCTAGTTGGATGAATCTTATTGTGGCTAGCTGGTCTAGTGGCTAACGCGACGGGCTGGAGTTTTGAGACTCTATGACCGCGGGTTCAATCCCGGCCGGGGGTATGGTTTTTTTAAGTTCAGGGTTAATTTTATCTGCAGTACGGGGAAGGGGGTTATAGAGACCCACTGTTGTGGACATTTCATATGACTTATATCTAAATAACTAGAAGCAGCGTAATAGTGTATATATTTTCTAAGATGTGAAATGTATTCAAAGAAGGTTTTGTATTTAATTTATATATATATATATTTATATATATATATATATATATATAATATATTTTATATATATTATATATTTTATATATTTTTTTTTTTTTTTTTTTTTTATCACACCGGCCGATTCCCCCCCAAAGGCAGGGGGGCCCCGAAAAAGAAAAACTTCACCATCATTCACTCCATCACTGTCTTGCCAGAAGGGTGCTTTACAACTACATTTTTTTAAAACTGCAACATTAACCCCCCCCTCCTTCAGAGTGCAGGCACTGTACTTCCATCTCCAGGACTCAAGTCCGGCCTGCCGGTTTTCCCTGAATCCCTTCATAAATGTTACTTTGCTCACACTCCAACGCACGTCAAGTATTAAAAACCATTTGTCTCCATTCACTCCTATCAAACACGCTCAAGCATGCCTGCTGGAAGTCCAAGCCCTCGCACACAAAACCTCCTTTACCCCTCCCCCAACCCTTCCTAGGCCCCCCTACCCCGCCTTCCTTCCACTACAGACTGATACACTCTTGAAGTCATTCTGTTTCGCTCCATTTCTCTACATGTCCGAACCACCTCAACAACCCTTCCTCAGCCTCTGGACAACAGTTTTGGTAATCCCGCCCACCTCCTCCTAACTTCCAAACTACGAAATTTTCTGCATTATATTCCACCACACATTTGCCCTCAACATGCATCTCCACTGCCTCCGCCTTCTCCTCGCTGCAACATTCATCACCCACGCTTCACACCCATATAAAAGCGTTGGTAAAACTAACTCTCATACATTCCCCTCTTTGCCTCCAAGGACAAAGTTCTTTGTCTCCAAACTCCTAAGTGCACCATCACTCTTTTTCCCTCATCAATTCTATGATTCACCTATCTTTCATAGACCCATCCGCTGACCCCTCCCTCCCCCAAAAATCTGAATCGTTCACCTCCTCCATACTCTCTCCCTCCAATCTGATATTCAATCTTTCATCACCTAATCTTTTTGTTATCCCATAACCTTATCTTTCCTGTATTCACCTTTAATTTTCTTCTTTTGCACACCCTACCAAATTCATCCACCAATCTCTGCAACTTCTCTTCAGAACTCCCAAGAGCACAGTGTCATCAGCAAAAAAGCAGCTGTGACAACTTTCCCCCTTTGTGTGTGATTCTTTATCTTTTAACTCCACGCCTCTTGCCAAGACCCCCGCATTTACTTCTCTTACACCCCATCTATAAATTTATTAAACAACCACGGTGACATCACACATCCTTGTCTAAGCCTACTTTTACTGGGAAAAAATTCCCTCTTTCCTACATACTTAACTTGAGCCTCACTATCCTCGTAAAAACTTTCACTGCTTTCAGTAACCTACCTCCTACACCTACACTTGCAAAAATCTCCACATTTCCCCCCTATCCACCCCGTCATACGCCTTTTCCAAATCCATAAATGCCACAAAGACCTTTTTAGCCTTATCTAAATACTGTTCACTTTATATTTTTCACTGTAACACCTGGTCCACACACCCCCTACCTTTCCTAAAGCCTCTTTTCATCTGCTATTTCCTATTCTCCGTCTTACTCTTAATTCTTTCAATTATAACTCTACCAAAACACTTTACCAGGTACACTCAACAGACTTATCCCCCCATAATTTTTGCACTCTCTTTTATCCCCTTTGCCTTTTTACAAAGGAATATGCAAAGCTCTCTGCCAATCCCTAGGTACCTTACCCCCTTCATACATTTATTAAACAATTGCACCAACCACTCCAAAACTATATCCCACCTGCTTTTAACATTTCTATTTTATCCCATCAAACCCGGCTGCCTTACCCCCTTTCATTTTTACCTACTGCCTCACGAACTTCCCCCACACTCACAACTGGTCTTCCCCCACTCCTACAAAATGTTATTCCTCCTTGCCCTATACACGAAATCACAGCTTCCCTATCTTCATCAACTTTAAACAATTCCTCAAAATATTTCCTTCCATCTTCCCAATACCTCTAACTCTCCATTTAATAACTCTCCTCTCCTATTTTTACTGACAAATCCATTTGTTCTCTAGGCTTTCTTAACTTGTTAATCTCACTCCAAAACTTTTTTTTTTTTCAACAAAATTTGTTGATAACATCTCACCCACTCTCTCATTTGCTCTCTTTTTTCATTGTTCACCACTCTCTTAACCTCTCTCTTTTTCTCCATATACTCCTTCCCTCCTTGCATCACTTCTACTTTGTAAAACTTCTCATATGCTAACTTTTTCTCCCTTACTACTCTCTTTACATCATCATTCCACCAATCGCTCCTCTTCCCTCCTGCACCCACTTTCCTGTAACCACAACTTCTGCTGAACACTCTAAACACTACATTTTTAAACCTACCCCATACCTCTTCGACCCCATTGCCTATGCTCTCATTAGCCCATCTATCCTCCAATAGTGTTTATATCTTACCCTAACTGCCTCCTCTTTTAGTTTATAAACCTTCACCTCTTCTCTTCCCTGATGCTTCTATTCTCCTTGTATCCCATCTACCTTTTACTCTCAGTGTAGCTACAAACTAGAAAGTGATCTGATATATCTGTGGCCCCTCTATAAACATGTACATCCTGAAGTCATACTCAACAGTCTTTTATCTACCAATACATAATCCAACAAACTACTGTCATTTCGCCCTACATCATATCTTGGTATACTTATTTATCCTCTTTTTCTTAAAATATGTATTACCTATAACAAACCCCTTTCTATACAAAGTTCAATCAAGGGCTCCCATTATCATTTACACCTGGCACCCCCAAACTTACCTACCACACCCTCTCTAAAAGTTCTCCTACTTTAGCATTCAAGTCCCCTACCACATTACTCTCTCACTTGGTTCAAAGGCTCCTATACATTCATCTTAAATCTCCCAAATCTCTCTCTTCCTCTGCATTCCTCTCTTCTCCAGGTGCATACACGCTTATTATGACCCACTTCTCGCATCCAACCTTTACTTTAATCACATAATTCTTGAATTTACACATTCATATTCTCTTTTCTCCTTCCATAACTGATCATTTAACATTACTGCTACCCCTTCCTTTGCTCTAACTCTCTCAGATACTCCAGATTTAATCCCATTTATTTCCCCCACTGAAACTCTCCTACCCCCTTCAGCTTTGTTTTCGCTTAGGGCCAGGACATCCAACTTCTTTTCATTCATAACATCAGCAATCATCTGTTTCTTGTCATCCGCACTACATCCACGCACATTTAAGCAACCAGTTTTATAAAGTTTTTCTTCTTCTCTTTTTTAGTAATTGTATACAGGAGAAGGGGTTACTAGCCCATTGCTCCCGGCATTTTAGTCGCCTCATACGACACGCATGGCTTACGGAGGAAGATTCTTTTCCACTTCCCCATGGACAATAGAAGAAATAAAAAAGAACAAGAGCTATTTAGAAAAAGGAGAAAAACCTAGATGTATGTATATATATATATGCATGTGCGTGTCTGTGAAGTGTGACCAAAGTGTTAGTAGGAGTAGCAAGATATCCCTGTTATCTTAGCGTGTTTATGAGACAGAAAAAGAAACCAGCAATCCTACCATCATGCAAAACAATTACAGGTTTTTGTTTCACAGTCATCTGGCAGGACGGTAGTACTTCCCTGGGTGGTTGCTGTCTACCAACCTACTACCTACATATATATATATATATATATATATATATATATGTCGTGCCGAATATGTAAAACTGGTCAATTAGCAAGAACTCATTTAAAATTAAGTCCTTTCTAAAATTTTCTCTTGTACATTTAAAGATATATTTTTTTCATTAATGTTTATGTAAATTTTTTTAATTTTGTACCAAAAGAATCTTAGAAAACTTATCTAACCTTATTATAACAAGAACAATTTATTTTAGCTTAGCCCAACTAAATATATTTTAAATACGTTTACAATAATTTTGTACTAAACAAACACAATCAAATTTTTTTTTTCGTTAGATTCAGAATGATTTTGGCTAAATTATTGCATGCATAAATTTTCACTTGTCCTATATGGCAAAATGAGCGTTGCTATTTAAGCCAAGATCGCAAGTTCTGCCTATTCGGCACGACATATATATATATATATATATATATATATATATATATATATATATATATATATATATATATATATATATATATATATATATATATATATATATATATAATCAATAACAACACTGCACTAGCCAAGGATTCGAACCCATGTTGTACTGGCCTGCTTCATGGTAAGCGAGAACCACATGACGCTTTAAACCACATTCTCTACAAGAATGGCGCAGCCAGCACACAGCTAGCTGTTGGGCCGCCATCCGAGGGCATACGGAGGTGTGGGAGCTTCTAAGCTAATTTCATTCTCATCCCTGTTTGGTGTACTAGCCTCACGAGCAGTATTTATATATTATTGTAACCACGGACGAGTGGTATTGATCAATAACAACACTGCGCTAGCCAAGGATTCGAACCCATTTTGTACTGGCTTAGGTTCGATATTTGCAATTTCATTGACTAGTGCTTCCCTTAGTATTCCAGATATATTGGCACAACTCAGCAGCTCTGTGACTCTTCGCCTTCGTCTGTATAGGGAGTGTCTCTCTCTCTCTAGTTTATATCTTCTCCTTCTTTTTCTTAATGAAATGTGTCTTGAGCAGATCTCAAGAACCACAGAATTCATTTTTCCAAGGCAAATGTTCGGATCGGTGTTGTTTATGTACAAGGCCAACATTGGTTCCACTTCGAGGACAGCGAGAAGCAAGCTTCTATACCACAAGACGGACAGAAAGCAGAAACTTCACTCAGACTGTACCCTTCTCCAGAACATCAATTCATCTGAGATCATTTATCCACAGGATGACTCGAGTCTGGAACACATTCGTACAGTATTATGATGTCAACGAGGTAAAGTCAGTTGATCAAATGAAAATGCTGGCACACAGATGGCTCCAACTTCATCCTGTTCCCTACTTGTATGTTTCATAATAAAAATGCTTTCAAATGAGCTAATGTAGGTAACATCTCTTATCTTGTCAATAAAGTTAGGAATCCTAAACTTGTAAATAGCTTGTCATTAAAGCTAGGGATCTTAACCTAACCTTGTCAAACCCTGTGTAAAGAGAGAGTGAGAGAGAGAGAGAGAGAGAGAGAGAGAGAGAGAGAGAGAGAGAGAGAGAGAATCTCTGAACTGGTGAACACACTCACATGTCACCCACCCAGCTACTCCTATCTCGGCCCTGCAGGTGGTTTTGTGCCTTCTACCAGACCACAGACCTACATCCCAGCAGCTGCTTCGATGTCCTACCTATCTCAAGGGCAGGCACCTAACAAACCCTACACACCCACCACCTTAAGGTGAACACAATCATGAGGAGTCAGTCTATCAGTATCCTGTTAGCCAACATTAGAGGATTCATCACCAGTGTTGAAGAGCTCACGCACAGTTTTGTGAACACTGGACGTCCCAGTTTGATCTCTGTAGTAGCAGCATTTTTGGACGGCAGTTCTCCGGAGAATATTGCAATAATTGCTGGCTACACCTCATATATAAGAAGAGACAGGCAAAGGCAAGAAGATGTTGCTGTGTGCTTCTCTAAAAGTGTACATGCCCAGCTCATAATGTTGCAATCCCTGCTCACCTAGAAATGATGATCTTTAAGCTATGCATAAACACTAGCATGTGAGATGTACAGACGTCAGTGGAAACATGCAGACTCCATCAACTTCCTAATGGAAAATGTGGACACCTTTCTGCTTCAACATAAATGTCAACATATTATAATTGAAGTTAGGAGGAGGTGCGGGATTACCAAAACTGTTGTCCACAGGGCTGAGGAAGGGTTGTTGAGGTGGTTCGGACATGTAGAGAGAATGGAGCGAAACAGAATGACTTCAAGAGTGTATCAGTCTGTAGTGGAAGGAAGGCGGGGTAGGGGTCGGCCTAGGAAAGGTTGGAGGGAGGGGGTAAAGGAGGTTTTGTGTGCGAGGGGCTTGGACTTCCAGCAGGCATGCGTGAGCGTGTTTGATAGGAGTGAATGGAGACAAATGGTTTTTAATACTTGACGTGCTGTTGGAGTGTGAGCAAAGTAACATTTATGAAGGGATTCAGGGAAACCGGCAGTCCGGACTTGAGTCCTGGAGATGGGAAGTACAGTGCCTGCACTCTGAAGGAGGGATGTTAATGTTGCAGTTTAAAAACTGTAGTGTAAAGCACCCTTCTGGCAAGACAGTGATGGAGTGAATGATGGTGAAAGTTTTTCTTTTCGGGCCACCCTGCCTTGGTGGGAATCGGCCAGTGTGATAATAATAAAAATTATAATTGTTGGTGACCTCAACCAACATCTTATACAGAGGGACTTTGATGACCTTCTTACAGTGTTTGACATGAGAAACTTTGTTGATTTCCCTACTCACATCTCTGGCTCCTCCCCCTTGACCCAGTAGTGAGTGATCTGGCAGAAGGCACAACATACCCAACATTTCGGCTCTGTTGGATCGTCTGGCTATAAGGCCGTTTTTACGAAACTGAAGATCCCAACAGTACATGGTGAGGAATCTTCACGTACAATCCAGCTGTGGTAAGGAGGAAACTTTCCGGCCCTTTTCTCTGAACTCGCCACCTCTTTTTGAAATGTTCTTCGAGGTGATGTCAACAACCAAGTGAATGCCTTCACTGAACATATCATTAATCTACAGCAGTATGTTGGCAGTATGTAATGAAGCCTTGGTTCGGCTTTGTAGAGAGGCAGAAACTACTACGTACGAGGCTTGGAGAAAATATGAGAGACATCCCTCTACTTATAACAGGAACTTGCATTGGCTAGCCTGTAGGCATGTGGGTGAAGTTCAAACGTGGATCATTTCTAAATGGAATGTTGACACAAAATGGAAGCTGGCGTCAGGTAGAGTGGGCTCCGAAATCTGGTTGTCCCTGGTGAAGAACAGATAAGGTTATGTGCCTGATGAACTTATTCTATATATAAAACGACAGGATGAGGCTACCTCTACTAGAAGTAAGGAGAAAGCTGCCCTCTTTGCCGAACACTTTGCTGCCATGATGCAAGTTCCTGATCCAGCGAGGGACCCTTCTTGGCTAGCTGCAAGAACTATGTCAAAACTGTCGGTGGTGACAATAAGGTAAGAAGAGGTGTATCTTCTTAAAATTCTGGACCAAGAAAAAGCTGTTGGCCCAGAAAAGTTGAGCCCAAGATTGCTGACTAGATGTGCAGACCAGCTAGCAGCACCTCTAACTGGCATCTTTCAGCAGTAAATTGCCTTCTCATTGGAAAGAGGCAAATGTAGTCCCTGTTCACAAAAAGAAAAGCAGAGCAGAAATCAGCAACTACAGACCAGTGTCACTCCTGTCAGATCACTGGCAAGATCCTTGAGACATTATACTCACTGCAGATGACAGAGTTTTTCGACTACCACTCACTTCTTTGTGACCGTCAATATGGCTTCAGAAAAGCTTACTCTGCTGCTGATCTATTGTTAAACCTTCCCACTAAGCGGAACCAGTCACTGGATGAGTCCAAACTCAGCTCTGTGATAGCACTGGACATTGCTGGTGCTTTCGACCGGGTGTGGCACCAGGTACTCTTAGCAAAACTGCAAGTACTGGGAATTGCAGGCTCTACACTATGTCTCCTCAGTGATATCCTTTAAGGTAGATAGATCTCTAAGGGTAGTTATTAATGGGGCAGAGTCAGCAAGACATCCTACTGGGACAAGTGTTTCCCAAAGGATCCCATACATATGCAGATGACTGCACGCTAACATTTATTTATTAAAGAGAGGAAATGCAAGCTGCTCTACGCTGCATCAATCACCAGTTTACGGCTATATCAGCCTGAGGTAAACGATGGCAGGTAACATTTGCTCCTGAGAAAACACAAATGATGATTGTCTCTAGGTACCATGATGGTAATGCTGGAACAGTGGTAAGTATGTTGGTACCTTGGGATTAAGTTGAAATTCTTGGTGTGAAATTCGATTCCAAACTGACCATGAAGAACGACGTTGTAAACCTGGCAAGCAATACGGCCAGGAAGCTTACTGCACTTGGACGTAACTTGCATCTGCTTGAAAATAGAAGTTGTAAGATTCTGTACGAAGCGCAAGTACGCTCACACTTTGAGTATGCTTCACTTCCTTGGATTCCTTGCCCCCCTTATCTCATCTGCGACTTCTTGACAGAATAGAGAACAGAGCAAGACGCCTCATCTCTCGCCAGGACCCAGCCTGGATAGATCTGTCTTTCCAGCAGAGCCTTCAACACCGGAGGGATGTGGGCTGCCTTACTGTTATGTCTAGTGTCAAAGTGTTTCCCACTCGTAGAACAGCGAGAAGTGAGCTTCTACACCACAAGACGGGCAGCAAGCAGCAACGTCACTCTGACTGTACCCTTCTCCAGGACATAGCTACATCTAAGATAATTTATTCTCAGGATGACTCGAGTCTGGAACATGTTAGTACAGCATAACGATATCAACGAGTTAAAGTCAGCTGATCAAATGAAATTGCTGGCCCACAGATGGCTCCACCTTCATCCTGTTCCCTGTTGTTAGGTAAGACACATATGCAACAGTTAGACAACTTTATTCCGAAACGTTTCGCCTACACAGTAGGCTTCTTCAGTCGAATACAGAAAGTAGGCAGGAACAGTAGAGATGTGAAGACGATGTAATCAGTCCATCACCCTTAAAGTCGTAGAATTTGAGGTTGTCAGTCCCTCGGCCTGGAGAAGTTCAGTTCCATAGTCAGGAACTATCTGAAGATCAAGCGACAGTGCGGAGACTTAAATACTGTCGGAAGGAGAGGTGCAGGGTAGTAGTTAGTAGTAGTAGTAGTAGTAGTAGTGAGAGGCCACTGAGAGGTCATGTCCCTCTCAGATCCAACACTTCTCACTTGAAAAGTGAGTATTGTATACCATTTTGATGTTCATCTTGTCAGACACTGCAACACGTGGCATCTTGGTACAGAAAACACCTTGGACAAGCTTTTCAAGTGAGAACTGTTGGATCTGAGAGGGACATGACCTCTCAGTGGCCTCTCACTACTACTACTACTACTACTACTACTACTACTACTACTACTACTACCCTGCACCTCTCCTTCCGACAGTATTTAAGTCTCCGCACTGTCGCTTGATCTTCAGATAGTTCCTGACTATGGAACTGAACTTCTCCAGGCCGAGGGACTGACAACCTCAAATTCTACGACTTTAAGGGTGATGGACTGATTACATCGTCTTCACATCTCTACTGTTCCTGCCTACTTTCTGTATTCGACTGAAGAAGCCTACTGTGTAGGCGAAACGTTTCGGAATAAAGTTGTCTAACTGTTGCATATGTGTCTTACCTAACAACCTGTCGGTATTGTATACCATTTTGATGTTCATCCTGTTCCCTACTTGTATGTCTCATAACAATAAGAAAGAAAGCTTTTAAATGAGCTGATACAGGTATCAGCTCTAAACCTGTTAAAAAAGTTAGAGATCCTTAACTTGTCTGTCAATAAAGTTAGGAATCCTTCACCTAACTTTGTCGAACCTTGTGTAAAAAACAGGAAAAAGGGAGAGAGAGAGAGAAGAGAGAGAGAGAGAGAGAGAGAGAGAGAGAGAGAGAGAGAGAGAGAGAGAGAGAGAGAGAGAGAGAGAGAGAGAGAGGGAGAGAGAAAGAGAGAGGAAGAGGGGGAGAGGGGGAAAAAAGAAAAAGAGAGAGAGAAGGGAGAGGAGAAAAGGACAGAGTGAGAGGAGAAAATAGAGGGAGAGAGAGGAGGGAGAGAGAGGAGAAAGAGAAGAGAGAGAGAGGAGGGAGAGAGAGGAGAAAGAAGAAGAGAGAGAGAGAGAGGAGGGAGAGAGAGGGAGAGGAGAAAGAGAGGGAAAGGAGGGAGATAGGAAGAGAGAGAGGGAGATGAGATCAAAAAGAGAGGGAGAGAGAGGGGAAAAAGAGAGGGATAGAGAGGCAACCAGGAAGCTTACAGCACTTCATAACAACATAAGAACATAAGAAAGAAGGAACACTGCAACAGGCCTACTGACCTATGCGGAGCAGGTCCATGTACCCCCGGATTAGACCAATGACCCCCCCCCCCGGATTAGCCCAATGGCTCACCCAGTCTGGTCGCCTCAACTCAAGGATGGAGCACTGCACCAGACCCAGCAGCAGAAGCTAGTCAGGTCCAACTCACACCCACCCACAGCCGCTCATGTATTTATCTAACCTATTTTTAAAACTACACAACGTTTTAGCCTGAATAACTGTACTTGGGAGTTTGTTCCACTCATCCACAACTCTATTACCAAACCAGTGCTTTCCTATATCCTTTCTGAATCTGAATTTTTCCAACTTGAAACCATTGCTGCGAGTCCTGTCTTGGCTGGAAATTTTCAGCACGCTATTTACATCCCCTTTATTTATTCCTGTTTTCCATTTATACACCTCGATCATATCCCCCCTAATTCTACGCCTTTCTAGAGAGTGCAGATTCAGGGCGCTCAGTCTATCCTCATAGGGAAGATTTCTGATACATGGGATCATCTTTGTCATCATCCTCTGTACGTTTTCCAGAGTATTTATATCCATTCTATAATACGGTGACCAGAAATGAGCAGCATAGTCTAAATGAGGACTAACCAAGGATATATAGAGTTGAAGAACAACCTGAGGACTTCTATTATTTATCCTTCTAGATATGAAGCCAAGAATTCTGTTAGCTTTATTGCGAACACTAATGCACTGTTGTCTTGGTTTTAGATTACTGCTAACCAGAACTCCTAAATCCTTTTCGCAATCAGTAGTATTAAGATCTACATTATTTAGTTTATATGTGGCATGGTTATTTAACTGTCCAACATTTAGAACTTTGCATTTGTCAATATTAAACTGCATCTGCCACTTCTCCGACCATTGCATCAGTCTATTCAAATCATCCTGGAGTGCTCTAGTGTCCTCATTAGAATGAATTGGACGGCCTATTTTGGTGTCATCAGCAAATTTGCTTATGTCGCTATTTATTTCCTCATCTATGTCTTTTATGTAAATTGTGAACAACAACGAGCCCAACACTGACCCCTGAGAAACACCGCTTGTGGCGTGCCCCCATTCTGATTTCTCCCTATTTATGCAAACTCTCTGCTGTCTATTTGTCAGCCATGCCTCTACCCAGGAAAAAATTTCTCCTCCTGTTCCGTGTGCCTTAAGTTTCCTCAATAGCCTCTGGTGTGGAACTCTATCGAAACCCTTACTGAAGTCCATATGCACAATATCACACATCAGGTTGACAGTAGGGGTTGCAAGATTCTTTACGAGGCACAAGTATGCTCACACCTTGAGTATGCTCCACTTTCTTGGTTTACCTGCCCCCACCATCCCTCTCTTTTGCGACTGCTTGACAGAGTAGAGAACAGAGCAAGACGTCTCATCTCTCTCCTGGACCCATCCTAGATAGATCTGTCATTTCAGCAGAGCCTTCAGCACAGGAGGGATGTGGGTGGCCTTACTGTTATGTACAAGGCTAATATTGTCAATGTACCACACTTGGCTCCACTTCGAGGACAGCGAGAAGCAAGCTTCTATACTACAAGACGGGCAGAAAGCAGCAACATCACCATTCTCCAGAACATCACTTCATCTGAGATCATATATACCCAGGATGACTCGAGTATGGAACACATTCGTACAGCATTATGATGTCAACGAGATAAAGTCAGTTGATCAAATAAAAATGCTGGCCCACAGATGGCTCCAACTTCATCCTGTTCCCTACTTGTATGTTTCATAACAATAAAAATGTTTTCAAGTAAGCTGATGTAGGTAACAGCTCTTAGCTTGTCAATAAAGTTAGGAATCCTTAACCTAACCTTGTCAAACCCTGTGTCAAAAAAAAAATTGAGAGGAGGGAGAAAAAAAGAGAGGGAAAGGGAGAGAGAGAGAGGAGAAGAAAGAGGGAGAGATAAAGGGAGAGAGAGAGGAAAGAGAGAGAGAGAGAGAGAGAGAGAGAGAGAGAGAGAGAGAGAGAGAGAGAGAGAGAGAGAGAGAGAGGTAAGGGGTTAGGCAACGAATTGGAGGGAGGGTGGTTTTGAGGGTTTTATTGGGGGTGCTGTATGTGTGTATGTGTGTATGTGTGTGTATGTGTGTATGTGTGTGTGTGTGTGTGTGTGTGTGTGTGTGTGTGTGTGTGTGTGTGTGTGTGTGTGTACTCACCTAATTCACCTAATTGTGGTTGCAGGGGTCGAGACTCAGCTCCTGGCCCCGCCTCTTCACTGATCGCTACTAGGACATCTCCCTCTCTGCTTTCTGAGCTTTGTCATACCTCTTCTTACAACTATGTATGGTTTCTGCCTCCACTACTTCACTTGCTAGGCTTTTCCACTTTCTGACGACTCTATGACTGAAGAAATACTTCCTAACGTCCCTGTGACTCGTCTGAGTCTTCAGTTTCCAGTTGTGACCCCTTGTTTCTGAGTCCCCTCTCTGGAACATCCTATCTCTGTCCACCTTGTCTATTCCCCACAGTATCTTGCATGTCGTTATAATGTCTCCCCTGACCCTTCTGTCCTCTAGTGTCGTCAGTCCGATTTCCCTCAACCTCTCCTCGTACGACATTCCCCTGAGCTCTGGGACTAGCCTTGTTGCAAACCTTTGTACTTTCTCTAACTTCTTGACGTGCTTGACCAGGTGTGGGTTCCAGAGTGGTGCTGCATACTCCAGTATGGGCCTAACATACGCAGTGTACAGTGTCTTCAACGATTCCTTATTAAGGTATTGGAACGCTATTCTCAGGTTTGCCAGGCGCCCGTATGCTGCAGCAGTGATTTGGTTGATGTGTGCCTCCGGTGACGTGCTCGTTGTTATGGTCACCCCAAGGTCTTTCTCCCTGAGTGAGGTCTGTGGTCTTTGTCCACCTAGCCTATACTCTGCGGTCTTTTTTGCCCCTCCCCAATCTTCATGACTTTGCATTTGGCAGGGTTGAATTCGAGAAGCCAGTTTCTGGACCACATGCCCAGCCTGTCCAGGTCTCTTTGCAGTCCTGCCTCATCCTCATCCGATTTAATTCTTCTCATCAGCTTCACATCATCTGCGAATAGGGACACTTCAGAGTTCCATCATGTCGTTCGCATATATCAAAAATAGCAATGGTCCTAGAACTGACCCCTGTGGGACCTCGCTCGTCACAGGCGCCCACTGTGATACCTCTTCACGTACCATGACTCGTTGTTGCCTCCCTGTCAGGTATTCCCTGATCCATTGCAGTGCCCTCCCTGTTATATGCGCCTGATCCTCCAGTTTCTGCACTAATCTCTTGTGGGGAACTGTGTTAAAGGCCTTCCTGCAGTCTAGGAAAATGCAATCAACCCACCCCTCTCTCTCGTGTCTTACTTCTGTTACCTTGTCATAAAACTCCAGAAGGTTTGTGACACAGGATTTGCCTTCCATGAACCCATGCTGGTTTTCAATTATAATCTTGTTCTGTTCAAGGTGTTCCACCACTCTCCTCCTGATAATCTTCTCCATGACTTTGCACACAATACATGTCAGAGACACAGGTCTGTAGTTTAGTGCCTCATTTCTGTTTCCTTTCTTAAATATGGGGATTATATTTGCTGTCTTCCATTTCTCAGGTAGTTGCCCAGTTTCAAGGGATGTGTTGAAGATTGTGGTTAGGGGCACGCACAGCATTTCTGCTCCTTCTCTAAGGACCCACGGGGAGATGTTGTTCGGTCCCATCGCCTTTGAGGTATCAAGGTCACTTAGCAGCTTTTGCACCTCCTCCTCGGTTGTTCGTATGTCATCCAACACTTGTTGGTATATTCCCTCTTGATGTTCCCTTCTGTGCTGTTTTCCCAGAGCCCTTCCTGTCTCTACTGTAAAAACTTCCTTAAATCTCATGTTTAGTTCCTCACATACCTCCTGATCATGTCTTGTGAGTTCTCCACCCTCTGTCCTCAGTCTGATCACCTGGTCTTTGACTGTTGTCTTCCTCCTGATGTGGCTATACAACAGTTTCGGGTCAGTCTTGATTTTCGATGCCATATTATTTTCATACTGTCGCTGGGCCTCCCTCCTTCCTGCGCATACTCGTTCCTGGCTCTGCGACTAATCTCCCTATTTTCATGTGTTCTCTGCCTTTTGTACTTTTTCCATTCTCTATTGCACTTTGTTTTTGCCTCCTTACACCGCCGGGTAAACCAGGGGCTCGTTCTAGTCTTCCCATTGTTTTTGTTGCCCTTGGGAATAAACCTTTCCACTGCCTCCTTGCATTTTGTTGTTATATATTCCATCATTTCATTTACTGGCTTTCCTGCCAGTTCTCTGTCCCACGGAACCTCCTGCAGGAAGTTCCTCAACCCTATGTAGTCCTCTCTTTTATAGTCTGGCTTTTCCCATTCAACTCCTGTTACTCTCTCCACTTGCAACTCTACTATGTATTCAAAGCACAGAACCACGTGGTCACTAGTTCCTAGGGGACTCTCATATGTGATGTCCTCAATGTCTTAACTGCCCAGGGTGAACACAAGGTCGAATCTTGCTGGTTCATCCTCCCCTCTCACTCTGGTAGTGTCCTTAGCATGTTGGTGCATGAGATTGGTTTTCCAGCACCACATCCAACATCTTGGCTCTCCATGTTTCGGGACCCCCATGTGGCTCCAGGTTTTCCCAGTCAATCTTCCTGTGGTTGAAATCCCCCATAACCAGCAACTTCGCTCTGCTGGAGTGAGCTCTTCTTGCCATCTCAGCAAGTGTGTCCACCATTGCTCTGTTGCTCTCTTCATATTCCTCTCTTGGCCTCCTGCAGTTCTGTGGTGGATTATACATCACTGCAATGACCACCTTGTGCTCCCCAGACTGAAGTGTACCTACTATGTAGTCCCTTTCTCCTGTCTCGTCTATGCCTCCCATTTTCTCGAATTTCCATCGTTTTTTTACGAGCAGAGCAACCCCTCCTCCCCCTCTGCCCCTTCTATCTTTCCTCATGATCTGGTATCCTGGTGGGAAGATTGCATCTGTTATTGTCTCCGTAAGTTTTGTTTCTGTAACTGCTATGATGTCTGGGGACTTCTCATTGATTCTTTCATGCCATTCCTCATATTTATTCGTTAATCTATCCGCATTTGTGTACCAAACCTTCAACTTCTGTTCTAATACTGTAACTGTGGTCCTGGGGGAATACTGGGGTTGGGAGAGCAGGAGCCCTGGTGGGGGCCTGTGGGGGGTTGCAGTGGAGGTGGAGGAAGAGCTCTCATAGGGGGTTGCTGTAAGGGTAGGGTTTGTGGTGCGTGGGGTGGGAACAGAGGGATCGGTGTGTAATGGTTGGTTTGGATTGTTCAGTTGCCTTGGGGGTGTCGTGGCTGAAGTCCTTCTGCAAGTGTTTCTGGGGGTGTGCTTGTCCTTCCACCTGTTGTGTGTGTGTGTGTGTATGTGTGTGTGTGTGTGTGTATGTGTGTGTGTGTGTGTGTGTGTGTGTGTACTCACCTATTTGTGGTTGCAGGGGTCGAGTCCTAGCTCCTGGCCCCGCCTGTGTGTGTGTGTGTGTGTGTGTGTGTGTGTGTGTGTGTGTGTGTGTGTGTGTGTGTATGTGTGTGTATGTGTGTGTATGTGTGTGTGTATGTGTGTGTGTATGTGTGTGTGTATGTGTGTGTGTGCGTGTGTGCGTGTGTGTGTGTGTGTGTGTGTGTGTGTGTGTATGTGTGTGTGTGCGTGTGTGTGTGTGTGTGTGTGTGTGTGTGTGTATGTGTGTGTGTGTGTGTGTGTGTGTGTGTGTGTGTGTGTGTGTGTATGTGTGTGTGTGCGTGTGTGTGTGTGTGTATGTGTGTGTGTGCGTGTGTGTGTGTGTGTGTGTGTGTGTGTATGTGTGTGTGTGTGTGAGAGAGAGAGAGAGAGTAATTGTTCCAGTACAAAATGCAATGTGCATTTGTGTGTAATTATATAAATTAACTTTCGAGCATTGATCCATACAAAAATAATAAAATTAATATAATCTTTCAAAACTTATATTTTCTCAGTATTGTTATCGAGGTAATAAACTCACCAGCACATCGCCTCGGTTAAATTCCACATCATGGCTCTGCACATCCTTTAGTTCCTCGACACCAACAGTAATTTAATTCAAAAGTTGCTAAACTGTTTGACAGCGCGATATCGGAACGGAATTTTGTGCCTTGAATATCGTATAGAGAGACACTCAAGACTACGTTCCTACGACCTAACTAGATTTCTACGTACATAGGCTGTACATTATCTCTAACTCATTTCTTTTCATATTCTATTATTTGCTTCATTCATATTATAATACGGATTCTTGATTTTATTTTAAAAGTTTATTGTTTCATTATGAGGTTTGACTGCTCAGCACTACTATTCTTTTCTTACCTGATTTCATATATCTGTGAAATGTTCTTGAACCTGGTATGTAACAACGGGAGGTGAAGGAAATTAGCTCGTGAGCCTATCACTGAATAAGGCGGGTGTTATGATAGGCACGTCTAGTGTTCTCACTAGACAACACTAGTCTAGTGTCCTCGCTAGACACCGATTGTCTAGTCCCGTGTTATAAACCTACTGGAGCTCTACAACAAGGTGATGGGAGAAGGGTGGGTAGATTGTGTGTTCTTGGATTGTAAGAAGGCTTCGGACACAGTTCCACATATGAGATTAATGCAAAAAGTTTTAGGACCAGGCATGTACAACAGGGAAGGCACTGCAATGGATCTGAGAATCCCTGACAGGAAGGCATTCTATCCACCCCATATATATATATATATATATATATATATATATATATATATATATATATATATATTATATATATATATATATATATATATATATATATATATATAGATTATATATATATATATATATAATATATATATATATATATTATATATATATATATATATATATATAATAGAAGCATCAGGGAAGAGAGAGGTGAAGGTTTATAAACTAAAAGAGGAGGCAGTTAGGGTAAGATATAAACAGCTATTGGAGGATAGATGGGCTAATGAGAGCATAGGCAATGGGGTCGAAGAGGTATGGGGTAGGTTTAAAAATGTAGTGTTAGAGTGTTCAGCAGAAGTTTGTGGTTACAGGAAAGTGGGTGCGGGAGGGAAGAGGAGCGATTGGTGGAATGATGATGTAAAGAGAGTAGTAAGGGAGAAAAAGTTAGCATATGAGAAGTTTTTACAAAGTAGAAGTGATGCAAGGAGGGAAGAGTATATGGAGAAAAAGAGAGAGGTTAAGAGAGTGGTGAAGCAATGTAAAAAGAGAGCAAATGAGAGAGTGGGTGAGATGTTATCAACAAATTTTGTTGAAAATAAGAAAAAGTTTTGGAGTGAGATTAACAAGTTAAGAAAGCCTAGAGAACAAATGGATTTGTCAGTTAAAAATAGGAGAGGAGAGTTATTAAATGGAGAGTTAGAGGTATTGGGAAGATGGAGGGAATATTTTGAGGAATTGTTAAATGTTGATGAAGATAGGGAAGCTGTGATTTCGTGTATAGGGCAAGGAGGAATAACATCTTGTAGGATTGAGGAAGAGCCAGTTGTGAGTGTGGGGGAAGTTCGTGAGGCAGTAGGTAAAATGAAAGGGGGTAAGGCAGCCGGGATTGATGGGATAAAGATAGAAATGTTAAAAGCAGGTGGGGATATAGTTTTGGAGTGGTTGGTGCAATTATTTAATAAATGTATAGAAGAGGGTAAGGTACCTAGGGATTGGCAGAGAGCATGCATAGTTCCTTTGTATAAAGACAAAGGGGATAAAAGAGAGTGCAAAAATTATAGGGGGATAAGTCTGCTGAGTATACCTGGTAAAGTGTATGGTAGAGTTATTATTGAAAGAATTAAGAGTAAGACGGAGAATAGGATAGCAGATGAACAAGGAGGCTTTAGGAAAGGTAGTGGGTGTGTGGACCAGGTGTTTACAGTGAAACATATAAGTGAACAGTATTTAGATAAGGCTAAAGAGGTCTTTGTGGCATTTATGGATTTGGAAAAGGCGTATGACAGGGTGGATAGGGGGGCAATGTGGCAGATGTTGCAAGTGTATGGTGTAGGAGGTAGGTTACTGAAAGCAGTGAAGAGTTTTTACGAGGATAGTGAGGCTCAAGTTAGAGTATGTAGGAAAGAGGGAAATTATTTCCCAGTAAAAGTAGGCCTTAGACAAGGATGTGTGATGTCACCGTGGCTGTTTAATATATTTATAGATGGGGTTGTAAGAGAAGTAAATGCGAGGGTCTTGACAAGAGGCGTGGAGTTAAAAGATAAAGAATCACACACAAAGTGGGAGTTGTCACAGCTGCTCTTTGCTGATGACACTGTGCTCTTGGGAGATTCTGAAGAGAAGTTGCAGAGATTGGTGGATGAATTTGGTAGGGTGTGCAAAAGAAGAAAATTAAAGGTGAATACAGGAAAGAGTAAGGTTATGAGGATAACAAAAAGATTAGGTGATGAAAGATTGAATATCAGATTGGAGGGAGAGAGTATGGAGGAGGTGATTGTATTCAGATATTTGGGAGTGGACGTGTCAGCGGATGGGTCTATGAAAGATGAGGTGAATCATAGAATTGATGAGGGAAAAGAGTGAGTGGTGCACTTAGGAGTCTGTGGAGACAAAGAACTTTGTCCTTGGAGGCAAAGAGGGTAATGTATGAGAGTATGTTTTACCAACGCTCTTATATGGGTGTGAAGATGGGTGATGAATGTTGCAGCAGGAGAAGGCTGGAGGCAGTGGAGGATGTCATGTCTGAGGGCAATGTGTGGGGGGAATATAATGCAGAGATTCGTAGTTTGGAAGTTAGGAGGAGGTGCGGGATTCCCAAAACTGTTGTCCAGAGGGCTGAGGAAGGGTTGTTGAGGTGGTTTGGACAAAGTAGAGAGAATGGAGCGAAACAGAATGACTTCAAGAGTGTAAACAGTCTGTAGTGGAAGGAAGGCGGGGTAGGGGTCGGCCCAGGAAAGGGTGGAGAGAGGGGGGTAAAGGAGGTTTTGTGTGCGAGGGGCTTGGACTTCCCGCAGGTATGCATGAGCGTGTTTGATAGGAGTGAATGGAGACAAATGGTTTTTAATACTTGACGTGCTGTTGGAGTGTGAGCAAAGTAACATTTATGAAGGGGTTCAAGGAAAAACCCGGGAGGCCGGACTTGGTCCTGGAGATGGGAAGTACAGTGCCTGCACCCTGAAGGAGGGGTGTTTTAAAGTTGTAGTTTAAAAACTGTAGTGTAAAGCACCCCTTTGGCAAGACGTGATGGAGTGAATGATGGTGAAAGTTTTTCTTTTTCGGGCCACCCTGCCTTGGTGGGAATTTGGCCAGTGTGATAAAAAATATATATATATATATATATATATATATATATATATAATATATATATATATATATATATATATATATATATGTATGTATGTTCCGTGCCGAATAGGCAGAACTTGCGATCTTGCTTAAATAGCAACAGCTCATCTTGCCCTATAGGACAAGCGAAAATTTGTGTATGCAATAATTTAGCCAAAATCATTCTGAACCTAACGAAAAAAAAAATATTTCACTGTGTTTGTTTAGTATTAAATTATTGTAAAACAAATCTAAAATATAATAGTTGGGTTAGGCTAAAATAAATTGTTCTTGTTATAATAAGGTTAGGTAAGTTTTCTAAGATTCTTTTGGTGCAAAAAAAATTTTTTTTACATTAACATTAATAACAAAAATATATCTTTAAACGTATAAGAGAAAATTTTTAGAAAGGACTTAATTTTAAATGAGTTCTTGCTAATTGACCAGTATATATTATATATATATATATATATATATATATATTATATATATATATATATATATTATATATATATATATATATATGGGGTGGGTAGCTGTCAGCAGAATTCTAAACCATGTTAGGGAGATTGGCAAGGTCCCCGAGTGACGCTTTAGACCACTCGGCCACAGATGCCTAGAAACTGGGCAACCTTGTTGTGCCAATTATACCGAACCGGTGAGCTTGGCCTATTTGCCAAGGATGTTGTTCTCTGTTGAATTAGATGAATGATTTGCTTTGCCATGAAACTGTGGAAATCAATCAGTATATATATATAATTTAGCTAAAAATAAATTACGCTAATTCAAGTTATGTTTCCTTCAAAAACAAAACATTTTATGTTATTGTCAATGAGTCAATGAAAAAAATCTATCAATGTTTAAAATTTTGGGGGGAAAAGTCTGATTTTCAAGGGAGTTCGGCCTTTTTCCTCAAGTTCGGTAACCCAGGTAGTTTACATTGCCTAATTCTATTGTAACATGGAGAGAAATGGTATATAATACTGATAAACTTGATAAAGACAAATGCAGCATAATGCAATTGTTTACTAACGTCTTAATAAGATTGATAAACACACGAATTCAGTATCATATGATTCTTTATTGACAACATTTCGCCCACAAAGTGGGTTCCATCAAGACTTGTTTGCATCGCCGATATACTTATCATTTCTGCCGTAAAAGTAATTCCAGTTCTCAGTGAATGTAACTGTAATATCTTTACAGTCTTTCTCTAACCAGCAATTAACACCAGCTGCCCTGGACAACCATTAACACCAGCTGCACTGGACAACCATTCATTTCCAACTTCCCTTCTCGGCTGAATGCCAAATATTGCAGGACACACTCCCTTCCAATTTATGTCTACTGCTATTCTGTAGCTTCTAATGTAATCCTCAGTTTTATGGTTGCCAACTGTAGCTTCTAATGTAATCCTCAGTTTTATGGTTGCCAACTGTAGCTTCTAATGTAATCCTCAGTTTTATGGTTGCCAACTGTAGCTTCTAATGTAATCCTCAGTTTTATGGTTGCCAACTGTAGCTTCTAATGTAATCCTCAGTTTTATGGTTGCCAACTGTAGCTTCTAATGTAATCCTCAGTTTTATGGTTGCCAACTGTAGCTTCTAATGTAATCCTCAGTTTTATGGTTGCCAACTGTAGCTTCTAATGTAATCCTCAGTTTTATGGTTGCCAACTGTAGCTTCTAATGTAATCCTCAGTTTTATGGTTTGCCAACTGTAGCTTCTAATGTAATCCTCAGTTTTATGGTTGCCAACTGTAGCTTCTATGTATCCTCAGTTTTATGGTTGCCAACTGTAGCTTCTAATGTAATCTCAGTTTTATGGTTGCCAACTGTAGCTTCTAATGTAATTCCTCAGTTTTATGGTTGCCAACTGTAGCTTCTAATGTAATCCTCAGTTTTATGGTTGCCAACTGTAGCTTCTAATGTAATCCTCAGTTTTATGGTTGCCAACTGTAGCTTCTAATGTAATCCTCAGTTTTATGGTTGCCAACTGTAGCTTCTAATGTAATCCTCAGTTTTATGGTTGCCAACTGTAGCTTCTAATGTAATCCTCAGTTTTATGGTTGCCAACTGTAGCTTCTAATGTAATCCTCAGTTTTATGGTTGCCAACTGTAGCTTCTAATGTAATCCTCAGTTTTATGGTTGCCAACTGTAGCTTCTAATGTAATCCTCAGTTTTATGGTTGCCAACTGTAGCTTCTAATGTAATCCTCAGTTTTTATGGTTGCCAACTGTAGCTTCTAATGTAATCCTCAGTTTTATGGTTGCCAACTGTAGCTTCTAATGTAATCCTCAGTTTTATGGTTGCCAACTGTAGCTTCTAATGTAATCCTCAGTTTTATGGTTGCCAACTGTAGCTTCTAATGTAATCCTCAGTTTTATGGTTGCCAACTGTAGCTTCTAATGTAATCCTCAGTTTTATGGTTGCCAACTTCGTTGCTTCAAGCACAGAGGCAGATGATAGGATTGAGGCTTTTTTCATTCATAATGCGGTGAAGATGGCTTACAATATTCTCCATCCAAACTGTCTATACCAAACTTGCACACGAAAATCACTCCCTATGAAAACAAAAGACTCGGCAGGAGATGCAACTGCCTCCCAGCATACATAAGGGGGGAGTACCAATAGATCCCTGGCTGTCTTCGAGAAGGCACTGGACAGGCACTTATAGTCAGTACCTGACCAGCCGAGATGTGGTTCATACGTCAGTTTGCGTGTGGCCAGCAGTAACAGCCTGGTTGATCAGACCCTGATCCACCACGAGGCCTGGTCTCAGACCGGGTCGCTAGAGCGATGACCCCCGAAACTCTCTCCAGGTATACTCCAGGTATCCCAACTCCAGGAAAACAAACTCTGTCTCCTACTCCTATCCTTCAAACAAGAGGCCCAAACCATAAACCTTGTCAATACTCTACCAGAGCAATGTTCGGACCTTTCCCGGTTTAGTTCATCTAGTTCCCATTAGTCGATCCATATTCATCAGGGAACACGGAGAATAAGTTTCCAGAGCAATCTCCTGAACATTTCTCATTTCCATCAGTCCATTCATCCTTTCCTCCTTTGCCATCGTTCCTTTCTGCCTTACTACTGTCCGGCTTCCTTCGTTGTCCAGAGAATTAATCACAGGAAGATTACTATGAATCCTCTTGTTTCCTTTAGTCAGTTGTCGCATCTCCCTCCTGGCTTCCTCAGACTCCCGCTGGTACAGCTGCTTTAAACAAGGCATCGTTAGTTCTGTTCACTGAGATATCACAATGTTCGTTCTAATATGGAACAGGTCAGCTCGCTTCTGATCCCCCCTTCAGGTTTCTTGGTAAGTCTGCTATTTGTTAGGTAAGACACATATGCAACAGTTAGGTATTTTTATTTCGAAACGTTTCGCCTACACAGTAGGCTTCTTCAGTCGAGTACAGAAAGGTTGATAGAAGCAGAAGATACTTGAAGACGATGTAATCAGTCCATCACCCTTAAAGTTTTGAGGTGGTCAGTCCCTCAGTCTGGAGAAGAGCATTGTTCCGTTGTCTGAAACAATATGAAGTTGAAGTGACAGAATGGGGCCTTTATATAGTGCCAGGAGGTGAGACGTAGGTTGCTTTGGGAGGGCAGGTCCTTCTCAAACCCAGCCGTTCTCACTAGTAGAGGTTGTCGAAGTGGTCTGTACCAAGATACCCTTGTGTTGCAGTGTCTGACAGAATGAACATTAAAATGTTATGAAATACCGACAGATTGTTAGGTAAGACACATATGCAACAGTTAGGTATCTTTATTTCGAAACGTTTCGCCTACACAGTAGGCTTCTTCAGTCGAGTACAGAAAGGTTGATAGAAGCAGAAGATACTTGAAGACGATGTAATCAGTCCATCACCCTTAAAGTTTTGAGGGGGTCAGTCCCTCAGTCTGGAGAAGAGCATTGTTCCGTTGTCTGAAACAATATGAAGTTGAAGTGACAGAATGGGGCCTTTATATAGTGCCAGGAGGTGAGACGTAGGTTGCTTTGGGAGGGCAGGTCCTTCTCAAACCCAGCCGTTCTCACTAGTAGAGGTTGTCGAAGTGGTCTGTACCAAGATACCCTTGTGTTGCAGTGTCTGACAGAATGAACATTAAAATGGTATGAAATACCGACAGATTGTTAGGTAAGACACATATGCAACAGTTAGGTATCTTTATTTCGAAACGTTTCGCCTACACAGTAGGCTTCTTCAGTCGAGTACAGAAAGGTTGATAGAAGCAGAAGATACTTGAAGACGATGTAATCAGTCCATCACCCTTAAAGTTTTGAGGTGGTCAGTCCCTCAGTCTGGAGAAGAGCATTGTTCCGTTGTCTGAAACAATATGAAGTTGAAGTGACAGAATGGGGCCTTTATATAGTGCCAGGAGGTGAGACGTAGGTTGCTTTGGGAGGGCAGGTCCTTCTCAAACCCAGCCGTTCTCACTAGTAGAGGTTGTCGAAGTGAAGAAGCCTACTGTGTAGGCGATACGTTTCGAAATAAAGATACCTAACTGTTGCATATGTGTCTTACCTAACAATCTGTCGGTATTTCATACCATTTTAATGTTCAAGTCTGCTATTTACTTACATCTTATGAAGTGGCCTTGCCTCATAAGTGCAAATATAACATGAATATTAAAAACTATACCGTGATAAAAAACAGTCGAGCAGTTATTATTAAAGATTTATCAGTAAAAATTAAAAGTTCTTTCATAATTATTAGAGAATGGTCTATGATAATAACAACTTGAACCGTAAAAAAATTCAGTCTAGTTAGTGATACATAATACATGGTTCTTGATAACTGGAGCCTACCTCGTCATATATAATACATGGTTCTTGATAACTGGAGCCTACCTCATGTATAATACATGGTTCTTGAGTGATGGCTCTCATAAAGAAATTGGAGCACGCATCAATAACTGGGCCTCTACCCTTCAAACAGAACTGTTTGCCATACTCCTTGCACTCAAATGTGTCCATGTATCTAAGGTTGACACTTTATTTGTAACTGATTCTCTGTCATCCATAAATGCTCTCAACTCATTAAGTATAAATTGTGGCATGCTTGTGTCAGAAGCCAGACACAGGTATGGTAAGATTGTGGACAGTGGAGTCAGAGTGCACATGCTGTGGATTCCATCTCACATTGGTCTTCAGATGCATGATAGAACTGATAAATTGGCTAAGCTGTATGCTTTCAAAGAGGGAGTAGATTACAATCTTGGCTTGTCATTTAGCAGTTTGAGAACAATAATACGAAAAGAACTTCAAATGAACTTTATTGACTTAAGACTTAGGGAGATTGACACCAGTGAGTCCATCTATCATCATTCCATCATGCAGGAGGAGCCACATGTCTATGGTGCATCCAACAAGATAAGCAGACTCTTGGATGTCACTACTGCCCGGCTCCGGCTGGGTTACAAGTATCTTTGGCAGGTTAAATCACCACCACCAGATGTAGACCAAACGAAATGTAAACTTTGCCAGATGGACTATTGTCACACCTTGCGTCATTATGTACTGGGAGTGTGATCAAATTAAATGAATTTAGAAAAACTCACTCAGAAGTGTTCAAGAAATGGCTAAGTATTTTATCCACAGTGGTATATTGCAGACCATTCTGGAGAAATACCCTGACTTTGCTAGCTGTAAATAAAGCATTACCACATGTGTGCATGTGTGTGGTGTGTGTGTGTGTGTGTGTGTGTGTGTGTGTGTGTGTGTGTGTGTGTGTGTGTGGTGTGTGTGTGTGCGTGCATGTGTGTGGGGTGTGTGAGGGTGTGTGAGGGTGTGGGTGCGGGTGTGTGTGAGGGTGTGTGTGTGTGTGTGTGTGTGGTGTGTGTGTGTGTGTGTGTGTGTGTGTGTGTGTGTGTGTGTGTGTGTGTGTGTGTGTGCGTGCATGTGTGTGGGTGTGTGTGAGGGTGTGTGTGAGGGTGTGGGTGCGGGTGTGTGTGAGGGTGTGTGTGTGTGTGTGTGTGTGTGTGTGTGTGTGTGTGTGTGTGTGGTGTGTGTGTGTGTGCGTGCATGTGTTGGGTGGTGATGAGGGTGTGTGTGAGGGTGTGGGTGCGGGTGTGTGTGAGGGTGTGTGTGTGTGTGTGTGTGTGTGTGTGTGTGTGTGTGTGTGTGTGTGTGTGTGTGTGTGTTTTGTGTGTGTGTGCGTGCATGTGTGTGGGTGTGTGTGAGGGTGTGTGTGAGGGTGGGGGTGCGGGTGTGTGTGAGGGGGTGTGTGTGTGTGTGTGTGGTGTGTGTGTGTGTGTGTGTGTGTGTGTGTGTGTGTGTGTGTGTGTGTGTGTGCGCGCGTGTGTGGGTGTGTGTGCGTGTGTGGTGTGTGTGTGCGTGTGTGCGTGTGTGGGTGTGTGTGTGCGTGTGTGGGTGTGTGTGTGCGTGTGTGGGTGTGTGTGTGTGGGTGTGTGTGAGGGTGTGTGTGGGTGTGTGTGAGGGTGTGTGTGTGTGGGGTTTTGGGTGTGTGTGTGTGTGGGTGTGTGTGTGGGTGTGTGCGTCCTTGTGTGTATGCATATATTTGTACGCTCGTGTGCACATGTCCGTGCGTGCGCCCTCGTGTGTGTATGTGCGCGCGCGCGCTAGTGTGGGTGTATGATCCACTTAATATTTGTATTGATAACTCATTACAATTGTGACCAGGTGTGGACGTATCAGTGGTTCATTACTTTGTAATTTTTTTCATGACTGTAGCCATGTATAGGAGTGAAGCTGATTCATTACCTCTGTAACTTGCCATGATTTTTGACCAGATCTCCCTGGAGTTCATTACCTTTGTAACTAGTTCAGCTATCATAACTTTGGGGTCCAGTCACTGGACCCATTATGTACCTGTGTAATCTTTTGACTACCGCCCACAGGATGGGTATGGGGTGCATAATAAAGATATTAAACTAAAGTGTGTGTGTGTGTGTGTGTGTGTGTGTGTGTGTGTGTGTGTGTGTGTGTGGTGTGTGTGACTCAACAATCAATATTTGCACCAATAACTCACTAGAGTTGTGACCGGGTGTGGAAGTGTGAATTGTTCATTACTCTATAATTTGTTCATGATTGTAGCCATGTATAAACGTAAGTAACCATTCTACAGAATTCATTACCTTTGTAAACTTGTGAGCTCATTACCTTTGTACCTAGTTCAACTATCAAAACTTTGGGGGCCCAGTCCCTGGACCCATTACGTACCTCTGTAATCTGTAAATACCTTTGTAACTTGTCATGATTGTGACCAGACTTACCTGGAGTTCATTACCTTTGTAAATTGTGAGTTCATTACCTTTGTAAATTGTGAGTTCATTACCTTTGTAAATTGTGAGTTCATTACCTTTGTAAATTGTGAGTTCATTACCTCTGTAACTTGCTCAGCTATCAAAACTTTGGAGTCCAGTCCCTGGACCAATTATGTACCTCTGTAATCTTTTGACTACCGCCCACAGGATGGGTATGGGGTGCATAATAAACATATTAATATATATATGATAACTGGAGCCTACCTCGTCATGTATAATACATGGTTCTTGATAACTGGAGCCTACCTCGTCATATATAATACATGGTTCTTGATAACTGGAGCCTACCTCGTCATGTATAATACATGGTTCTTGATAACTGGAGCCTACCTCGTCATATATAATACATGGTTCTTGATAACTGGAGCCTACCTCATCATATATAATACATGGTTCTTGATAACTGGAGCCTACCTCGTCATATATAATGCATGGTTCTTGATAACTGGAGCCTACCTCGCCATATATAATGCATGGTTCTTGATAACTGGAGCCTACCTCGTCATATATAATGCATGGTTCTTGATAACTGGAGCCTACCTCCTCATATATAATACATGGTTCTTGATAACTGGAGCCTACCTCGCCATATATAATGCATGGTTCTTGATAACTGGAGCCTACCTCGTCATATATAATGCATGGTTCTTGATAACTGGAGCCTACCTCCTCATATATAATACATGGTTCTTGATAACTGGAGCCTACCTCGTCATATATAATGCATGGTTCTTGATAACTGGAGCCTACCTCGTCATATATAATACATGGTTCTTGATAACTGGAGCCTACCTCGTCATATATAATACATGGTTCTTGATAACTGGAGCCTCCCTCGTCATATTAAAACATGGTTTTGATAACCCGGAGCCTACCCTCTCATATATAATACATGGTTCTTGATAACTGGAGAACCTCGTCATATATAACACATGGTTCTTGATAAACTGGAGCCTACCCCCTCATATAATACATGGTTCTTGATAACTGGAGCCTACCTCGTCATATATAATACATGGTTCTTGATAACTGGAGCCTACCTCCTCATATATAATACATGGTTCTTGATAAACTGGAGCCCCACCTCCTCATATATAATACTGGTTCTTGATAACTGGAGCCTACCTCGTCATATATAATACATGGTTCTTGATAACTGGAGCCTACCTCGCTCATATATAATCATGGTTCTTGATAACTGGAGCCTACCTCGTCATATATAATGCATGGTTCTTGATAACTGGAGCCCTCCTCCCATAATATAATACAATGGTTCTTGATAACTGGAGCCTACGAATAACAATACTGGTTCTTGATAACTGGAGCCTACCTCGTCAAAATAATACATGGTTCTTGATAACTGGAGCCCCTCGTCCATATATAATACATGGTTCTTGATAACTGAAGCCTACCTCGTCATTTTTAATGCATGGTTCTTGATAACTGGAGCCTCCTCGTCATATATAATGCATGGTTCTTGATAACTGGAGCCTACCTCGTCATATATTAATGACATGGTTCTTGATACTGGAGCCTACCTCGTCATATATTACATGGTTCTTGATAACGGAGCCTACCTCGTCATATATAATGCATGGTTCTGATAACTGGAGCCTACCTCTCATATATAATACATGGGTTTTGATAACGGGCCTCCTTTGCCCTTATAATTTCATTTGGGTTTTTGATAACTGGAGCATACCCCTTCATATTAATACATGGTTCTTGATAACTGGAGCCTCCCTCCTCATATATAATACATGGTTCTTGATAACTGGAGCTTCCCTCGTTATTTAATTACATGGTTCTTGGGTAACTGGAAACCTACCTCGTCATTATAAATGCATGGTTCTTGATAACTGGAAGGGCCCCACTTCGTCATATATAATCATGGTTCTTGATTAACAGGGCCTCCTCGCCCTATATAATCATGTTCTTGATAACTGGAGCCTACCCGTCATATATAATCATGGTTTTTTGATAACTGGAGCCTCCTGTCATAATAATACATGGTTCTTGATTAAATGGAGCCTTTCCCTCTCATATATAATAATGGTTCTTGATAACTGAACCTCCCTCTCATATATAATCATGGTTTTTGATAACTGGAGCCTCCTTCGTCATATTATAATGCATGGTTCTTGATAATTGGAGCCTACCTCGTCATAATAATCATGGGTTTTTGATAACTGGAACCTACCTCTTTATATAAAAATGCATGGTTCTTGATAACTGGAGCCTCCCTTTTCATATATAATACATGGTTCTTGATAACTGGAGCCCACCTCGTCCATATATAATCATGGTTCTTTATAACTGGAGCCTCCTTCCATATATAAATCATGGTTTTTTGATAACTGGAGCCTACCCGTCATATATAATCATGGTTCTTGATAAATGGGCTACCTCGTCAAATAATCTGGTTCTTATAACTGGACCTACTTCATATAATATGGTTCTTGATAACTGGAGCCTCCCTCTCATATATAATAATGGTTCTTGATAACTGGAACCTCCCCTCATATTAATATGTGGTTCTTGATAACGGAGCCTCCTTTGTCATATATAATCATGGTTCTTTAATATGGAGCCACCCCGTCAATTAAGAAAAGTTCTTGATAACTGGACCTACCTCTCATATTTAATGCATGGTTCTTGATAACTGGAGCCCCTTCATAATAATACATGGTTCTTGATTACTGGAGCCTTCCTCTCTATATAATATGGTTCTTTATAACGGACCTCCCCCTCATATATAATCATGGTTCTTGAAACTGAGCCTCCCTCCTCATATATAATACATGGTTCTTGATAATGGAGCCTACCCCCCGTCATAATAATAATGGTTCTTTGATAAATGAACCTACCTCTTTATAAAAAATGCATGGTTCTTGATAAATGGAGCCTCCTCCTCATTTTAATACATGGTTCTTGATAACTTTAGCCTACCTCTCTATATAATACATGGTTTTGATAACTGGAGCCCTACCTCGTCAATATAACTGCATGGTTCTTGATAACTGGAGCCTACCTCGTCATATATAACTGCATGCTTCTTGATAACTGGAGCCTACCTCGTCATATATAATGCATGATTCTTGATAACTGGAGCCTACCTCGTCATAATAATACATGGTTCTTGATAACTGGAGCCTACCTCTCATATATAATACATGGTTCTTGATAACTGGACTCCCCACCTAATATAATCATGGTTCTTGATAACTGGAGCCTAACTTCGTCAATATAATGCATGGTTCTTGATAACTGGAGCCTACTCTCATATATAATACTGGTTCTTGATAACTGGAGCCCATGCATGGTTCTTGATGAAAATAAATGGTATAAAATACCGACACAATGGCAATATAAACACAAATGCAGTATAATGTGATCCTTTATTGACTACGTTTCGCCCACACAGTGGGCTTTTTCAAGTCACAAACAGAACTGGAGCCTACCTCGTCACATATAACTGCATATAACTCCAGTTCTGTTTGTGACTTGAAAAAGCCCACTGTGTGGGCGAAACGTAGTCAATAAAGGATCACATTATACTGCATTTGTGTTTATATTGCCATGGTTCTTGATAACTGGAGCCTACCTCGTCATATATAACTGCATGATTCTTGATAACTGGAGCCTACCTCGTCATATATAATGCATGATTCTTGATAACTGGAGCCTACCTCGTCATATATAAATGCATGATTCTTGATAACTGGAGCCTACCTCGTCATATATAACTGCATGATTCTTGATAACTGGAGCCTACCTCGTCATATATAATGCATGATTCTTGATAACTGGAGCCTACCTCGTCATATATAATGCATGATTCTTGATAACCGGAGCCTACCTCGTCATATATAATGCATGATTCTTGATAACTGGAACCTACCTCGTCATATATAAATGCATGATTCTTGATAACCGGAGCCCACCCCGTCATATATAATGCATGATTCTTGATTACCGGAGCCTACCTCGTCATTATATAATGCTTGATTCTTGATAACCGGAGCCTACCTCGTCATATATAATGCATGATTCTTGATAACCGGAGCCTACCTCGTCATATATAGTGCATGATTCTTGATAGCCGGAGCCTACTTCGTCCTATATTTATGTCTTGTTCATGATACTCAGGTCCGTCATATATCTGTTTTGTGATATTTACAATAGGATGAATGATATTTACGTTGTAGTTCTTGATACTTAGAAAACGTCCTATAAAAGTATTATTGGCTCTGGGAGAAATGTATTTATTGTGTCCGGGAGACGCTAATAATATTAGCCCAGGGAATGAATAGGCACTTCAGATATTATCTTTCTTGTCTCACGCCCTCTTGTCTGCCCCCTCACTTGCCCTCTTTTCTGCCCCCTCACTTGCCCTCTTGTCTGCCCCCTCACTTGCCCTCTTGTCTGCCCCTCACTTGCCCTCTTGTCTGCCCCCTCACTTGCCCTCTTGTCTGCCCCCTCACTTGCCCTCTTGTCTGCCCCCTCACTTGCCCTCTTGTCTGCCCCCTCACTTGCCCTCTTGTCTGCCCCCTCACTTGCCCTCTTGTCTGCCCCCTCACTTGCCCTCTTGTCTGTCCCTCACTTGCCCTCTTGTCTGCCCCCTCACTTGCCCTCTTGTCTGCCCCCTCACTTGCTCTCTTGTCTGCCCCCTCACTTGCCCTCTTGTCTCTCCCCTCACTTGCCCTCTTGTCTGCCCCCTCACTTGCCCTCTTGTCTGCCCCTCACTTGCCCTCTTGTCTGCCCCCTCACTTGCCCTCTTGTCTGCCCCCTCACTTGCCCTCTTGTCTGCCCCCTCACTTGCCCTCTTGTCTGCCCCCTCACTTGCCCTCTTGTCTGTCCCCTCACTTGCCCTCTTGTCTGCCCCCTCACTTGCCCTCTTGTCTGCCCCCTCACTTGCTCTCTTGTCTGCCCCCTCACTTGCCCTCTTGTCTGCCCCCTCACTTGCCCTCTTGTCTGCCCCCTCACTTGCCCTCTTGTCTGCCCCCTCACTTGCCCTCTTGTCTGCCCCCTCACTTGCCCTCTTGTCTGCCCTTTCACTTGCCCTCTTGTCTGCCCCCTCACTTGCCCTCTTGTCTGCCCCCTCACTTGCCCTCTTGTCTGCCCCCTCACTTGCCCTCTATTTTTTTTTTTTTTTTTTTTTACACAGGGTTTGACAAGGTTAAGGATCCCTAGCTTTATTGACAGCTATTTACAGATTAAGGATTCCTAACTTTATTGGCAAGCTAAGAGCTGTTACCTACATCAGCTCAATTGAAAGCAGGATGAAGTTCGAGCCATCTGTGGGCCAGCATTTTCATTTGATCAACTGACTTTATCTCGTTGACATCATTATGCTGTACAAATGTGTTCCATACTCTAGTCATCCTGGGTATGTATGATCTCAGATGGAGTGATGTTCTGGAGAAGGGTACAGCCAGAGTGAAGTTGCTACTTTCTGCCCGTCTTGAGGCATAAAAGCTTATTTCACGCTGTCCTCGAAGTGGATCCAAGTGTGGTATTTTGACAATATTGGCCTTGTACATAACAGTAAGGCCACCCACATCCCTCCTATGTTGAAGGCTCTGCTGAAATGACAGATCTATCCAGGATGGGTCCAGGCGAGAGATGAGACGTCTTGCTCTGTTCTCTACTCTGTCAAGCAGTCGCAGATGAGAGGGGGGGGGGCAGGCAAACCAAGAAAGTGGAGCATACTCAAGGTGTGAGCGTACTTGTGCCTCGTACAGGATCTTGCAACCCCTACTGTCAAGCAGATGGGAGATACGGCGAAGTGCTGTAAGCTTCCTGGCTGCCTTGTTTGCAAGTTTTACAACATGGTTCTTCATGGTTAGCTTGGAGTCAAATTTCACCCCAAGGATATCAACTTCTTCTTCAGGTGCCAACATCCTCCCATTCATCCTTACTACGAAACCACATTACCATCATGGTGCTAAGACAATCATCATTTGCTTTTTTCCCTCAAGGTGCAAATGTTACTTGCCATCCTATTTCCCCAAGCTGATATAGCTCTCAGCTGGTGATTGATGTAGATTAGAGCAGCTGGCATTCTTCTTTTGGGATAAGTGAATGTCAGTGTACAGTCTCTGCATATGCATGTGATTCGGGGGATGATATGAAAAGGTCGTTGAAGTAGACATTCCATAACAATGGACCCAGCACGTTTCCCTTGGGGAACACTTGCCCCAATAGGATGTCTTGCTGATTCCGTTCCATTGAAACTACACTTAAGATCTACCATGAAGGTAGTCACTGAGGAGACATAGCGTAGAGCCTGCAATTCCCCGTGCTTGAAGTTTTGCTAAGAGGCCCTTTGGTGCCACACCCGGGCCCAAAGCGCCCGCAATGTCCAGTTTCTACCAACAGCTGACTTTGGGTTCATCCAGTGACTGTGCCACTTAGTGGGGAGGTTTAACAACAGATCAGCAGCAGAGTAACCTTTCCTGAAGCCATAAATTTACGATCACAAAGTAGTGAGTGGTAGTCAAAAAACTGTCATTTTGCTTGAGATTATTGTCTCAAGGGTCTTACCAGTGATTGACAGGAGTGACACTGGTCTGTAGTTGCTGATTTCTGCTCTGCTCTTCTTTTTGTGAACAGGACTACATTTGCCTCTTTCCATGGAGAAGGCCATTTACAAATGTACTAGGGAGTGCTGAAAGATGCGAGTTAGAGGTGCTGCTAGCTGGTCTGCACATCTTTTCAACAATCCTGGCTCACTTGTCTGGGCCCACAGCCTTTTTCTTGGGCAAGCGATTTAAGTAGGAACTGCACCTCCTCCTGCCTTATTGTCACCACTGACGTTTGACACCGTTCTTGCAGCTAAACCAAGGAGGGTCCCTTGCTGGATCAGGAACTTGCATTTTTGGGAGCAAAGTGTTCAGCAAAGAGGTCCGCCTTCTCTTGACTACTAGTAGAGGTGGTCCCATCCTGTCGATTTAGAGGTGGAATAAGTTCATCAGGCAGATAACCTTGTCTGTCCTTGACCAGGGACCACCAGGTTTTGGAGCCTACCCTACCTGATGCTAACTTTCTTTTAGTGTCCACCTCCCATTTAGCAATGGCCCACTTTTGAACATCACCCATATGCCTACAGGCTTGCATGTGCAAGTTCCTGTTATAGGTCGTAGGATGTCTCTTATACCTTCGCCATGCTTTGTACTTAGAAGTAGCAGCCTCTCTACAACGAAAGCCAAACCAAGGCTGATCTGTAGGCTTCGTCACATATTGCCGGTGAGGAATGTGTTCTTGTTGTAGATTAAGGATGTGTCCAGTGAAGGCTTTCACTTGATTGTCAACATCCCCTTGGAGAAGAGCATTCCATTCTGTGGTGGCGAGCTCAGAGCGAAGGGCTGGCCAATTACCTCTTTCCCATAGCCAGGTTGTGCGTGTGGACTCCTCACCTCGTTCTGTTGGGATCTTAAGTGTGGTAAAAACAGCCTTGTGGTCAGACGATCCAACGTAGCCGAGGGGTTGACAAGTGACTATGCCTTCTGCCAGATCACTCACTACTGGGTCAAGGGAGGAGCCAGAGATGTGAGTAGGGAAATCAACAAAGTTTCTCATGTCAAACACTGCAAGAAGGTCATCAAAGTCCCTCTGTATAAGGTGCTGGTTGAGGACACCAACAATTATAATATGTTGACAGTTGTGTTGTAGCAGAAGGGAGTCAATATTTTCCATTAGGAAGTTGATAGGGTCTGCATGTTGCCACTGAGGTCTGTACATTGCACATGCTAGTACAGAGGTACTAGTGTTTATACAGAGCTTGTCTGCCCTCTCACTTGCCCTCTTGTCTGACCTCTCACTTGCTCTCTTGTCTGCCCTCTCACCTGCCCTCTTGTCTGCCCTCTCACTTGCCCTCTTATCTGCCCCCTCACTTGCCCTCTTGTCTGCCCTCTCACCTGCCCTCTTGTCTACCCTCTCACTCGCCCTCTTGTCTGCCCTCTCACTTGCCTTCTTGTCTGCCCTCTCACTTGCCCTCTTGTCTGCCCTCTCACTTGCTCTCTTGTCTGCCTCCTCACTTGCCCTCTTACCTGCCC
Source organism: Cherax quadricarinatus (assembly GCF_026875155.1). Lineage (NCBI taxonomy): Eukaryota > Metazoa > Arthropoda > Malacostraca > Decapoda > Parastacidae > Cherax > Cherax quadricarinatus. Next base: position 4,629,045 of record NC_069447.1, on the reverse strand, counting down.
CCTCACTTGCCCTCTTGTCTGCCCCTTCACATGCCCTCTTGTCTGCCCTCTCACTTGCCCTCTTGTCTGCCCTCTAACTCGCCCTCTTGTCTGCCCTCTCACTCGCCCTCTTGTCTGCCCTCTTACTTTCCCTCTTGTCTGCCCTCTCACTTGCCCTCTTGTCTGCCCTCTAACTCGCCCTCTTGTCTGCCCTCTCACTCGCCCTCTTGTCTGCCCTCTCACTTGCCCTCTTGTCTGCCCTCTCACTTGCCCTCTTGTCTGCCCTCTCACTCGCCCTCTTGTCTGCCCTCTCACTTGCCCTCTTGTCTGCCCTCTCACTCGCCCTCTTGTCTGCCCTCTTGTCTGCCCTCTCACTCGCCCTCTTGTCTGCCCTCTCACTCGCCATCTTGTCTGCCCTCTTGTCTGCCCTCTCACTCGCCCTCTTGTCTGCCTCTCACTCGCCCTCTTGTCTGCCCTCTCACTCGCCCTCTTGTCTGCCCTCTTGTCTGCCCCCTCACTTGCCCTCTTGTTTGCCCCCTCACTCGCGCTCTTGTCTGTCCTCTCATTTGCCCTCTTGTCTGCCCTCTCATCTGCCCTCTTGTTTGCCCCCTCACTTTCCCTCTTGTCTGCCCCCTCACTTGCTCTCCTGTCTGCTCTCTCACTTGCCCTCTTGTGTGCCCTCTCACTTGCCCTCTTGTCTGCCATCTCACTTGCCCTCTTGTCTGCCCTTTCACTTGCCCTCTTGTCTGCCCTCTCACTTGCTCTCTTGTCTGCCTCCTCACTTGCCCTCTTACCTGCCCCCTCACTTGCCCTCTTGTCTGCCCCTTCACTTGCCCTGTTGTCTGCCCTCTCACTTGCCCTCTTGTCTGCCCTCTCACTTGCCCTCTTGTCTGCCCACTCACTTGCCCTCTTGTCTGCTCCCTCAATTGTTCTCTTGTCTGCCCTCTTGTTTGCCCCCTCACTTGCCCTCTTGTCTGCCCTCTCACTTGCCCTCTTGTCTGCCCTCTCACTTGCCCTCTTGTGTGCCCTCTCACTTGCCCTCTTGTCTGCTCCCTCACTTGCTCTCTTGTCTGCCCTCTTGTTTGCCCCCTCACTTGCCCTCTTGTCTGCCCCCTCACTTGCCCTCTTTTCTGCCCTCTCAGTTTGCCCTCTTGTCTGCTCCCTCACTTGCCCTCTTGTCTGCCCTCTCACTTGCCCTCTTATCTGCCCTCTCACTTGCCCTCTTGTCTGCTCCCTCACTTGCCCTCTTGTCTGCCCTCTCACTTGCCCTCTTATCTGCCCTCTCACTTGCCCTCTTGTCTGCTCCCTCACTTGCCCTCTTGTCTGACTTCTCACTTGCCCTCTTATCTGCCCCCTCACTTGCCCTCTTATCTGCCCTCTCACTTGCCCTCTTGTCTGCTCCCTCACTTGCCCTCTTGTCTGACTTCTCACTTGCCCTCTTATCTGCCCCCTCACTTGCCCTCTTGTCTGCCCTCTCACTTGCCCTCTTATCTGCCCCCTCACTTTCCCTCTTGTCTGACTTCTCACTTGCCCTCTTATCTGCCCCTCACTTGCCCTCTCACTTGCCCTCTTATCTGCCCCCTCACTTGCCCTCTTGTCTGACTTCTCACTTGCCCTCTTATCTGCCCCCTCACTTGCCCTCTTGTCTGCCCTCTCACTTGCCCTCTTATCTGCCCCCTCACTTGCCCTCTTGTCTAACTTCTCACTTGCCTCTTATCTGCCCCCTCACTTGCCCTCTTGTCTGAGATTTTCACTTGCCCTCTTATCTGCCCCTCACTTGCCCTCTTGTCTGCCCTCTCACTTGCCCTCTTATCTGCCCCCTCACTTGCCCTCTTGTCTGCCCTCTCACTTGCCCTCTTATCTGCCCCCTCACTTGCCCTCTGTCTGACTTCTTCACTTGCCCTCTTATCTGCCCTCTCACTTGCCCTCTTGTCTGCCCCCTCACTTGCCCTCTTGTCTGCCCTCTCACTTGCCCTCTTAATCTGCCCCCTCACTTGCCCTCTTGTCTGCCCCCTTTACTTGCCCTCTTCTCTGCCCTCTCACTTGCCCTCTTGTCCTGCCCTCTCACTTGCCCTCTTATCTGCCCCTCACTTGCCCTCTTGTCTGCCCCCTCACTTGCCCTCTTCTCTGCCCTCTCGCTTGCCCTCTTATCTGCCCCCTCACTTGCCCTCTTATCTGCCCTCTCACTTGCCCTCTTATCTGCCCTCTCACTTGCCCTCTTATCTGCCCTCTCACTTGCCCTCTTTGTCTGCCCTCTCACTTGCCCTCTTATCTGCCCTCTCACTTGCCCTCTTATCTGCCCTCTCACTTGCCCTCTTATCTGCCCTCTTCACTTGCCCTCTTATCTGCCCTCTCACTTGCCTTCTTGTCTGCCCTCTCACTTGCCCTCTTATCTGCCCTCTCACTTGCCCTCTTCTCTGCCCTCTCGCTTGCCCTCTTATCTGCCCCCTCACTTGCCCTCTTATCTGCCCTCTCACTTGCCCTCTATCTGCCCTCTCACTTGCCCTCTTATCTGCCCTCTCCACTTGCCCTCTTGTCTGCCCCTCACTTGCCCTCTTATCTGCCCTCTCACTTGCCCTCTTATCTTCCCTCTCACTTGCCCTCTTATCTGCCCTCTCACTTGCCCTCTTATCTGCCCTCTCACTTGCCCTCTTATCTGCCCTCTCACTTGCCCTCTTGTCTGCCCTCTCACTTGCCCTCTTATCTGCCCTCTCACTTGCCCTCTTATCTGCCCTCTCACTTGCTTTCTTGTCTGCCCTCTCACTTGCCCTCTTATCTGCCCTCTCACTTGCCCTCTTGTCTGCCCTCTCACTTGCCCTCTTGTCTGCCCTCTCACTTGCCCTCTTGTCTGCCCTCTCACTTGCCCTCTTATCTGCCCCCTCACTTGCCCTCTTGTCTGCCCTCTCACTTGCCCTCTTGTCTGCCCTCTCACTTGCCCTCTCCGTCCTTCTGTCTCTCATAGCACTTGGTTTACATAGATCTCTTTGTAAATGTTATATGTGATGTAAAATTTTACAAGCAAATCAAACATGAAAATAATAATAGTAATAAAAGTAGTAGTAATAATAATAATAATAATAATAATAATAATAATAATAGTAATAATATTATATTAGCATTACATAATATTAATACAGAATGGTTGGTTTTTTGAAATACTTCCTAGAAAGCCCTTGTTATGCTAAGCATTTTGAACACAATTAAGATTAATTTAAAATTACAAACAAGCGAGGGGCTTGGACTTCCAGCAGGCATGCGTGAGCGTGTTTGATAGGAGTGAATGGAGACAAATGGTTTTTAATACTTGACGTGCTGTTGGAGTGTGAGCAAAGTAACATTTATGAAGGGATTCAGGGAAACCGGCAGGCCGGACTTGAGTCCTGGAGATGGGAAGTACAGTGCCTGCACTCTGAAGGAGGGGTGTTAATGTTGCAGTTTAAAAACTGTAGTGTAAAGCACCCTTCTGGCAAGACAGTGATGGAGTGAATGATGGTGAAAGTTTTTCTTTTTCGGGCCACCCTGCCTTGGTGGGAATCGGCCAGTGTGATAATAATAAAAAAAATAAAAAAAGAGTAAATTTGCATACTTGTGTTTAAGTTAACAATCTATGATATTAACTCTAACAATCTGGTTCATTACCTGTATTACCTGTAGAGAGTTCCGGGGGTCAACGCCCCCGCGGCCCGGTCTGTGACCAGGCCTCCTTAAGTCAGTGTCCCAGGATGCGACCCACACCAGTCGACTAACACCCAGGTACCCATTTTACTGATGGGGAACATAGACAACAGGTGGAAAGAAACACGTCCAATGTTTCTACTCTGGCTGGGAATCGAACCCAGGCCCTCACCGTGTGAAGCCAGAGCGTTAACCACCTGGCCACCAGGTTTTTTTTATAGAATTTTAAGACAATTTATTACAATGTTTGCATTGGTTGTGACGTACGTGCATAATAATGCTAAAATGAATTAGATAGTAAAAATGATGCTGGTAAATTTGGTTTTAACTTAATTTTTTTTCTTATATTTTATTTAAAATCATTATAGCATTACATATAAATACACATAAAAGAAAACATCTGAGATCACAAAACCTGAAACTCATTACTGTTACAATAAACACCTATACTAAATCCGACACAAAAAGAACGCGTCTTAACGCTCGCTAGATATGTGTGTGTACCATACAACAACAACCTGCTTGTACACCATCACAGTGAAAAACAAACCCCAACAATATACATGTTATAAATTGGTATAAACCTTGGTAATAAATACCGACAAGTTGGTTTAGAAAGACACGTAAGCAAACACTATGACATATTTATTAGAAAACGTTTCGGTCCTGGGACCTTGATCACTTCTAACATACAGAGGTAGAAAGACATTATATATATAGGCGGAGAGTGAGATGTGACGCACGTGACCTGAGGAATGTCATAAGAACATAAGAATGGAGGAACACTGTAGAAGGCCTACCTGCCTCGCATGGACCAGTAGGCCTTCTACAGTGTTCCTCCATTCTTATGTTCTTATGATATTCCTCAGGTCACGTGCGTCACACCTCACTCTCCGCCTATATATATAATGTTGTGTACGAAATGGTATATAATACCGACAAGATGAGAGTAAGACACATGTGCAACATCTGGGTATCTTTATTGTAGACGTTTCGCCATCCAGTGGCTTTATCAATACTACCTCTACAACTAACCCATCTCTTTGGGAAGGACCTACTTCCACTGGGGAATCCCGCCTACCAGTGAATATGCCCTCGTCTGCTACACCTGACGTTACTATATAAGCGCCAGGATTCTTTCTTCTGCTTCAGAATCTCCACGACTATGGTGCTGTTCGCACCTACTCCTAGGTTGAGGGACTGATTACCTCATCTTCTGTACATAGTTCTACTGTCTTCAAGTTATGTCCTAGAATTTGTATTGATAAAGCCACTGGATGGCGAAACGTCTACAATAAAGATACCCAGATGTTGCACATGTGTCTTACTCTCATATATATAATGTCTTTCTACCTCTGTATGTTAGAAGTGATCAAGGTCCCAGGACCGAAACGTTTTCTAATAAATATGTCATAGTGTTTGCCTACGTGTCTTTCTAAACCAACTTGTTGTAAATTAAACAGTTCTTGTAATTTTAATTCATTACTAATTTACAACAACCTTTTGTAATGATAAATTAGACACATGTGCAACTCTTGGTTATCTTTACTGAGGAAACGTTTCGCCACACAGTGGCTTCATCAGTCCATACAAAGGAGAATCTTGAAGAACAGGAGGAGAATGAGGTAATCAGTCCCTCAACCTTGAGTCGATGTGGTCAGTCCATCAATCTAGCCAGAAACTTACAAGAAACTACACTTAACAGCAACACAATACCAAGTTTATAACCTATTATATAAACGTGAAATGAAAACAAACCATCATATATAAAGGTTTTACATAAACCTAGCATATGACCAAAACTTATAACAAAAAAAGGGCCTAAACAGAAAGGAAAAAGTTACCAAAATACATAAAACAGATGCGCAGATCTGCATGACACAAAGCAATCTAAGGTATATCACAAAACTACCACACCTGTCACATATCATACATACAACCAAAAATAAATAACACGCCTTGACTCAATAAAAAAGGAAATTACTCAAGAATTGTGTCAATAAGACCAAAATATGCGTCCAAAAATACATAAACAAAAACCTTCGATTACACCCAGCATTCATGAAATAACTTCTAACATTCATATCGAGCCCATGGACTCCACATCCACACGTGGCATGAAAACCTCAAAGATGATGCATATACTATCCATGAATACCTGGACACCAGTCCATACCCACAATTCACTACACTGACACCCCCCTTCCCGGGAGACGAGCCGCTGTAACTCCCTTACCAAACGCGCACACACATTATTACTCACAGATTCACAAGAATTTCTGGCGTTAGTATTCTATATCCTTCAGAGAAAACCAGATCCCATCTCCTTCCATACAATTCCCTGTTTCGACACATTGTTCGATAAAACGTTAACGCAAGAACCCGCCTGTGCACCTCACTGTCCCCCCTCCCCCTCATCACCCACGATATATATATATATATATATATATAATATATATATATATATTATATATATATATATATATATATATAAATATATATATATATATAATATATAATCCACCATGATATAATCTAATGCTCTATGACGCCCTCATCTAGCCCTCCAATATCTAGGCTTAAAGCTCTCAGAGCCGACACCCCACGGCCTCCCACCCTCTGTATCACCCTACTCAACCAGCATCTGACCATCTCTAACTCTTCACAAAAATAATCTACATAAAACGCAGTCTCCTCCCCTCCACAGATACCACACATCCACCCTCTACAACCTTTCTGTTTCGTAGTATCGCTCCAGACGGAAGGATACCATGCAGAAAACGAAACATCACCTCACGCGCCCTAGGGTTTAACTTCATCTTACTAAATCTATACCAAATGCTCTTCCACGTATACATGGGGAACAAGCCCTCAACTGGGACAACGCACCTACCTACAAGTAACCTACACAAAATCCTTATTCGAACATTTTTCAGTTCCTTAACCAACATCACGGCCCTCAAAACGATTTCACATTCCCGCAACTCTATTCCTCGATACCACATACCCAGCCTATCATTTATCCTTTCCAACTGCCCCGCGTTTACACTCACACGCAAAACTTCTCATTTAAGAAACACACATTTAGCCCTCCATCTCAAATCCATTAACCCCAACCCACCCTGACGTACAGGTAACATTACAACATCTCTCCTTAACCAGTCACAACGTGAACTTCATACAAATTTGTACACCCGTCTTAAGATCCCTGCAATCGCTGTCCCTGTAATTGGGAACACAGCTGCGACATGCCAAACCTTACTATACAATAAAATGTTCACGACTATCACTCGCTGTATAAGAGCTAGGTGCTGGGGTCTCAAAACACCTAGACGCCCCACGATCCTTTCCAATAACCTATCCGAGTTTTCCACCCGTGCCGCCACCATGTCATTCCTATAAATAATACCACAAATCTTTAAAGACACCGCCGATTCTTTAACAAATTACATCTTCTCCCCACCCCCCACCTAATTACCCAACCACATGCACCTTAACTTTGCACTATTTACCTGCATTCCCGTGGCACTTCCAAACAATTGCACAACCTCGTCCAAAACTCCCATTGACATCCCTTTACGAATGAGAACAGTGGTGTCGTCTACATATCCAATTAATCCCGGCCAGGACCTCCCACCCCCCACACTTCCCTCACCTTGAGTACATAAGCAACGTTCAACCATTCTATAAAAGGGGTCTTGAAAACACGCAAACAATATTTGGGACATGGGGCATCCCTGTCTAAGGCCTCTACCCATTGCAATCTTCCTCCTCATACACCCATTAATCTGTATCCTCATTTTCGCCCCCTTATACAACGTATTTACCCACAAAGCTCTCCTTTCCACTCTATCATAAGCTCACTGCCAATCTAGAGCCAACAAAGCCACTCACCACCCCCACCTTCAGCTTCCACAAAACTTCGCAGTATCCCATGTCCTTCAATCATCGACTTTCCCGGCAACCCAAACTGAGATTTCGACACAACCCTCCCCACAACACATTTGAACGTATTACCTAAATTTTTTGCAAAAACCTTATAGTCTGCACACATCAGCGATATGGCTTGGTACTCCCGTAGGGTGGGCTGCTCCTTGCCCTTTGGGACCAACGCTACAACTGCTGTAGCCTGCTTCTCCCCTGTCAGCATAGTTGCTGATCCCCCTTACATGTGTTGTATAGCTTATCTGAGTATCATAGTACCATCCATATGTTTTATATAGACGATCCCTTACTAGGCCTAGTGACCGTTTGTGTGATGTCACGTGATGCGCATGTGTGAGTACCTCTGTAACTTCCTCAGTCCTCGCTTAGACCTACCAGGCAGCAACACGGCAGGCTGGGCCTTCCTTACCACAGTCTGACAATATATTGTGTTACCATCCACAAGTGTGTTTATCTTCAACCATCATATCTCCTTTTGAACCCCCACGACAAATTGGTGACAGCGGTGTGGGCGTGAAATTGATAATTACACCGATGCACGCAGCCGACGACGGACATTTTGTGTGGCCAGTAGGTCGACCTAGCCAGCCAGCTACCTCAAGCAAGCTTTTACCAGCCCTATGCATTATTCACTGGTCAGTTTCTGTGTATTAGTGTTTATATTGCTATTTGCATTACCTCCGAGGGGTTAACCCGGGTTTGCAAAGTAAGCCAAGCCACCTAAGCCAGTCTGTGGTGGGGGAGTCAGCCCAGACCCAGTCCAGCCAGCCTTACACCATCCAGCCTTGCCTGCCAAGCCAGCTTTCCATCCCTGCTGTGCTCATTGTTACAAATTATCAAGCCAGTCTGTGTGAAGGATTAAGCCAAGCCAGCCATCAACTAACTCAAGTATCTTAACCCAGTACTCAAGCAAGCCACGTGGGTATAGTCTTCTTAATCGCTTTGTGCTTCAAGTTCTAGCTGTCCTGTGTGTTTTATCATCCCTGTGGTGTTGTGGTATTTTGTGGGTTTGTTTTAAGCCAGCCGGCTTAGAAAATTTTGTTCCTAGTGCGAGTGTCCCCAGAGTGGCTTACGCCGTTCATCCCATAGGCCCAGTCACCACGCAGTGTCTCACCACCGCGCTGCCTCACCCACCCGCCTCACCCACCCGCCTCACCCACCACCTCACCCACTACCACTGTTTTTGTACCCTTATTATGGGTTCTAGCACCATATTTTTAAGTACCACATAGGGGGTCAAGAGCCAAGTGTGTTCCTTCGTCAGATGCGCCATCGTAAAAGCCTCCTGTGTGAGTTCATCGTCGATTTAAGCGCAAATTCTTCGATCACATGTGGAGAGTAGTCAACGAACGCCGCCAACCACGAGTCTCCACCACTACCTTCCTCCACCATCCACCTCATTTTACAACGTCAGTACAGTGTTAATGAATAATATTTTTTCAGAGACATTTGCGAGTGTTGAGACATATTTTTTTTTGTGTGTTTCCAGTGATTTCTTAGTGACATTCAATAACTCTTGATTAGACTCAGTGTTTATTATATGATGATAAATTAGACAAATGTGCAACTCTTCGGTATCTTTATTGAGGAAACGGTTTGCCACACAGTGGCTTCATCAGTCCATACAAAGGAGAATCTTGAAGAACAGGAGGAGAATGAGATAATCAGTCCCTCAGCCTTGAGTTGATGTGATCAGTCCATCAATCTTGAATAGAATACGGCATAGGTGCAGAGAAGGAGCTTATAAACCGTAGGCAGGAGAGGTGCAGCAGTCATAGGTTGTGTCACATTTGTTCAATGTGGAAGTAGGTCGTGCCCAAGGGTTAGGCAAGCGAAGAATTCCCAAGTATTAAGATCCCAAGAAGTTGCAGTGTCTGACAGGACTGTAGATCAGTGGTTCAGAGAACCAACACGTTGATAAATTAGACACATGTGCAGCTCTTGGGTATCTTTATTGAGGAAACGTTTTGCCACACTTTGTGGCAAAACGTTTCCTCAATAATGAAGCCACTGTGTGGCAAAACGTTTCCTCAATAAAGATACCCAAGAGTTGCACAGGTGTCTAATTTATCAACGTGTCGGTTCTCTGTTCATTATATACTGTGTGCAACAATATTTTTTTTCTCTTTCTTCAGTATTAATTTTCGTGCTTTATTTTATGTCTGTTGTGTTGTGTTTCTTTTTATATATACTTGAAGTAAGTACTTTAGTGTCTTTCCTTGTTGTGTGCAATATATAAGCAATATAAATTTGTGTTTACACTTCACAATTATCTTGTGTTCACAGTATTGCAGTGAAGTAATTCAGTAATTTATTACCTTATATTCTGCATCACAACTCAGTGTTGTCTGTTATATTTTTCTCCCAGCATTTGTGTATTCCTGCTATTTTTGTTTTCATTCATTTGCCATTTTATTTTATTTTTCTCTGTGTGTTGAACATTTTTGTGTTAATTCTTTTCATTTAGCCTGTGTCTAATTTGTCTTATCTCCACAGACAATAGTGTCATTGTTTTGTTCAAGCAAGACAATTATTTTCCAAAATTTTCATACCTCAAGTTTCATTGCAAGAAAATTCTAGTATTGTGTTTATGTTGATGTGTTGTGTTCTGCATCACTGTAAGTGTTCAAACCTTTTTGTTGTGTGTTTTTGCATCTATTATTTTTATATTTCATTGAGCAAATTCACTCTTAGTGCAATTTTTAAGTTCTTCTTTTAAAGTAAATCATTCTTTTCCTTGTTCAGTGTTTGCTTAAGCTGCAATTAAGAGTTAAAGTGTTCAATCAGTTCATTCCTTGATGATATATTTTTTTTTCTTGTAAACTGTATTTTCTTGTGTGTGTAATTTTTTTTATCATTGCAACATTGACTCATTTTACAATAATTCTTGTGTAAACATTGTGTTGCCATTAAAATTTTTCTTTCAGAAATTTTTATGTAGTATTGTGCAGTACTTTTGATTAGTAATTGTTATTTGCAATATTGCTAAAGTTTATTTCAGTGCAATATTCTGTGATTTCAGTTTTACATTTTCTGTGCATAATATTTTGTTCCTTGTGTGTCACTTAATAATTTTTATTTAGAATTACTTTCCCAGTTTGTTTTAATTTTGCACAAGCTTTATTGAGTCCATTTTAACATTTTTGATTGATTTATCATTTTATTGTTGAATTTCCTTATTGCACTGAGAGTAAAGACAACTCACTGTGAAAATTAATTCAATTTAAAGTAAATTTGAGTAAATTTGATTTGAGTAAAGTACAGTTTCTCTTGATTTTCAAAGTGTTGCTTATTCAGTTTAGTATTTTCTTTTGTGTGTGTGAGTTTTCCTTGCTTACAGTGTGACTTAATTTTTTTTTCCTTTACTTATGCAGATTAGTTAAGCAATTTCTTCCCATTTAAGCTTATTGTGTCATTCTCTCTATTTTTTTTTTCTTTATGTCCTTGAGTAAGTTCCCTGAGAAGATGTCCCAGTCACTTTTGAATGTTCACTTAGTGTATCATGCCAGTCAAAGTCAATATGAATAAGTCCACAGTACAATATTCCCTTACTGACTGGAAGACAACACCTAGCCCCTGAGCAATGTGTTCGTTCTCACAGCTTGTATCTGAGATTTGTTAAAGTGCTGCAAAATGTGAAGTTCAGATTAAGTTCCTATAGATTCGTTCATTACTTATTAACGTAGCCAAGCGGCCAGGCACTAGTAATACCGTCACTCCTGTCTGGACTCCAGCCACAATATCGTGCACGCAGGATAGTGTACAGTTACCTTGGGTTTCAGAGGAACCTCAGAAAACCCTGGGTGCTGAGACTACTATCCTTGCGATGGCGACTTGTTCAAGTATTCGTTCCTTCCCAGGGGACGCTTTGAGAAGAACTTTACTTGCAACGAGTTATGCCATCTCTTGCTGATGCCACAAGCCATTTCAGAAAGACGTTTCTGTGGCTAGTGTACTCACTTGAGTGTTGTTGTCCCTTGCATTCCAGATGGTGATCCCATCCTAGTTGAGAGTAATTCATGCAGTGTAAGAAGTTGTTTCTCGAGTAACTTTCACATGTTGTTAACGTTTGTAAGTGAAGTTCTTTATAGTTGATACCTCGTGTCACTGTGTGCGACTCAGATTGAATATCTGTATTGTTGACCGTGTTCATTTCTTTTCCCCTGTGCTTGCAGTTAGAGATAGTAGATCCATTCTCCCTTGCTCATATTGCGTGTATTAGCGTTATTTTTTTCAACCTGGAAGAGTCATCCTCTCCACCAAGTCTGTTCATTCCTCCAGTAAGAAAGAACAGATCCCATGTGGTCTGGTGTGATTCGATTCCTGCTCCAAGAAGATCTTATTCTGACTGTGAAGCCACCAGCACCCATTAGTGACTTTGTAATGAGCCAAGAATTACTGTATCAAGCAGCCAAGTTGAGTACTCCTTGCAGAAGAGTTAGTAATTCCACAGTCACTAGTGAATGTAGCTGTATCTTTTGTAGATACTCGTTAAGATCGCCCTCAGTCAAGGCATGTGTTAGCCATCGCAGAAGAATTCGATCCACCCAAAGATGATAACCATTCTGCATATGTAAACCTTACCCTCGCAGAATTGGGTTTAAATGTAAACAGCCTGTATAATTAGATGTCTGAGATGAATGAAATTGTCAACTGTGTGTCTTGTTATTAGCTGATCTGTTTTTCAGAATTTTTTTTTTCGTGTTCACGTTCCCTCTGAATTCTGAGAATTTAACAGTAATGATCTGTGTGCACCAGATTTGCCTTTGCTGTTAATTTCACCTTGTACATATCGAGATGAGCAAAAAGTACAGGAGGAAGTGTTGGAAATTGAGGAGGAATTAGCTGAGGTTCTGAAGTCCTTGTCACCGCCTGAGGAGGTGACTGCACCTGGAAAGGTGGTAGAAGACGAGTTGACGGCTGTGGTGCATCAACAACAAGAAACTTTTTGGATGAGGGAGTGCCCAAGCGGACTGGGGTGTCCCCCGAGATCATTGCAAACAGTGTAGCATTGAAAAAGTCGGGCTCCCCAAAACAAAGCCCTGACTACCAGACGGGGAAAGTAAAAGCAGTCTTTTCCCCTAAATCTAACCCTGACTACCAGACGGGAAAGTGAAGGAGCCTGCCCCCCGATCTAGCCCTGACAACTAAAGGGTATTTTTTTTTCCCTTAGTTTACTTTCATTTTAAATTTTTTTTCTTGAAATTAATTTAAAGGGAGTTGGCTCCTAGTTCATTCAGAATTTTTTCTGAAAAATTTATTTTTTTAAATATTTTTTGGGCATTCAGCAATCTTTATATATATGTCTGAGACAATTCGGGCGGGCCCCTGTCCCCCTTTAAAGACAAAATTTCCCATTTCTTTTGTTAAATTTTGAAACATGAAATGCATTTATTTTTTTAAGACAGCCCTTTTTTAGGAAAAAAAATTTTCGATTTTTTGGAAAATTTTAAAATTTGTAAAGTTTTAATGATTAGTTTTCATTGTTAATGTGATTTCCCTTTGAACTGAACTCATAATTTTGGGAAAAATTCATTATTTAAAATTTTTTGGCTTAAAAAAAAACTATTGTAATCCCAGTATTAAGCAAACAAAAATTATGTAAAAGAGAAGTTTAAAATTATTGAACCCCATTATTTTAAAAATTAAAAAAAAATAAGATTTTAAAAAAAAAATTTGGGGATTGAGTTTCCAATAAAAAAACCCCCCAGCCCTAAAAAGGGGTATATTAAACTAGCTTTTAAATCCAATCCCCTTCTTTGCCTGAAGGTAATTTTCCCTTTTTTGCCTAAAAGGGGGAATTTTTTGTTCCCTGAGTGGGGGGGAAAATTTTAAATAGATGGGAGTCAGGGAGTATATAGTAACAATATTTAAATTTTGGCCGCTACTTTTTTAAGGTAGGGTAAGTCCAGCTCCCGCAAATTCCCCCCCTTTTTTTTTCCCCCTCCCCGAAAGGGGGTTTTTGGATTGTCCGGGCTGCTTTTTAAATTAGGGTCAGCCCTGCTCCCACAAACCCCCCTTCCCCCTCCCTCTTTTCCTTCCCCCCCCCCCCCGGGAAAGGGTGACGTTGGGGTTTTCCCGGTCAAACAGAAAATCACTCCAACCCCCAAAAGCCCCCAAAACATTTACTGAAGTACACACCTTATCATATTTTAGTGGATTTATTGGTTGAAAGTTTCCCATTTTTTGAACCAATAATTAACTTAGTCCTTTCAGCCTTGATGGGTTTAAATGTTTTAAAAAATCACCACATCTTTCAAAATTTGGGAAACTTATAAAGGAAAGTGATTTCTTAAGCATGGGGTAATCTGCCTCTCTTTACACTTGAAATGACAGGAGGGTCCACCTCCCAATCAACGAGTAAAATTGAAGGAGACGGACTAATTTTCCTTAGACTTTCCCATGTTTATAAATCCCTTTAGCTGTGCGCCTGTATGAAGTTGCATGAGGAACCCCTCATCATTGCAGTGGTAAAGAACCTTTTTTCCCCTTTCATCGGGATAGTTTTTCACTGCTATTCTGTGAAAACTAGCCATGGATTGCCCACCAACACCTGCAACCCCCCCCCCCCCCCCATCACAACGGCTATGATTTCAACAACCGCAGTTCCCCCACACCAGAAAAACCCAAGTTTTTTTATTTTTAGCTTTTGAATTCAGATATTTTTTTAAATTATTTCTTTTTTTCATTTTTTAAATGTAGGATCAATTTTTCCCTTTTAAAAAGTGTTTCATATTTTAAAAACAAATTTATTAAAGTTTTTTATTTTTTGGTCAGGTTTTATTCTTTTCCCTTGCCTTTAAATTTTCCCTGAGGAGGAACAAGCCTTAGTAAACTGACTGAAGTTGTTACAGGGCTGAGTAACCCCTTTCCCCAATTTGGCGACCTTCCCCGGGATCAACTCTACTGAATCAAGTTTCCCCAATTTCCCCATCTCAAAATCTACCATTGGAACTTAAAATGCCGATACAATTTTTGGGGTTTACCACCACCATGAGTAACATTCTCTTTGGTAGGACAACAGTACGGGGTATTTAAAAGTTTTGGTAAATTGTTATAGCCTCAATTTATTGTAAGCCCAAGTCACCGATAAAAACATTTAATTTTTGCCACCTTTTTGTTCAGCTTAAAACACTTTGGAAAGGGGAATTAGACCTGGACCCCGAGTTTTTTCCAGTGCAATTTTTTTTAAATTGACCTCAATTTTAAATAAGGGAACTGCCCGTAGGACACTCTTGATTTTTGGTAAAGAAGATTGGAGGGGTAAAGGGGCCCCCTTTTTCAAACCTTACTGTTTTGCTAAAGGGGCTGGCATAGAATTTTTCTTTTTTCATTAACACATTTTTTTTTAAAAATTGAAGTGGGGGGTTTGAGCCCTCTTTTAAATTTAACAGTTGAGCAAGGGGGAAATTAAAACCCTCTTTTTTCTTTGATCCCCGGGTTTCTTTTTTTTCCCCTGGTAGTTTTTTTTTATTCTTGAAAGAAAGGGCAAACCCATTTTTTGGATGAAGGGCTGGAAGTAAGTAAGAAATAACATGGAAAAATTTAGAATCTTTCATTAGTGCTAAATCCAGGAAAGATTTTTAAAGGGGAAAATTTGGAAAGAGAAAGAGACAGTTTAGAAAGGGAAAGAGAAGAGAAAAAGGAGAGAGAAAAGAAGAGAGAGAGAGAACCCAAGAAAGACGAAAGAAAAGAGAGGATAAAAAAGGAGAAAGTTTGGAAATTTTGAAAGAAAAAACTAAGATAGACAGAAAGGGGGAGAAAAGGGAAAAAAAGGGAACGTGATAGACTTTGTTTTCGTGAGGAGAGGGGCTAGGTACGGAGGAACAAGCTAAAAAACGTGAGGAAAAAGGGCAAAACACTTTAAAGGAACAATTTAAATTAAAGAATTTTGGGGAAAAAGGCAAAGGATAGAGAAGTTGGGGGAAAAACCTAGAAAAACGTGGGGAAAGAGCTAGAGAACGTGGGGAAAGAGCTAGAGAATGTGAAAAAAAAAAAAAAGCTAGAGATCAAAAAGGAAAAAAGCTAAAATACGTGAGTTTAATAGAGAAAAAAAGGGAAAATCGAAAGCCGAAAAACTCGCCAAAAATTTTTAGAGAAAAAAAATTTAAATTTTGACACCCAAAAATTTTAGAGGAAAAAAGTAATTTAACATAAAGGCACCCTATTGCACATTTTCCAACACCCTAATTTACCTCCCTTCACAAGGGGAAGACTTTTCTCAAAAATTAAATTCGGGTTTTAAAAAATTTACCGCTACCCTCTGTGAATGGCCGGGCTAAACCCCTTTGGGCAAAAAACCAGGTTAGGAATGTTTTTTTTCAGGTCCCCCCGGCCCTCCCTTTTTGAAAAATCTATGCAATTTTGGGTCCCCGGGAAATATCATATTTTAAAAAATAACCAAACTGAAGAAGGCAACCTTAAAGCATATCAAAAAACCCAAAAAAATTTCTTACGGGAAATTTTTTCAGGATGCCACCAACACCCGGGGCCAGAACTTTCACAGTTTACAGGAAACCCCTTTTTTTCGTTTTTTTCGATTTTTGGTTTTGAGGATTCAGGAATTGATCACATTTATAAATTTTTCTTAAAAACTTCAGGGTTTGCTGACCATTTTCCTACAGCTCTTCCTCACCAAAACAAAAATTTCATTAGAGAACAAAACCTGATTAAACTGGGGAAAGGGTTGCTGGGGCCTGACCTGAAATTCTGGGCCACTATTCCAATAAAAAACCAAAAGGGGATCAAACCCCCCCCTAAAAAAAAAAACAAAAGAACATAAGAACGAAGGAACATTTCAGAAGCCTACGGGCCCTTTCGGGGCGGGGTTTCCAAAGCCCCCCAAACCCGGCTTAACCCAAATTTGAAACCCAAACCTACCCGGGTTCAGGTCACTTTTACTCAAGGGGGGGAACACGGAAAACCGACCCTTTTAGCACAAGCAACGGGGTTTTAACCCACCCACCCACTTTCTACTCATGTATTTATCCAACCTTTTTTTTAAAAGCTACACAACTTTTCGGGGCCTCTAAAAACGGTACGGGGAGTTTGTTCCCCCAATCCACAACTCTATTACCAAACCAGTACTTTCCATATCCCCCCCTAAATTTTAATTTTTTCCCCCAAATTAAAAAACCTTTTGCTGCGAGTCCTTTTAAATCCCTAGAAATTATCAGCCACTTTTTTACATCCCCTTTATTTATTCCTGTCTTCCATTTTAAAAACCTCAACATATCCCCCCAAATTCTACGTTTTTTCTAGGAGGGGAAATTTCAGGGCCCATACCCTATCCTCATAGGAAGGTTTCTGAAAACAGGGGATCTTTTTTGTCATCCTCCTTTGAAATTTTTTTCCCCCAGAGAATTTTTTTCCATTCTGTAATACGGTGACCAAAACTTTTCACAAAATCAAATGGGGCCTAA
This sequence comes from Cherax quadricarinatus, assembly GCF_026875155.1. Lineage (NCBI taxonomy): Eukaryota > Metazoa > Arthropoda > Malacostraca > Decapoda > Parastacidae > Cherax > Cherax quadricarinatus. Next base: position 4,612,024 of record NC_069447.1, on the reverse strand, counting down.
CCAAGGATGTAAAAGTTTAAGAACAACCTGAGGACTCCTAATTTTTTATGCTTTTTGATTTTTAAGCCCCAAAGGGTTCTATTTGCTTTTTGCGAACACTTTTTGCACTGTTGTTTTTGGTTTTCCCGATTACGGCTAACCAAAACCCCCCATTTAAAACTTTTTCGCAAACCGTAATATAAAAATACATTATTTAGTTTTTATTGGGGGATGGTTTTTTGCCTGTCCAACAAATTTTGAACTTTGCATTTGTCTTAAATTTAAAATGCCCTTGCCACTTCCCGACCACTTGCAACAGTCATTCAAAAAACTTCCTGGATGCCGAAAATTTCCCCGTCCCCGAATGAATTTGACGGCCAAATTTTGGGGGTCCCTCGGCAAACTTGCCGATGTCGCTCTTTAAAAACCCCCCATCTATTGGGCGTTTTTTGGGAAAATTTTGAACAGCAGGGGGCCCAACACTGACCCCTGGGGGAACACCCGGGTCCCTGACGCCCTTTCCCCCCTCCCGATTTTCTCCCCCTTTAAGCAAAATCTCTGCTGCCAAATTTTTCAACCATTTCCTCTAAACCCGGAAAAAAATTTTCTCCTCCTATTTCCCTGTGCTTTTAAAATTTTTCCCTTTTAAGAAGGGGCCCCAAAAAATTGGGAAAATGTTTCAAAGACGTTTAAAAAAACCCAAAAACACCCCCTTTTGTTCAGGAACAGTTAATGGACTTAATGTTTCTACCAGTTTTTCGAGAAAACTGGAAGCACAATTTTTTTCAGTCATTCTGATAAGCTTTCCCTAACCTTTAAAAAACTCATTCCTCGCTTTTACTTTCCGGGCTAAATTGGGCTGTAAAGGGGCACTTTTCCTACCATCCGTTGTTACATTAGGGCCCAAAGGGGTTTACGGTTGGGCTGAAGCCCCTACTAGCTCCCAAACACTTCTTGCTCCTACTAAAAGGGAAAGGGAAAAGGTGCTTCTTTCCTTCTAGTTTGGAAACCTTTCATCACCAAAGGTTTGGAAAACAAAGGGTTTTTAGATCCTCTTTCCCCGTACAAATCAGAAAGCCCCTCCCAAAGTTTTAGATGGAAAAATTCTTTGCCCAGATTCATTTTGGGGGAAAAAAACCCCTGAACTCCTCGAAAACGAGGTAAAGGATCACCGGGTTTAAATTGTTTTGATAAAAGGAAAAATAAACACCTTTCCCATCCCTTTAAAAGTCTTTTACTAGGGCTCAAAACCAAATCCCAGGCTTTCTCCTACTATCCAACCTTTGAAATTTTTCCCCGAAATTTAAAAACCTTTAGATAAAACGAAGGAACCCTTTTTTCCAAAATTTTCAAGGGAAATTGGCCCTTCTCTTCAAATTTTCCCCCTAATTCCGCTAAACAAAAACAATTTTTCCAAAAGAAAAACTTTTTTTATATTTAAAATTTTAAATAATAAAAAAAGGTAACTTTTACAATTTATTTTTTCAAATTAAAATTTAGATGAGATAGACTATTCCAACTTAGTTGCCTCCAAGTCCCAAAGCAGAGAACGGGTTTCTTTAAAAAGGCTCATAACCTCCAATGGGAGGAAATTTTTTCGCACGTAAAACCTTAAATAAAATTAGGGAAAAACCCATTTTTGGGGGCCAAAAAAAAGTCCTCAAGGGTGTTTACTACCTATTGGGAGATCGTGTAAAATTTTGGGCCCCCTGTCCCTCCTTCCCCAGTTTTTCCAGGGGAGTACCTATGGTCCAAAAAGCCATCCCTTTAAAAGGAAATCTTTTAAAGGGGTAATATTTACAAACGTTGGCCCCTTTTTCTCCCTTTCATTTGGGGGAAAAAAATATATATTTTAAAATTAGTTTTTATTATGGGTTTGAGTTTTTCCCCGAAGCCGTTCCCTTAAAACCCCTAACTACTACAGAGGGGCTGAACCCCCTTTTTTCCATCTTCCCCCCAGAGTGGGCAAACCCTAGAGAAATTTTGTCTGACTGTTGGGGGACAAATTCACATCCGACTTAAAAGCCCAAAATCTAAAACCAAAATTCGGGTGAAGCCCACTTTCACCACACCCAACCCTCCCAGCTGTAAAAGGGGGGGATTTTTTAAAAGGAAAATTTGCCCCTTAAAAAGTAAGGATTGGGGATCAAATTTCCTTCGCTGTGCTCGTTACCATGAGGGAAGGGGCCCCCGTGACTCTTTTGGGGTTTTTTACCTTTTGAAACTTCTCTAAAGGTAACAGGGGCCCGAGGGGCCCCTTGTCCCCCCTTCATGACTTATGGACTAATGAGGAGGTGAGTGCTGATTTCCGTCTTCTTAACATTTTCCCCCTTGACCTTTGATCCAAACTTTTAGGAGACCCTGACATAATTTCGAAAAACCCAAAAGCTTTTAAAAGGACCATTTCAAAACTTAAATTTTTATTTTCCAAAAATCAGTATTAAAAAATTTTTGGGAAAATAACTACCTCATAAAGTCAAGGGGAAAAACCCAACTTTATTATTCAACATCCTTAAGAAATACCACCGAAGAAATTCGGGTTTACTACCCCCCAAAACTTTGACCCTTTGTTTTTCCACCCCGAACTTGATAAGACAACTGAAAAATTTCAAGGTTTGTGTAAATTTACACCTCTAACTTAGACAAAGAAAAGAACTACATAATTGGGGACTCTTTACAACCAACCAACAAAAAACATTTAAAGAAACTTTGGGTAACCCCAAAAAAGACGTTTAACTACTTCAATGTGTGAGTAAACCCTTTACAGACGTCTTTTACTATTCCCCGGTGTTTCCCCCCACTTAGTTTCCAAAAAAAGAAATTAGTACGGAACCCAAACCAAACAAACGAAAATTTTTAAAACCCCGTTTTCCCGTTTTACCTTAGGGAAAGCATTTGACCGGGGAGATAAAAACCAAATTTTTAAAACTTAAGATCAAAGCCCCCAGTTCTTCAAATTGCCACCAAAGTCATGGTTAAAAGGGGGAAAACCCTATAGACCCTTCTATTGACTTTAGAAGCCCTTAATGCCCATAACCGGGGGGATGCTGAGCCTATCCCTAATAGATAACCCAACTAAAACAAATTTTTTTTAAATTTTTCCTTCCCTTTTTAAGATTGGGTATTGCCAGGCAAACATCAAAGAAAAGTTTGATCCTTCTTCAAAACAGACCAAAACCCTTTTCCTACACAAACCCAAAAAACTTAAGCAATAAAACTAGGGCCCCCTTTGTTTTGGGAACTGCCTGGCTACCTACGTGAGACCGATGAAAAAATGTCCTTGGGTAAACCAAATGATTCAATTTTTTTTTAATTTAAAAATTTTTGTAATGACATCCCCCGTTGGGGGGAACATATCCAAAAAAATTAACGTCCCGTTTTGCATAGGGTTTTCCTTTACGTGGCCTTCGCTGCCCCAAACCGAAGAAATGCTTCCTTGGGGAAAAACAAGATTAGATAACTTGGACTGATACTTTTTTAATAAATCTCTGCAAGGGCCCCTCCCCCTAAAAAAAAACTTTTTAGAATTTAAATTTCCCCAAAACCAAGAACTTTAAAGCATAGCTTTCCTCGGGTTTTGGGAAATTTTTAGCAAACCGGGATTTAAATTCCCCCAACCTTTGGGTTATCTTAAAAGGGTTTTTAAAACCGACTTTTCCCTTAAAAAATCTGTGAAGGAAAACCCCTTGAACTTTCCGACGTACTCGGGAAAAAATTTTTTTAAAGGATTAAAAGTAACTTTTCGAAAGCCCCTTTCCCTTTAAAAATTTTCCCGATATTAATAAAACATTTTGTTTAAAAAACGATTTCCTCCAATACTGGCTTTAAGGGGCGGCCCTACAAAAATTCCCTGATGGGACCTTTCCCCTTCCCCCCGTATTCCCCTTTCCCAAGGGCCGGGGGAAAATCCTTCCCCCCAAAAACCCAATAAATCCACCATAGAAAAGGAAAAGTTTGGGGCCCCTTGGGTGGGGGTCTCCAAACTTTAAAATTTTTTTGCTGGGGAGAAAAGGGGGCCCCTTTAACCATCCAATCTTCCCCCACCAACAAATCAAGAGTGTCCCCAAAGACAGTTCCCTTGGGTATAATATAGAGCTCAAAAGAAAACAAATTGGGCACTGGAAATTCCGGGGCCCTAGAGGGCTAATCCTCCCCAAAATGGGTTTTAAAAACTCGGAAAAAAAAGGTGGCAGAGTTTAAAAATTAAATCCCCTGACCTTGAAATTACAAAAAATGGGGACTAAAACAATCACCAAAACTTTTAAAAAAACCCGTACTGGGAGTCCCCTACCATAGAGAATGATTACACATTTTGGGTGGTCGTAAAAACCCTCCCGTTCCCAACCCGGGGTTGAAGTTCCCCAAAGGTAGATTCGAGATGGAAAATTTAATCGATTCAGTAGAGTTGATCCCCGGCAAGGGCGCCACTTGTTTTTGGCTTAAATCAGCCCTGTAACAACTTCGGGCAGTATTACTAAAAGGGGGCTCCTCCTCAGGGAAAAATTTAAACATAGAAAAAGGAAAAAAAACCGACAAACCTAAAAACTTTTAAAAATTAGAATAAAAAAAATGAAAAAACTTAAAAAATAAATATTGATCCCACATTAAAGAAAAAGAAAAATGAAAAAAATAAATAAAAACTGAATTTCATCGCAAAAAATATAAAACTTGGGTGCGGTGTTGGTGAAAAACTGCCGTGTTTTTTGAAATCAAAGCCGTTCTTTTAGGGGGGAGCAGGGGGTTTGGGGACAATCCACTGGGTAGTTTCTTTCCCCAAAAACAGTGAAAAATCAAACCCAAAGACGGGGGAAACAGGTTCTTTTAAAACCCCTGCAATGAAAGAAGGGGGTTTCCTCCTGCAACTTCAAAAGGTGCACAGGGTAAGAAAAAAATAACCCTGGGACGTCTAAGGAAGTTAGTCCGTCCCTTCCCAAAACTACTCGTTGATTGGCAGGGGGGAAACCCCTCTTCATTTCAACTGTAAAGAGAACAGATTACCCACTGCTTAAGAAAATTTACTCCCATGATAAGTACTACCTAAAAGATGTGGTAATTTTTAAAAAAAATTAAACCCATCAAGGGCCCGAAAAAGACTAATTTAAAATTTTTGGTCAAAAGTGAAACTAACCCAACCCAAAAAGTCCACAAAAAAAAGGAACAGGGGTGTACTTACAGGAGTGTTGGGAGCTGGTTTAGTCGAGTGATTTACTCTTTGGAACCAAAGCCCCACACGTCAACCCCCTTTCGGGGGGGGGGTGGGGGGGGAAAAGGGGGGGGGAAGGGGTAGCGGAACTAGACTGACCCTGCCCCTTAAAAAAAGTAGCCCGGGAATGAAACATCACCTTTCCCGGGGGGGGGGGAGGGAAAAAAGGGGGGAAAAAATTTATTGAAACTAATTTTTAGTATAAAAAACCCCCACAAATCCCCATCTAATTTAACTTTTCCCCCCACAAACTTCCCCCCATACCAAAACTTTTTTATCAAGGAGTATAAGAAGAATAGGAGAGGAAAAAAGGGTTTTAAAAATAAGGAATTTTGTAAGGCAAGAAATCTTCAAATGACTGTCACAACTTAACCAGTCAGGAGAAATAATTGGATGAACCCATTGATATACACAATATGGAACTTAAAAGCCTGGAGTTGCCATGTCCACCTCAAGAGGCGACTGTTGGTTCCCCTTAAAAGTTTCTATGTATATCAAAGGTTTGTGGTCCGTTTCTAAAATGAATTCTTTTCCCAGCAAATAAAATTTAAGTTTGGAGACACCCCACACAAGGGCCAAACATTCCTTTCTATGGTGGAGTATCTCTTTTTCGTGGGAAGGAGTTTCCGGCTTAGGAAGCATACAGGGAAGGGAGTACCATCATGGTATTGTAGTAACACAGCACCTAAGCCAGTATTGGAGGCATCAGTTCTCAAACAAAATGTTTTATTAATATCTGGAATCTTTAGTATAAGGTCTTTCAAAAAGATACTTTTAATCTCATTAAACTTTCCCCGAGCTACGTCGGAAAGTTCAAGAGGTTTCCTTCACAGACTTTTTAAGGAAGTGGGGTTTAAGATGCCTGTAAGATCAGAAACGTTCGGGATAAACCGTGCATAAAAATTTACAGAACCAAGAAAGCTATGCATGAGCTTCTTGGTTTTGGTGACGTGTACTTAGCTTTGAGTGGTGACGTGTACTTAGCTGGAGTGGTGACGTGTACTTAGCTCAGTGGTGACGTGTACTTAGCTCAGTGGTGACGTGTACTTAGCTGTGGTGACGTGTACTTAGCGAGTGGTGACGTGTACTTAGCTCAGTGGTGACGTGTACTTAGCTCAGTGGTGACGTGTACTTAGCTCAGTGGTGACGTGTACTTAGCTCAGTGGTGACGTGTACTTAGCTGGAGTGGTGACGTGTACTTAGCTCAGTGGTGACGTGTACTTAGCTCTGTGAAGACCTGTTCGTGTGCTCTTGAGTGGTGACCTGTACTTTGAGTGCTGACCAGTACTTAACTCTGTGAAGAAGTGTCTTGTTTGCTCCCGTGGACTGAACCAAGATGCCCTCCATCGAGCAACTTTACCAGCAACTTAAGGAAGAATTGAAGGCAGCGAAGATGGAGATACGGCGATTGACCGAGGAAAACAAGAGGATTCGTAGTAGTCCTCCTGTTTCGAGTCCTCAGGTCAAGAAGGGATCGTGGCCCGTGGCTGGACAGCAGGGGACGACGAAGTTGACGATCAAGAAAGACGAATGGAAAGCCAGAAACGATGAAGAAGAAAGAGACTGCTGTGGAAACTCCCGTGGAAACCTCCAACGCATTCTCGGTCTACCCGACGAATGTGAGTCTACTACCCGGGATCGTCACGACGAAAAGACAAGGAAGGTAAGAATATTGTTTTTTGTTGGGGGTAGCCAGGTTAGATACATGGATAGGGCATTCTGCTTGAAGGACAGGAGTAGGAGACAAAGGGTATGCTTTCCTGGGGCTGGGATGGAGGACATTGTTAGCCGGCTTGACAACATCATGAACGGTAATGGGATCAATCCTATTATTTGCCTCAAGTGCTGGAGGCAATGATGTAGGCAAGCGTAGAAGTGAGGATTTAGTTAGAAAGTTCAGGACAGCTATAGACATGATTAGGAAGAAGGGGGGCCCTGTTATATGTGGCATTTTGCCAAGAAGAGGTGTTGGAATGAATGGTTTTTCCAAGCAATTTGGGATTAATTGTTGGCTGGATAAACACTGTAAGGATAATGCAGTACCATTCATTGAACAACTGGGGCAACTTCTATGGCCCCAAATGACATGTATGCTAGGGATGGGTTCACTTAAACCAGAGCAGGTGTGGTTTTCTTGCTAACTCAGTTGAGGGGGTTGTTTGGACTTTAAACAGGATTAGTTAGAGGTATGGGGTTTAGAAAATGATTAATAATGAGTATGGATATATTGACTTATGCCTGATATTAAGAATCTTTAAAAAAATAACTGTCATGGAGTAACTCTGGGTAATGATAATTTTAGAAATTGTGTAAAAACAAAGATAATAGGAAAAATGTGCAGAAGAAAAAACATGATGTATTTTATGCTAACAGTCGAATGCAAGAAATTAAAATTAATGAACTACGTTTGGTAGCATGTGCTGGGAACTTTGATATCATTGCATTAACTGAAACGTGGTATGATTTTAAGAGTCGGGATATGACTGCTGAGTGTAATATTCAGGGGTTTAAGTTATTCAATGTGGATAGATGTAATGGGAAGGGGGGAGGAGTTGCATTGTATGTTCGAGAAAATATTAATTGTTGCATAAAAAAAAGGTATAAAAATAGATGGAGCAGTAACAGAGTCTGTTTGGGTAGAGTTCGTGGAGGGTCAAGAAAAACTAATTCTAGGTGTAATATACCGACCTCCAGGCTTGGATCACGATAGAGGGAGACTTCTTTGGGACGAAAATTGTTAGGGCTTCTGGACACAGTAACGTAGTCATAGTAGGGGATTTTAACTTTAGCCAAATTGACTGGAATTCTTTGATAGGTAATCTAGAGTCCAGTGACTTCATGGAAACAGTTCAGGACTGTTTTCTGAAACAGAGTGTAACTGAACCTACCAGGGGTATATAATTTGCTAGACCTAGTCTTGTCAAATAAGGAAACACTAGTGAATAATCTGGAGATCACTGAAGAGCTTGGCGCAAGTGATCACAAATCCATCACCTTTAGCATTAATTGGGAATGCAAGAATAATGAATAATACAGTAAAAATCCCCGATTTTCGTTCTGCCGATTATAATGGACTTAGGGAACATCTGTCTAATCTTGATTGGGGTTATCTAGCTAATGATTTTATTGACGATAATCATACTTATGAATATGAAGGGATCTGCTTTTATGATTGTTTTCTTAATAATGTACACAGTGCCCAGAGTATATACATTCCCCAGAGAGAAAATTAGGTCTAATAATAACGATCCCAAATGGGTTAACGGGAGGTTAAAGCATCTATTAGGGGAGAAAAGGGGAATTTATAGGCGCATCAGAAGAGGAGAGGTTAACCTTACTGACCAATATGTTCAGCTTAAAAAGAGAAGTAAAAAAGGCGATTAGAAAGGCTAAACGTGACTATGAAATTAGAGTCGCTAATGAATCAAAGACTAATCCAAAGGGGTTCTTTCAAGTGTATAGGACGAAGGTGAAGGAAAAAGTAGGACCTCTGAAATCTGGGAATGGACAGCTGACGGATAATGAACTGGAAATGTGTTCCTTATTTAATGACTATTTTTTGTCAGTTTTTTACACAGGAAGATGTAAATGAGATTCCAGTAATTAACAATTATTTAGTTCCTGATGAATTTAAGTTAACTAATATTACTGTCACGAGGGACATGGTTATTAAACAGATAGACAAACTGAAACAAAATAAGTCCCCGGGACCCGATGAGTTGTTTTCAAGGGTACTTAAGGAATGCAAGATGGAGCTTAGTCAGCCATTAACGAGTGTATTCAATGCGTCCATCCTTACCAGTGTTGTGCCAGAGATGTGGAAGATGGCTAATGTGGTTCCTATATTCAAATCAGGGGATAAGTCCACTCCTTCAAATTACCGTCCAATAAGCCTGACATCTATAGTGGGCAAGTTTATTAGAATCAATTATAGCTGACATTATCAGAAGTCACCTTGAAGAGCATAACTTGATAAATGAATCTCAGCATGGATTCACGAGAGGTCGTTCCTGCCTGACAAACTTACTGACGTTCTTCAATAGAACATTTGAGGCAGTTTGACAGTGATAAGGAATATGATATTGTTTATTTGGATTTTAGTAAAGCCTTCGACAGAGTACCTCACAAGAGACTCTTAAGAAAAGTGGCAGCTCATGGTATAGAGGTAAAGTTCTAGCATGGATTGAGGCATGGCTTACCAATAGAAAGCAGAGAGTTACCATTAATGGAGTGAAATCTGAATGGGGATTAGTCACTAGTGGCGTTCCACAAGGATCAGTTTTAGGCCCTCTCTTGTTCATAATTTACATTAATGACCTTGATGAAGGGATTACTAGTGACATGAGTAAGTTTGCTGATGATACAAAGATAGGCCGTATAATTCACTCTGAGGAGGATATCAATGAACTCCAGGACGATTTGAACAAATTAATGTCTTGGTCTGAGAAATGGCAGATGAAGTTTAATGTGGATAAGTGTAAGGTACTTGCCCTTGGTAATGAAAATAACCCTCGAAGCTATAATCTAGGTGAAGTAGAGCTTGGTCATACAGAATGTGAAAAAGACTTGGGAGTCATGGTAAGCAGAAATCTAAAGCCAAGACAGCAGTGCCTCAGTGTGCGTAACAAGGCCAACAGATTACTTGGATTTATCTCAAGAAGTATAAGTAACAGAAGTCCAAAAGTTATTTTACAGCTCTATACATCACTAGTGAGGCCTCATTTAGATTATGCTGCTCAGTTTTGGTCCCCTTACTACAGGATGGACATAGACTCATTAGAGAACATACAGAGAAGAATGACTAAAATGATTTACTGTGTAAGGAACCTCCCGTATGAAGATAGACTTAAAGCTTTAAATCTCCACTCTCTGGAGAGGCGTAGAATGAGGGGAGATATCATTGAAGTGTATAAGTGGATGACGGGCATAAACAAGGGAGACATTAATAAAGTACTGAGGGTGTCGAACCAGGTAAGAACCAGGAATAATGGATTTAAGTTGGATAAATTTAGATTTAGAAAGGACATAGGTAAGTACTGGTTTTCTAACAGAGTTGTAGATGCGTGGAACAGTCTTCCCAGTGGGGTGATAGAGGCTAGGACCTTGGGTAGCTTTAAGAAGAGACTGGACAAATATATGAGTGGGAGGGGCTGGGTTTGATTGGTGTTGGGGGGTGCGGGAGTTGTTTCTTGAGTAGCTTTAGGTAGATGTCGTTTTGATAAGGACCTGCCTCGTATGGGCCAGTAGGCCTTCTGCAGTGTTCCTACATTCTTATGTTCTTATGTTCTTAAATTCTAGTAAAGCTTTGATCTTACTGGGGAGAGGCTGCAGAGAGTTATTAAAAAGTATCAGTCCAAGATATCTAATTTTGTTATTCCCAAGGAAGCATTTCTTCGGCTTGGCAGTGAGGCCACGTGAGCGTAACCTACGTAAAACTGATGTTAATGTTTGGATATGTTCGCCCCACGTGAATGTCATTACGTAAATGTTATCAAAATAAACTGAAACATTTGGCATATTACCCAAGACTTTGCTCATCAGTCTCACGCAGGTAGCACAGGCAGTTACCAAACCGAAGGGCATAGTTCTATACTTCATCAGTCCTTGGTGTGTAGGAAAAGCGGTGTACTGCTTAGAAGAAGGATCTAACATTACTTGATGATATGCCTGTGCAATATCAATCTCTGAAAAGAAGGAAGAGTCATAAAATTTATGTAGATCGCTATCTATTAAGGGCATAGGCTCAGCATCCCACCGAGTTATAGCATTAAGGCCTCTGAAGTCAATAGCAAGTCTATATGAATTATCCTCCTTCTTAACCATGACTACTGGAGAACAATATGAAGATACTGAAGGTTCAATGATCTTTATTTTTAATAATTTGTCTACCTCTCGGTCAAATGCATCCCTAAGGTGAACTGGAACTGCGTATAATTTTCGTTTGATAGGATTGTCCATCACTAAGTCAATCTTATGGACTACCGTGGAGGTAACACCTGGAATATCAGTAAAGACGTCTGAAAAGTTACTCACACATTGAAGTAGTTCATATCTCTTATGGTCATCCAAAGATTCATTAATGTTAAATTGTGCACGAGTGGTCAAAAGTCACCAAGTCATGTAGTTCTTCATCATAGTCTAAGTTAGAGGTGTCAATTATGCATACCTTACATTCTTCAGTTGTCTTATCAAGTTCGTGAGGAAAAACTAAGTCAAAGTTATTAAGGCAGTTAACCGAATTTCTTCGATAATATTTCTTAAGGATGTTGATATGATAAAGCTTACGTTTCCCCTTGACTTCTATGAGGTAATCAACTTTCCCACAAATTTTTAATACTTTATATGGACCTTTCCATGCTACTAATAATTTATTAGACTTGATCGGCAAAAGTACAAGAACTTCATCCCCTACGTTAAAACTTCTCCTCTGACTTTTTTAGTCAAAATAGGTTTTGTACTGGTCCATTGACAAGCTTAGGTTTTTCGAAACTATGTCAGAGGTCTCCTCAAGTTTAGATCTAAGGTCAAGGAGAAACTGGTAAGAAGGCTGAACCTCAGCATTTACCTCCTCATAAGTCCATAAGTCATGAAGGATGGACAATGGGCCTCTGGCCTGTCTACCATAGAGAAGTTCAAAAGGTGAAAACCCCAAAGAGTCACTGGGAACTTCCCTCATGGCAAACAAAGCACAGGGTAGGTAACGATGCCACTCCTTAGGTTTAAGAGAGCAAAGTTTCCTTAAAATGGACTTGAGAATCGAATGCTGGCGCTCAATCCTCCCATTACAGCTGGGATGATAGGGTGTGGTGAAGAGAGGCTTCACTCCCAGATTGGTATAGATGTTGCATTAAGTCAGATGTGAATTGTGTCCCACAGTCAGACAAAATTTCTCTAGGGATGCCCACTCTGGAGAAGATGGACAAAAGGGCTTCAGCCACCTCAGTAGTAGTTATGGTCTTTAAGGGAACGGCTTCAGGGAAACTCGAAGCATAATCAACTAATGTTAATATATATCTATGCCCCCCAGATGAAAGTGGAGATAAAGGACCAACGATGTCAATAGCTACTCTTTCAAAAGGTACCGTAAAGTCTGGCATTTTGACCATAGGTACTCGCCTGGTACCTCGGAAGGATGACAGTTGGCAAACTTTACACGATCCACAATAGGTAGTGACATCTGAGGACGTTTTCGGCCAAAAATAGGTTTCTCTAATTTTATTTAAGGTTTTGCGATGCGAGAAACGTCCGGCCACTGGCAGGTCATGAGCCATTTTAAGAATAGTCTCTCTGCATTGACTTGGAACAACTAAGATGGAATAGTCTATCTCATATGAATTTAATTTGAATACTGACTTGTACAAGATACCTTTTATATATTCAAATTTATATGAAAAGTTTTTCCTTTGGATCACTTGATTTTGTTTAGCGGCATTATGGCAATTCTGAAGAGAAGGGCAATTACTTTGTAAATTGACAAAGGAGTCCTTGGATATGTCCAAAGGCTTAAAGTCAGGGAAAATCAAAGGATGGACAGTAGTTAAAGCATGGGCTTTGGTCTGAGCCTAGTCAAGACATTTATGGTATCGGAGGCGATATCTTCACTTTCATCTAACAAATGAACCGGTGATCCTACTACCTCGCTTTCGAGAGTAGCATCACTGGTTTTTAATCCCACATGAGTCTCACGAGACATTGTCTCATCTGAACTTTGGAGGGGCTTCTCCGACTCTACAGAAAGAGGATCTGAAACACCTATGTCCACCTTTGTTGATGAAAGGTCAACCTCAGAAGGAAGAATGGCACCTTTTACGTTAACTATTAGTACGGAGCAAGAAGTGATGGGAGCTACTACTGCTTCAGACCAACCTGTGAACCATTTAGACCTAATGTAACAACGAATGGTAGGAAAAGTGTCCGTACGGCCCAAGTAGTCTGAAAGTATAGCAGAGGAATGAGTTTCTTTAAGGTTAGGGAACAGCTTATCAGAAATGACTATACATGTGCATCCAGTGTCTCGTAAAATGGTAGATACATTAAGCGCATTAACTGTTCCTGAACAGAAGGGTGCTTGGTCATTACAGTCTTTAAAACATCTTCCAACTTTTTGGACCTTCTTAGGACAATCTGGACGTTTATGTCCCTTAACACCACACAAATGACAAACAGGAATAAAAGAAGCCATTTTACTTTCCACTAGAGGCTTTGATTTCTTAAGGTCTGATGAACCCTTGCCCTTAGGGTTCGATCCCTTTAGGTCTTTATAGGAATTGTGAGCCTCAGCATACAGGTCAGCAGCCTCAGCAACTTCCTCAGCTTTAATCAGGTTACGTTCTCTGATGAATGCTCGTATCTGATGGGGAAGAGCTGTCAGGAACTGGTCAGCAACCATGAAGTCTCTAAGAGATTCATAACTGCGATCAATTCTTGAACTCTCTATCCAAAAGTCGAACAAACGAAAGAGTGTTACCTGAAACTGCTGATAGTTCTGGCCAAGCTGTAAGATGGCATTTCTGAAATCTTTCCTGTAAGAATTAGTGGTTTTTTGATATGCTTTAATTATTGCCTTCTTCAGTAGGTTATAATTACATATGATATCCTGCGACAAAGTTGCATAGATATTCAAAGCTGTACCAGAAAATAACATTCCTAACCTGGTAGCCCATGTGTCAGCAGGCCATTCACAGAGGGTAGCGGTATTTTCAAACCTGATAATGTATGAAGTTATGTCTTCCCCCTCTGTGAAGGGAGGTAAATTAGGTGTTGGAATATGTGTACTAGCTGCACGTTGTTCCATTACTCCTTCATCTAATTGCTGTTGTGAGAAAGTTATCTTTTTATTCTCTAATTCAAGGCGAGCTTCTTCGAGCTCGCGATCCTTTTCTCTCTCCCTTAACTCATATTCTCTATCCTTTGCTCTTTCCTCAAGTTCCCTTAATTTAACTTGTTCCTCACGTACTTTAGCTCTTTCCTCACGATCAAGTCTGTCACGCTCTTTTTGGTCTTCTCGCTCTCTTTCTGTCTTTCTTGGATTTCTCTCTCAATTCTCTCTCTCTCCTTTTTCTCCTGTCTTTCAAGGTTCTCTTTCTCCTTTTTCTCTTCTCTTTCTATTCTCTCTCTCTCCTTTTCTTCTTCTCTTTCCCTTTCTAACTGTCTTCTCTCTCAATTCTCTCTCTTTCAAGTCTTTTCTGGATCTTAGCACTAATGAAAGATTCTAAATTTTTCCCTGTTATTCCTAACTTACTTCCAGCATTCATCCAAAACTGGTATTCCTCCATGCTTGCAAGAATAACTTAAACTATCAGAGGAAATGAAACGGGTATCAAAGAAAACGGAGGATTCAATTCCTGCTCTGCTCAAACTGTAAATAAATCAGAGGGCTCGATCCCTACTTCAATTAAACAATATGTATTAATTAAAACAAAGGGTTCTATGCCTGCTCCGAGCAAACAGTAAGTAGAATGGGGTCACTTGACCATCCAATCTTCTCACCAACAAATCAGGAGTGTCCTACGACAGTTCCCTTGATATAATAAAGAGCTCAATGAAACAAATTGTCACTGGAAAATCTCGGGTTCCTAGAGTCTAATCCTCCAAAGTGTTTCAAGCTCACAAGAAAGGTGGCAGAATTAAATATTATCCTGCCTGACTTGACTTACAATACATTGAGACTAAAACAATCACCAAATCTTTTAAATACCTGTACTGTAGTCCTTCCATAGAGAATGATTACTCATGGCTTGTGGTAACCATCTGTGGTATGCAGCGTTGAAGTTCCAATGGTAGATTCGAGATGGAATTGAATCTTGATTCTGTCGAGTTGTATCCTGGCAAGGTCGCCACTTGTGAAGGCTTACTCAGCTCTGTAATAACTTCAGACAGTATTACCAAAGCTGGCTCCTCCTCAGGAAAATTAATGAACAGAAAACGAAATAATAATAAAAAAGATAAACACTTTATTATTTATTAAAGCAAACATAACACAATAAAACATGACAGGTACATCCTATTTGAAAGAAAAATGAAAAATGAAATGAATAAAATAACATTTGAACTCAATGCTAATATATATATTGGGGTGTCTGGTGTTGGTGACACTGAGTGTTGCTGAAATCTTAGCCGTTGCTGAGGTGGGGGGGGGGATCGCAGGTGTTGGTGACCACCACCGGCTAGTTCTTCACAGAGTATCGCCGTGAGTATTCTATCCCGATGACAGGAAAGCAGGTTCTTTTCCACTGCAATGATGTGGGGTTACGTCCTGCAATTTCATACAGGTGCACAGGTAATTAAATCCAAAATGGGACGTCTCCAGGACGTTAGTCCGTCTCCATCAGTTTTTCTCGTTGATTGACAGGTGACCCTCTCTGTCATCCAAGCTGAAAAGATAGACAGGTTACTCACTGCTTAAGAAATCACTCTCCATGATAAGTACAATACCTAAAAGATGTGGTGATTATTACAACAGTCAACTTAGAGCAAGACTGAAAGGACTAAGTTTATTATTGGTCAAAAGTGAAGCTTTCAACCAATAAATCCACTAGAATACAAGGCAGGCATGTACTTACAGTAGTGCTGGGAGCTGTGAGTCTAGTGATTACTGTTTGGAACAGAGCCCCACACGTCACCTTTCGGGGGGGGGGGGAAGAAGGAGGGGAAGGGATAGCGGGAGTTTGACTGACCCTACCTTAACAAGCAGCCGGCAATGAAACTATCACTTTCGGGGAGGGGGAGAAAAAGGCGGGAATAGCGGGAGCTTGACTTACCCTACCTTAACAAGTAGCCGGCAATGAAACTATTGTTAGTATATACTCCCTCGCTACTCCTGTCTATTGAACTTTTCCCTCACAGTACATATCATTGAGAGTGATTTCTTAAGCAGTGGGTAATCTGTCTCTCTTTACCCCTTGAAATGACAGAGAGGGTCACCTGCCAATCAACGAGTAGAATTGAAGGAGACAGACTAAATTCCTGAGATGTCCCATGTTATATATACTTACCTGTGCACCTGTTTGAAGTTGCAGGAGGTAACCCCTCATCATTGCAGCGGTAAAGAACCTGCTTTCCTGTCATCGGGATAGATTACTCACTGCTATACTGTGAAGAACTAGCCAGTGGATTGTCACCAACACCTGCTACCCCCCTATGAGCAACGGCTACGATTTCAACAACACGCAGTGTCACCAACACCAGACACCCAAGTTTTATATATATTAGCGTTGAATTCAGATATTTATATTTTTCATTTTTCATTTTCTTTAATGTAGGATCAATATTTCATGTTTAAGTGTTTTATATTTTATATTCTAATTAATAAAGTGTTCATGTTTGTCAGTTTTTATTCTTTTTCTATGCATTAATTTTCCTGAGGAGGAACCACCCTTAGTATTACTGACTGAAGTTGTTACAGGGCTGAGTAAGCCTTCACACTGAGAGAGGTAATATTTGTTGCCTGAGAGAGGCAATATTTGTTGCCTGAGAGAGGTAATATTTGTTGCGTGAGAGAGGTAATATTTGTTGCCTGAGAGGGGTAATATTTGTTGCCTGAGAGGGGTAATATTTGTTGCCTGGGAAGGGTAATATTTGTTGCCTGAGAGAGGTAATATTTGTTGCGTGAGAGAGGTAATATTTGTTGCCTGAGAGGGGTAATATTTGTTGCCTGGGAAGGGTAATATTTGTTGCCTGAGAGAGGTAATATTTGTTGCCTGGGAAGGGTAATATTTGTTGCCTGAGAGAGGTAATATTTGTTGCGTGAGAGAGGTAATATTTGTTGCCTGAGAGGGGTAATATTTGTTGCCTGAGAGAGGTAATATTTGTTGCGTGAGAGAGGTAATATTTGTTGCCTGAGAGAGGTAATATTTGTTGCGTGAGAGAGGTAATATTTGTTGGTGAGAGAGGTAATATTTTTTGCGTAGAGAGGTAATTTTTTTGCGGGGAGAGGAATATTTGTTGCGTGAGAGGGGAAATATTGTTGCGTGAGAGAGGTAATATTTGTTGCGTGAGAGAGGTAATATTGTTGCTAAAGGGGGGTATATTTGTTCCCTGGAGAGGTAATATTTGTTGCGGGGGAAGAGGAAAATTTTTGTTGCCTGAGGGGGTAAATTTGTTCCGGGGAAGGGTAATATTTGTTCCCTGAAGGGGAAATTTTTGTTGCCTGGAGAGGAATATTTTTTGCCGAGGGGATAATATTTGTTGCTAGAAGGTAAATTTGTTCCCTGAGAGAGGAAATATTTGAAATAGCCCAAAATTTTAAGTTCTTTATAAATTTCCCAAGGGAAAAAAAATTCCTCAAACCCCTAACGGCAACATGCTGTAACCTGAGTAAGTGATAATCTAAAAGCTTTTTATCAGGCCCCCAATGGGTTATGTGATTTAATTCTGGGAAACCCCAGCACAGATCCCTAATCCAGGAGGTTAGATTAGTGGGAGTACAGAAGGTAATTTAGTTGAGGAACTAGGTATTTTTGATAGAATGCCCACAAAACTGGAAAATTTTTTTAAAATGGGTTGGATTCGAATGCTGGAATTAAGAGCCCTAAGAATTTCTCCTCGTCCTACCTATATGAGAATTATTTATTTTTTACGGTAAACCTGAGTATTTTTAGCTTTATTCTCAAACATCATGGCTATGCTTGTAGCCTATCAGCTGGAAATCTTCACTAGCTCGTCGTTGACTGTATTATTTAGGTCAAGTAGATCAGGATTAGATATGGCGAAAGTTAAAGTTATAAATAATAGTGGACCTTAGCAGAGCAATAACAAAGGATTAATTAGGTACTATATGAAATGTTGGCTGTTATAAGAGATAAGAATAAACTCTTAAGTAGAAAAGATCATATAATTTCCAAATTTGCAATAAGGAATATCAGAATGTTCTAGTGGTTATTAAGAAGATTTTATGGTAAACAGAAAATCTGGTAAACCCTCTACTTATTCCTTCCTCCTCTCCCTCAGTGTTATGGTAAAAATTACAATATTCTTGATGAGGTTGACCAGATATCAGAAAAAAAAACTGTGAAGCAGAAAGAACATTACGAGTGCTCAGGCGCTTGATAATATAATTAATATAAAGATCTGAATAATAATAAATATGACTGTCAGACACAATATGCTTCCAGTACATATCTAAATAGAAAGCTGATACAATTTATATATGGAGTACACACACAGTCTATGTTTGGTAAGGTCTATGTCATAGACCTTACCACGTCCGGTTGACGTTCAGTGCAAGTTTGGATCACTTGCACCAAACGTCAAATGTTGCACCAATAACCCAGACGTTCCCTGCTGGATGCTAGATACAACGACAAAGACTTCCAGCTAAACTCGGAGTCAACTCCTCTTATGAAGCACACTGAAAAATAGATTCAGCAGCTTAAGAAAGGTTTACAAATCTTACAAATTTTAACAAGTAGTATTTTAGCATTCTGTATTAAATACTTCAATGTAAGTAGAAAGCAGAACATAAAAATAAATAAAAATTTGAAGATAGACCACGAAGATAGACACCCGAAACCCTCTCCAGGTAAACTCCAGGTAAACGAGGAGTAAATTCTATATCATTAGAAAAAAAAGTAGGTTCACAGAGAGAATATGATCACAACATATTCAATCACACGGAGTAGACTAGAACCAGGGATGACAAGACAAACATCGTTCCAGTGATGGTAATGAGTGGATCAAAGTCTCTGAGGAAGAATTACAGGCAAATACCATACGTGAGTTCCAGTGAAATTTAACAAAACATAATAAAATTGTAAGGAATAAAGGTAGAATGGGAATGCTAGTGAGTGAATACATAAGGATAAGAGAATGGTAACTAGGTGTCACACTGGAATCTGAGTGAGACGTTGGAGAGGGAAGATCAGGAGGCTGGGAGTAGTAACAGATAAAGCAGATACTTGGAGTCACAAACAAGGTCACTCAACACTGGACTGATATGTTAACACCATTTGAGGTAATCTTCAGGAGGTTAGCTCAGCGGGACGACCAACTGGTCTATCAGTGGCAAGTAGTGAGAAGCACCAGGTCAAGAGAAGTGGATCAGAATAAAAGAAGTGTATCACGAAATGAGACGAGGATAAAGAGAAGACGAGAATGTTCGGAAATGGAGGTACAGGGTCAAGAGAAATAGATAATCGGGAAACATGACAGAAGATTAGAAGAGGTAGAAGGGGAATGACAAAAGGGGAAGGGGATCAGAAGAGGTTCAAGAAACCAGGAAGAGGGCTGGAAGTGATGGTAGCAGAATAGAAAAATTTAAAGAGAATCAAAATGAAATGACATCAGAAACAGGAAAGGAAAAAGAGGACAAGGAAAGAAGGAAAAGAGAAAGAGGCTCAGTTCAAGTGGAAGATCGTCAGGAGAAGAGACAGGTTATCAGAAGATTATCAGATGTTTATAATTACACTGGAGAATAATAAATATCTACTTGTGAAAGTGAAGGCTTTTTAGGTAAGTTTTAGTACAGTGAAACTGAATCTGAAATCAGAATTAACCTATCACGTAACATATTGTCAACACATGTGGCTGTGTGTTACATATTGTCAACACATGTGGCTGTGTGTTACATATTATCAACACATGTGGCTGTGTGTTACATATGTAATCTTGAATACAAGTTTGAGGAAGCCATCGACTATCTTCGTAAAATAACTCAGGTCAGATCACTGACAGTGATAAGGAAATGTGTGAACTTTTCAACACTTACTTCCTCTCGGTAGTCACTAGCGAAATTCCAGAAATAATAAATTATGCAGAACAGGACAATAATAAACTATGCACGATTAGGGTAACTAGTGACATGGTCCTCAGACAAATACGGAAATTAAAACCTAACAAATCCCCAGGCCCTGATGAACTGTTTGCAAGGGTTTTAAAGGAATATAAAGAGGAACTTAGCAAACCCTTGGTTAATCTTTTCAACATATCACTACAAACTGGCATAGTACCAGATAAGTAGGTAACTCATGGTATGTATGTATGTATACACATATGAATGTATATATACCTCGTGATCAACGAGAAAGCGTAACAGATCGTGTAAAGATTGCATATAAGCTCTACTTCTGCGGAAAAATGAGATCAAGATGACATATGGGCCCCACACACACTATGTTGTACTGATTGTACATTTCGACCGACAGAGTGACCGAGTGTGGAAACACACCCATGGCATTTGCGGTCCCAATTGTGTGGCGACAAGCGAAAAATCACTTGAAGGACCATTGCTTCCGAATGCTAAATGTGATTAGTTTTTCAAAGAAAAACAAGAGCAACGAGCTGAATGACCTTGTCAGAATCCTAGACGTATCGAAACAGAAGACAGAACTACCAAATCGCACTTCAAAAACTGAATTTTTTTATCAGAAGAAACAAAAGTATCTTCTGTTTGAGCACAACTTGCTAGTTTTGCTACATTCTGTCAGATGAAGAATGGTCTGTGTTTCTGCAATAATGCGAATGGTCTTATAAAGCAACTGGTCTTTGTATACTATATTGATTACTGGAGACTATTCACCGATTATAACAAGGTCAGTTAAATGCAGTGCTCCTTTAGAAGAGCAGTGAAAACACACATGTGCCGATGGCTCATGTAGTGGGATTAAAGTCCATGGAAATTCTACTCAGACTGATAAAACACATGGACCACAAGCGGAATACATGTAGGGGCCTAAAGGTGGTTGGATCAATACTTGACTCGTTAACGTTAGACCTAATAAATAACTTTACCTTATAACCTGAGCACTTGTTAGGCCATAAATAAACGAACTTTAATCTGATCCAGTTTTCCAATTAAAACTAACTCCAGTGGAGCTGGTTGCACGAGAATCTTTCAGATAGGTTCTCCAGAACTTCCTAGGAGGGCGCAGAGCCGACATTTATACCAAGCTATTGCAAAAACTGATAGAAGCCTATCGAGCACTAGGTTGCCGCACGTCCCCAAAAATACACTTTCCTCATTCTCCATCAACTGTTGGTGTTGCTAGTGATGAATATTCTGATGTCATAGGGATATTTATTCAAGTGAGGTAAGCTATCAGGGGCGTCTCATTCCTAACATGATGGGGGATTACTGTTACGTTTTCCAGAGACACAAATGTTAGTCGTAAGTAAATGTTTAATATACTTTTTAATATTCTCTGCTATCAGAGAGAATGTGTTATGTGTACTTGAAGCATTCTTTATCGGTTATTTTATTACAGGTAATAAGTTTGTAATGACTCATTATAGTACCTGTGTTGTACAACTGAAAGAACATGATTAATATATAAACAAAGAGGTGGATGAGGATCAGGAAAGGAAGAAGAGGATCAGAGAGGAAAGAAGTGGATCAGAGAAGAAAGAATGGGATCAGAGAAGAAGGGGATCAAAGAAGAAAGAAGGGGATCAGAGAAGAAGGGGATCAGAGAAGAAAGAAGGGGATCAGAGAAGATAGAAGGGGATCAGAGAAGAAAGAAAGGGATCAGAAGAAGAAAGAAGGGATCAGAGAAGATAGAAGGGAATCAGAGAAGAAAGAAAGGGATCAGAGAAGAAAGAAGGGGATCAGAGAAAGAAAGAAGGGATCAGAGAAGATAGAAGGGGATCAGAGAAGAAAGAAGGGGATCAGAGAAGAAAGAGGGGATCAGAGAAGAAAGAAGAGGATCAGAGAAGAAAGAAGGGGATCAGAGAAGAAAGAGGGGATCAGAGAAGAAAGAAGAGGATCAGAGAAGAAAGAAGGGGATCAGAGAAGAGAGAAGGGGATCAGAGAAGAAAGAAGAGGATCAGAGAAGAAAGAGGGGGGTCAGAGAAGAGAGAAGGGGATCAGAGAAGAAAGAAGAGGATCAAAGAAGAAAGAAGGGGATCAGAGAAGAAAGAAAAGGAACAGAGAAGAAAGATGTAAATGATCATGAAAGTTAGAGGAGGAAGAGGATCAGTATTGGTGCAAAATCAATGAAGAATGTTGAAAGAATATCAGGGGATGAGAAACAATATGGAAGAGAATCAGGAGATACTGAAGAGTAACAGTAAAAGAGGAAGGTGGGAAGTATTATTCTAACCATGTAAAAAACGTAAAAAAAAACCTGCGTAAACCAAACTAAAAAAACAGGAGACAAAGAGGACTAAGAGAGAGACAATGACTAAATCATCAACAATGCAGAAGAGAAACCAAGAAGAAATTAAGGAAAAGAATTAATGTTTTAATGGAGAGAGAATTAATAAGTTGTGAAGAGTGCGTGAGTAAAGAATATAAGAATAGTATAAAAGTGAAGAGAATATTAGAACAGCGTCAATGTGAAGAGAATCAGTAATAAAGTGAAGAGAATCAGTAATAAAGTGAAGAGAATCAGTAATAAAGTGAAGAGAATCACTAATATTTGAACAGCGTCAATGTGAAGAGAATCAGTAATAAAGTGAAGAGAATCAGTAATAAAGTGAAGAGAATCAGTATAAAGTGAAGAATCATAATAAAGTGAAGAGAATCAGTAATAAAGTGAAGAGAATCAGTAATAAAGTGAAGAGAATCAGTAATAAAGTGAAGAGAATCAGTAATAAAGTGAAGAGAATTAGTAGAACCAATAATAAAAGTTTTTCGTAAATGTGAAGAGAATCAATAATAAAGTGAAGAGAGGCGTTTAATTTGTAAAAAAAAATTTAGAGAAAATAAATAAAATAGATAAATGGAAAAAAATAATGTAAAGACGAAATATATTACAAGTAAAATAAGAAAAGCAGACTTATGGAGATGATGCAGTGAAAATACAAATAAATAGAGAAGGTATAACAGAAGAAAAGTGAAGATAGATGCCTGCCACTTCATAATATAACATAACGTCGTGCCGAATATGTAAAAACTTGGGATCTTGGCTTAAATAGCAACGCTCATCTTGCCAATAAAGACAAGCGAAAATTTTGTGTATTCAGTAATTTCGCCAAAATCATTCTGAACCTAACGAAAAAAAATATATTTGATTGTGTTTGTTTAGTATTAAATTATTGTAAACATAATCTAAAATATATTTACTTGGTTAGGCTCAAATAAATTGCTCTTGTTATAATAAGGTTAGGTAAGTTTTTCTAAGATTGTGTGCTATAAAAGATATGGTGCAATTTATTATTTGAGTAAGAAATATCCTTATGCTGATGTGTATCGGAGTAGAGAACCATTATTTAATCTGAGAAGATGCAGAGTTGAAGATCGTGATACTCTGGAACTGTTATTCGAGTTTGAACCTTCACCGGATTCAAAGAAAATTGAATCTTCCTTATTTAGCAGCCCATATTAAGCCAATTTGGTATTGCTGGACCATTGGAAGAAAATACCATTTCTCAAAATTTAATTGAAAAATCAAGAGATTCCCATTTGGTGTATGGTTTAAAGAAAGATACTATCGCAGACAGAATAAGATATTTCAAGGAATCCATTGAGAGAGTCATAAAAAGTGAGAAAGACAATAAAAATATACAGAGGTTATCTTTCTGAAAGGTATTGGGAGGTATGAAACTTCAAATGATTATATCTGGAATACACATTATAAACCTATACTCGAAGATATGATAATGAAATTTAAGGAAGAAGGTATTCGATCAACAATGGTTGTCAAAGAAGAAATGAAAAACATTAATCAAGGTCAAGAATTAGAAGATGATTCGAAGTTATTGTCTTCTAGAATTGAAGGAAGTGCTTGGTATCCCTCATGAGGTAAGCAAAATTATTTACCTTGTATCAGTGGTTTAATTCATTTAAATTATTATGAGGAAGTAATTATAACTTGAAGAGAGAGAGAGAGATATATTTGAATTAATATATATAACTCATATTTATCTCTTCATGAAATGTGTCACTTACCATTTCGACCTTCTCTCTCTAGCTGAACACCAAGAATCATGTCTACCATAATATTTACATCAATAAAGTTAATAAGGGGACACAGTATGATTATGCTTTTAAGTCAAGAATGGGAAGATATTTAAGTTACCGAGAAGAATACTGATGTAACACTTGAGAGGCATATGTTTGGGATAGTGAAAAAATATGTAACTTTTAGTTGGTTTATATCTTTTACAGGTGATGGTGCAAATTTCTCCCCATTATATGCTAATGAAATAAAAAATATATTAAAATTTACAGGTACCGATGTGACGGGGCTTGGAAGAACAAGACTTAGAAAGGAGGATTTATGATGTTTAGAGCGTGTTGTTACACCAAGATTAATAATATATGATGTTTCATTCATTAAAAAGAGAAATGTTTAATAAAAGTTTTTAAGACATGATGAATTTTAAATCAATCAAACCTTACCATGAAAAAAGGATTGAGGTAGAATACAAATGTTATATCTCATTAAGTTAATTCATGGTGTCTGTCGCCCTGTGACCTCACCAAATTTTTAGCACAAGAGGACACAGTTGGTCGGGAAAAAGAGATGATTATCTTAAATCTACCTTGGGTGTGAACCGCATTACATGGTGTCCGTCGGAGGGGATTGTACAAAAATCTTTGACGCAATACTTTGGGGAAAGGCATATAACCCTCAAGGAGTCTCTCAGAGCGAGGAAAGTGTTTCCTATTCGGAAATCGAGTAATATTTTCTACCATTGAGTGTGTTTACAACAAGAAAAATAATTTTTCGATTTTAAGATAAATTTTTCCCAAAACTGATTTGGAAATATCCAAAAATGGGGTCGTTCAAAGTAATTCTGGAGTACTCTAATGTATTTTGGAGGTGTTCCAATATATTTTTGAATGTGCTCCAACGTAATTTGGAAATGTTCTAAATGTTATCCCAATCAACTTTGTTCATATTACCGAAATTGAGGGAATGTGTCTAAAAATGTGATTTATATCGTATCTTAGTTGGATGTGTTCGTGATATATTTATAAAAAAATGAGTGTTTTCTAAAAATTTGTGACATGTGATATTACTGAGACAAAATGCTGGTGAACTTTTTAATTGTGACTAGTGAATTAATCAATATTAGGGTAAGTTAGGTTAGGTTAGGTTAGGTTAGGTTAGGTTAGGTTAGGTTAGGTTAGGTTAGGTTAGGTTAGGTTAGGTTAGGTTAAGTTAGGTTAGGTTAGGCTAGGTTGTGTGTGAATATTTTAAAAAGAAATTATAGAATTGAAAAGTTTTGATATATTGGAAAAAGAATGGAGGGTGTTAAACATGTGCAATAGTTGGGTAGTGAGATAGTTGATGCGAGTAAATATCAATTTATTGTGGGTACAAGGATATGGGTATGGAGAGGATTTTATTAGAATTTTAGTAATGTAAAGAGGAAATGTGTATTAAATTAAGATTGAGTAAAAAGAAGGGGGAAAAAAATGTGAATAAAATTGGTAATTGATGAGGGTTGTGGGTTTAAAGTAGTCGAACTAGAGATACCAAAAAAAAGATGAAAATAAGTGGGTTTTTTTTTTGACTTTTTTTTGATGAAATTAGTTAAAACGAGAAAAAATTGTGGGTTGTGGGTGTTGTGGGGTGTGGGTGATGTGGGTTGTGGGTTTTGTGGGGTGTGGGTGATGTGGGTTGTGGGTGTTGTGGGGTTGTGGGTGATGTGGGTTGTGGGCGATGTTGGGGTTTTGGGTTGTGGGTGTTGTTGTCGAACTAGAGATACCGAAAAAGATGTTATAAGTGTGTTGTTGTGACTTTCTGATGAAATTAGATAAAACGAGAAAAAATGGGGGGGGGGGGGGTTGGGTGTTGTGGGGTGTGGGTGATGTGGGTTTTGGGTGTTGTGGGGTGTGGGTGATGTGGGTTGTGGGTGAGTGGGATGTGGGTGTTGTTGTCGAATAGAGATACCGAAAAAGATGTTATAAGTGTGTTGTTGTTGTTGTGACTTTCTGATGAAATTAGTTAAAACGAGAAAAAATTGTGGGGTTTTGGGTGATGTGGGTTGTGGGTGTGTTGTTGTCGAACTAGAGATGCTGAAAAGTGGTTATAATTTTTGGGTTTTGTGAGTTTCTGATGAAATTAGATTAAACGAGAAAAAATTGTGGGATGTGGGTGATGTGGGGTTTTGGGTGATTTTGGTGGTGTTTTGAGTGTATTCAGTGGTGTTTTAGTAGTATTCAGTGGTGTATTTGGGAGTCTCAAATAGTGTTTTTGAGATTATTCAAAGGTGGGTTTTTTTAAAGGGGTTCAAATGATGTGCAAGAGTACTTATGAAGGTGTTCCCGGGAGTATTCAGAGGTGATTTGGGGGTGTTCGAATGATGTTTTTGGAGTATTTAAAGGTAATTGATGGTGTTTTTTGGTGAGTTCAAAGTAAATGTTTGATTTTAGTTTTGTGATAATGTTGTAAAAGTCTGGAGACGAGGGGGGATTTTGGGGGATGAGTTGTAATTTAAGAAATGTGAAAGTGTAATTATTAGAGCTGTAAAATCTTTTTTGGGGGAGTTTTAAAAAATAAATTTTTTGGGAAGTTTTTTTCAGGATTTTTGGAAAATTTTAAAAAGGAAATTTTTGTGAGGTTTTGAAGGGTTTTAAAAGAAAAAGGAGGTGTTGTGCGTATTAACTTCGTAAATGTAAAATTTGGACTAGTAATTTATCGAAAAGTGGTTAAAAGTGTTGGGGTATTTTCTGAGAAGTTAAAACGAAAAAAATTGGGGTTATGGTAAAAATGTGAGGTTTTGGTTGGAGTGTAGGGTTCGGGAGGGGGGGGAAAGGGAGAGAGAAGGTTACTTCGTGGGGAGTGACCTGAATGAAAAAGTTAAAAAGAGAAAAAAGTCAAATTGTGTTGATTTTGTAAAAAATTGGGATTGATGTGGGGTATTAACGAAAAAATTAAATTTTTTGGGTTTCCTGGTTAAAGTGAAAATTTTTCCCTATGTTGTATAGAAAAGTGTGTATGGTAATCGACAAGACACCTGTGTGTGTGTGGGGTCATCGCGTCGTCACTGACATAGGGGGAAGTCGACAAATTCAGCTTGTAGGTGAGGTTTTTCACGTGACGTCACGACATAGGAGGAAGTCGACAAAATTTAGCTTGTATGGTTTAGGGGCCCTCACGTGACTCACTGACAAGGGGGGAAATCGACAAGATCACTTGTATGTGGGGGTCATCACGGACCACTGACCGCCGATAAAAACACTTTTTAGTTCATTTAACTTTAAAAGAGGAATATGACGTCACACTTTTTAGACCCGTGTAAGAGAAAGACCATGCCCCATAGGGGATTATTTTAATGCTTTCCCCCCCGAGGGGGGGAAACCAAAACTCGATCCGAGAGATGGAGGGAAAACCTTTATCCCCAAGGGGAAAGGAGTCTTGGGATTATCAAGAAAAAATTCTTGATCCAAGGAATGGAGACTTCCAAAAAAAAAGTCCCGGGGGTTGAGTTTTTAATTCGGAAAACTTGATCCCAGGAATTGGAACTTTGATTTCGAGAAAAAAATTTTATCAGAATTGGATCTTTGTTCGAGAAAACTTGACCGAGGAGATGGAGACTTTTTATTTTCAGAAAAAATTGGGATGGGGGGGTGGAAGGGGGGGGAACTCAAAAACTTGACCCGGGGGTCAAAAAAAATGAAATTAAAAAAAAATTGGGTTTGGGGGGGAAAGTGGGAGGGGGGAAAATCAAAAATTTGATCCGAGGAGATGGAGTCTTTGGGTTTTCGAGAAAACTTGATTCGAGGGGGCAAAAGAAAAATTTAAAAAAAAATTGAAAAAAATCGGAAAAAAATTCGGGGCGGGGGCGACCGGCCCCCGGGTGCAAAAGGCGCGCAGAAGGCGCGGGCGGGGGGCGAGGGGGCGGGGCCGAGGGCGCGGCGGGCGGGTCGGCGCGAGGGCGGGGGGGGGGGGGGGGCGCGGGGTGGGGGGCGGGGGGGGCGCGGGGGGGCGCGGGGGGGGGCGGGGGGGCCCCAGGGGTCGTGGGGGGGGTTTTGGGGGGGGGGTCTGGGCGGGGTCGTGGGCGGGGGGAAGGTCATTAGCACATAGGTGTGAAAAGGGATTACACATAGGTGTTTAAAAGGTCATTAGCACATGGTGTGAAAAAGGTCTTTAGCATAAGGTGTAAAAAGGAACCACCAGAGGAGGGACCGATCTGTGGGAAAAACCAAAGTAACCCCTAGGTGTTATTTCTGACCTACAGCCGCCTCCTTGCTACTTATATATATATATATAAAAAAATATATATAAAAATTTTAATATTAAAATATATATATATATAAAAAATATATATATAAATATATATATATAAAACAATCCCCCATTTCCCACCAAGGCAGGGGGGCCCAAAAAAAAAAATTTTTCAACATTCACTCCATCACTGTCTTCCCAGGTAACAGTAACATAACCCCCTTTCCCTTCAAGGCAGACACTCTGTTCCCCATCCCCAGACTCAAGTCCGGCTTCCCGGGTTCCCCTAAAACCCTTCAAATTTTGTGGAAAAATTTTTCTCTGGAGGGGGGTACAACCCTCTTCAGCCCCTTTGAGCTGCTTTTAGCCCTGAGGGGCCCAGCCCTCTCAGATGGGGCAAACATCTTGTTTACTGCTACAGCAAGTAATTGATCCCAGATGCAATACGAATATGTGACGTGGTCAAGCAACCGCCGCTCCTTGCAAGGGTCAAGTGTTGCAAAGTATAGTTTAATAAGAGCAGTCCATTCTTACCTTAGCAGGACAATTAAGGAAAATCCTGCTCCCCCCCTTTATTCCCATGGTAAAGATAGTGTACATTGTTGCCTATGCTTAAGATAGCAAGAATTAAGCATTCTGCTTTGCTTCATGGAGGAAGTTTGGCACGGAAGCAAAAAGTACTAGGTCAGCTTTTTCTTTATGTTCTAGGGACACTGCAGTGGCATAGGAGGCTATGATGTCAGATTACTTTTCACCCTACTGGGAGTCACACTGACGCCAGGATAACCAACAAAGAACATTGATCCGTGCGTTAGTGTGAACAAAGTGTCTCACAAAACAAAATAAACGCTTACAAAGAAGTGTGATCAGCTTCTTTAGTGATAAGATTGCAAACAATAAAAACAAACCTTGTGGAACATAGTGTACCAGTGTGCATATTCCTAGACTATGGAGACGTGGACATTCAAGGACACTTCAGCTTCTATCAAGTCACCGATACCTGTCGAGGGTGTAAAGAACACCATAGCTCATGCTACAAGAACAAGGTAGGTTATGAATTAACTTGTAATACAGGGGACTGCGCAGTTCTTGTGTCTCAGGGAGTTTGTAATCAACCTATAGTCGGCAGTGAGGTGCAGACTTTTGAGTCCACACAAGCAAGTGTTGTCAGCAATCAGTGTCTGATATATGCTGACATAACACCCCCTAGTGGTAATTTATAATCATACCTAATGTACTTTATTTCAGCCCATTGCGAAGTAGTCAAGACAGCTTCACAAGACCTTGCCTGCAGGGGCGGCTGTGTGGGCGATAGCTGTCTTACCAAAGATAATTTCCCCCTATATTTAAACTTTAACCTTAGCTGGTAAACCATTTCTCAACATATATGTTACCTTGCTTACACTCCAACAGCACCTCAAGTCCTAAAAACCATTTGTCTCCATTCACTCCTGTCTAACACACTCATGCACACTTGCTGGAGGTTCAAGACCCTCGCACACAAAAACCCCCTTCCAATCTTTCGTAGGCCGACCCCTACAGACTTATACACTCTCGAAGTCATTCTATTTTGTTCCATTCTCTCTACAAGTCCAAACCATTTCAATAACCCTTCCTCAACCCTCTGGATAATAGTTTTGGTAATCCTGCACCTCCCCCCTAATCTCCACATTACCCTAAAGACATGACATCTCCACTGCCTACAGCCTTCTTCTTGTTGCAACATTCACCACGCATGCTTCACACCCAAAGAAGAGAGTTGGTATAACTATACTTTCATACATTCCCCTCTTTGCTATCATAGATAAAATTTCTTTGTCTCAAACGACTCCTCAGTGCACAACTCACCTTTTTCCCCTCGTCAGTTCTATGATTCACCTCATCTTTCATAGAACGTGAAGCGCAAGCTGCACGCCAAGGTATTGTCCAGTGTGGTGAGATTGGTATAGCACTGCATACCTTGTTCCAAGGTTCGTGGGTTGGGAAAGTCTCCTTCAACCAGAGATCAGTGTTTGTAAATAAAATATATATAATATATATTATATATATATATATATATATATATTATATATATATATATATATATATATATATATATATATATATAATATATGTCGTGCCGAATATGAAAAAACTGGTCAATTAGCAAAAACTCGTTTAAAATTAAGTCCTTTCAAAAATTTTCTCTTATACGTTTAAAGTTTAATTTTTTTCATTAATGTGATGAAAAAATTTAAAATTTTGCACCAAAAGGAACTTAGAAAACTAACCTAACCTTATATAGCAAGCGCAATTTATTTTAGCCTAACCCAACTAAATATATTTTAGATTTGTTTACAATAATTTACTACTAAACAACCAGTGAAATATATTTTTTTTTGTTAGGTTCAGAATGATTTGGCGAAATTATTGTATACACAAATTTTTCACTTGTCCTATATGGCAAGAGAGCGTTTTTCATTTAAGCCAAAATCGCAAGTTCTGCCTTTTGCGGGCAGACATATATATTATATATATATATATATATATTTTATATATATATATATATATATATATATATATATATATATATATATAAAATTAAAATATATATATACATATATATATATATATATTTTATATACATAAATATATATATATTATATATTATATATATTAAAATATATTATATATATATTTACATTAAATATATATATATAAATATATAATATATATATATATATTACATAATATATATATATAACATATATTATATATATATATATATATATTTTATATATATATATTATATATTATATATATATATATATATATAATATTCAAACAGCTCCGGGGAGAACCTTGAGTTTTCCCTGAGTACGTTTATTGTTTTTCTAGGAAGGGTCCCCGTCCAGCAATAAGTTGGTACTTCCCCTAATATATATATATATAATATTAATTAATATATATATTTTTTAAATATAAAATTTATATATATTAATAATTTTTTTATAAAAATATATATAAAATAAATTTTTTCTTTTCCATCAAACACCGTAATTATAGGAATCTTCAAGTGCCCTTTGGGGTTTTTTTCCACTTGATTTGTACCACTAAACGAGGCGGAGCGAAATTACTTTAATAAACCCTTTGGAAAAACCCCATTGGGACTGTTCCTAACTCACAATAATCACCCCTTACAAAAGCAAAATTTGGGCAGGCGATGAAAACTCCCGAAATAAAAGAGGGGCCCTTAGTAAACAAGAAAAAACCCCCAAAAGTGCCCGGGGGCCCAAGACTGTTAAACACCCCCTCCCCCCCCCATAATGAAATTTCCAATGGGCCCATGGTTGTTTAACAGGGGGGTTGATACCAAAATCAGTCCCGGATCACCCGGGGTGTGGTTCATCTTTGGATTTGTGCCCCCCAGGGTAACAGCACTGATCAGACCATGATCCACCGGGGGGCCCTGGTCGTGGACCAACACCGTGGGCTTTTACCCCCCCAATCCCCCCAGGTAGACTCCCGGGCAGGGTTAAAAAAATTCCGAAAGTTGAAAGTGAGGAAGGAAAAGAAAGGGGGCGAGGAAGGGGGGAAAGGAAACACAAATCGCAGAGCCATCAATTCCCTGGGCTAAACCTGCCTCGTTGTCAAAATATATCCCCTGCATTACACAAGCGCCTTCCCTGGGCCCTAAAGTTATCAAGGAAATTTGCAGTTATTAAAGTCCCGGTAGTGTAAATTTTGGACCCGGCTGTAATTATAGCTAACCAGACAGTAGCACTTGCGGATCTTGACTGTAATTACTCAACCATCCAGGACAGTAAATTCACACAACTGGCTATCAAATATAAGAAAACAAAGAAGTTGTGTCAATGACCAGACAGGAATTACAACAGAGCAAGATATAATTATCCTGGACAATGGTTTAGTGATCTCTATTTAGAATATAATTATCACAGTGATGACTATAATTATGACGGACAAGTTTGTTATTATCACGGACGAGTTATCGTGCACGTCCCAATCTGTACATAGACTGAAGAATACCAGGCCAGTTTTAATTTGACATTTATAGAGCATGTAACCTACTTACCAAACTCTCAGTGATAAGTTAAGACATGTGCAACGCCAGGGATCTTTATTGACGAAATGTTTCGTCTGCTCTGCAAGCTTTATTTGTTGAATACAAAGATGGTTTCTTAACCTAGCGCAGAAAAAGTTGGCCAGAGGCTTATATACAGGAGAGTAAAGTGCAGTATCTTCGAGATGCTGGGCCCGCTACAGGAAGTCGATCATGCTGAGGAGTTTCTAGCAACAGAGTTGTTGAAGACATCCCTTGTTGGCACATACAGTCGTGTAGCAGCATGAACGAAGTACACATATTTATAACGTAATACATTACCGACAAATTGATGAGAACAGGAATCTTTATTGACCAATGTTTCGCCTGAAAGACAGGTTTCATCTGTGGAATACAGAGATGATATGAACGTTGGAAGAAGACGAGTTGGACGAAGTGAAGAATAGTTTTGATGGTTATAACTGAAGGCTTCCGGGACAACTCCCCACCCTTGTTCATGGTTTAAAAACAATGCGAGGTCCCACCGGGATTCGCACTCGGATCGCTGGATTCAAAGTCCAGATTGCTAACCATTATCATAGATGCAAGATGATCAGTCTCATACGGAAAACCTGATGGTTGTATTAGTAAATACGAGTATAAGCATATCTGCCTACATGTGTAGTTCTCAAAAAATATAGAAATTGTATCTAGAGCATATATCCAATGTACTCATAATAAAATGTCCCTTGGTTTTTCTGGTCAGTTTAACTTTCAGCGTTGATGAATTCTGTCAAATAAAAACTTTTGAAAGCTACTGGGATATCTAGTAAAAAAAATTATTTTTATAATGTAAATAAAGCCGTTTCTGTGTTTTATCTTCTGAATGCCCTTTATGATGGGTTTTAAACTCTGAAAGCAGATTCAGCATATCTGTAAGACAGCTTGGATTGATAGTCAATTTTTTGCTTATATTACTCAACGTAATTGTGGCTGCAGGTCGAGTCATATCTCCTGGCCACACTCTTCACTGTTTGCTACTAGAGAACCTCTCCACTCCCTGCTCAATGAGCTTATCATTCCTCTTCTTAAAGCATGGTGTGGATCCCTGCCTCACACATCACTCTCCGGTCTGTTCAACTTTCCTGACAAACTCTTTGTGACTGAACACACACAACACAAGCTAACATCCCTATGGACCATCTGAGTTTCACTTCCATTGTGACCCCTTGTGCTGTGTCCCAACTCTGTGAAGCATTCTGTCCCAATCCACCCCTGTCCATTCCTCTCATGCATTCTGTTAATATCATGTCCCCTCTATCCCTAGTGTCCATCCAGTGTTGTCATTGTTGACTTTGTTACCTCTGTACTTAGGACAAACCACTCAGTTCCGGGACTAGATTTAATTGCTAACCTTTGCACCTTTTCTAATTTACTTAATGTTTTAACCAGGTGGTCACACTGGTGCTGCATACTTTAATATGGTCGTGACGTAGACGGTGTACACTGTCGTGAATGACTCCTTACTTAGATTACACGCTATTCTCAGGTTTTCCCAGTCAGTTGGTTAGTGTGCGCTTCAGGCGATGTGCTCGGTATAATGCTTACTGCAAGATCCTTTACCTTAAGTGAGTTCTGCAGTCTTTGACCTCTTAGGCTGTACTTCCCCAATCTTCATAGCTCTGCACTTGCTGGGCTTAAATTCCAGGAGCCATTTGTCAGATCGGGCTTGCAGCCTGTCCAGATCCCCATGTAGGCTTACCTAATCCTCTTACGCTTGTATTCCCCTCATTAGTTTCACATCGTATTCAAACAGGGACACCTCTGACTCTCTTCCCTGAAATCATTCACATATACAACAAACAGCACAGAACCTAGGACTGACCATTGTGGAACCCCACTCGACACATGTACCCATACCCACTCTGACACCTCGTCCCGGACCAGCAAACGTTCTTTCCTTCCTGTCAGGTATTTCCTGATCCATTACAATACTTTCCCTGGTTCCTACCTGCTCCTCTAGTTTTTCAACCACTCTCTTGTGTGGAGCTGTGTCAAAAGCCTTCTTACAGTCCAAGAAAACAGTCTGTGCAGGTTTCTAATCACCCTTCAAAATATGAAACCGGGCGTTATATCATACGTAAATGTATGGTGATATTTAATGGAGTGTGTTTGGATGTCATTTTGTTATCTTATTATCATAGAGATAAAATGTGTCCTTGAAAGACACTGAGGGACATATTGTGTTTAACGGGGACATAAATGTGAGAGTGTGTGGTTGTGTTGTGGTGTTGATGTGTGTGTTTGTTGTGTGTGTGTGTGTGTGTTTGTGTGTGTGTGTGTGTGTGTTGATTATTGTGTGTGTGTGTGTGTGTCTGTGTTGTGTGTGTGTGATTGTGTGTGTGTGTGTTGTGTGTGTGTGTGTGTGTGTGTGTGTGGATGCCTTTGCTCATCTATTTGTACTCACTATTTTGGTTGCAAGGGGTCGATTCATAGCTCCTGGCCCCGCCTCTTCGCTGATTGCTACTAGGTTCCTCTCTCTCCATGGCCCCATGAGCTTTATCATACCTCCCTTAAACTATTATGGTTTCCCCGCCTCCACTACATCACTTCTAGGCTATTTCCACGGCCACTACTCTATGACTGAAGAAATACTTCCTAACATCCCTTTCATTCATCTGAGTCTTCCAACTTCCAATTGTGACCTCTTGTGTCTGTGTTCCCAACTCTGGAACAACATCCCGTCTTTGTCCACCTTGTCTATTTTCCCGCGCAGATAAGTTTAGTCGTTATCTATTCAAGTCCTCCCCGACCCTCCTGTCCTCCATGTCGTCAGGCCGATTTCCTCAACCTTTCTTCGTAGGACAATCCCGTAGCTCTGGGACTAGTTCTCGTGCAAACCTTTGCAATTTCTCTAATTTCTTGACGTCTGCTTGACGAGGTGTGCGATTCCACACTGTCTGCATACTCCATATGGGCTGACGGGAAATTGGTATACAGAGTCTTGAAGAATCCTTACTGAGGTAATCGGAACGCTATTCCGTAGGTTGCCAGGCGCCCTATAAGCTGCAGCAGTTATCTGATTGATGTGCGCCTCATGAGATATGCTCGTGTTTATAACTCACCGCCCAGATCTTTTTCCATGAGTGAGGTTTGCAGTCCTTTGCCATCTAAACATATTGTGTCTGTCTGGCGGTCTTCTTTACCCTTCCCCAATCTTCATGACCTTTGCATTTGGCAGGGTTAAACTCAAGGAGCCAGTTGCTGTACAGGCTTGTACCTGTCCAGGTCTCTTTGTAGTCATGCCTGATCCTCATCCGATTTTGAATCTTCTCTTTTAACTTCACATCATCTGCAAACAGGACACTTCTGAGTCTATCCTTCCGTTATGTCGAGTCACATAAACCAAACACACAGGTCCCTAGACTGACCCTGTGGAAACCCCGCTTGTCACAGCACCCACTCTGGTCTCGCGCTCGTCACCGTACCATGACTCGGTGTTAACTCCCTGTCAATGTACTCCGATCCATTGCAGTGCCTTTCCTGTTAAGTGTGACTGATCCTCTAGCTTTTGCATAACCTCTTGTGGAGGAACTGTGTTGAAGGCCTTCTTGTGCAGGTCCAAAAAAAAGCAGTCGAACCACCCCTCTCGGCTCTCGTCTTATACTTCTGTCACTTGTCATAAAACTCTAGTAGGTTTGAGAGTGACACAGGATAATTCCTTCCCTGAAACCGTGCTGGATGTCAATTATACCTTGTTTCTTGTGTGTTGTGTGTGGTGTGTGTGTGTTGTGTGTGTGTGGGGGTGTGTGTGTGTACTCACCTAATTGTTGTTGCAGGGTCGAGTCATAGCTCCTGGCCCCGCCTCTTCACTGAATTAGGCTACTAGGTCCTCTCTCTCGCCTGCTACATACTTTATCATACCTCGCCTTAAAACTATTATGGTTTCCGCCTCCACTAATTCACTTTCTAGACTATTCCATGACTTGACTACTCTATACTGAAGAAAACTTCCTAACATCCCATCGATTCATCCTGAGTCTTCAACTTCACTTGTGACCTCTTGTGTCTGTGTCCCATCTCTGGAACATCCTGTCTTGTCCCACCTTGTCTATTCCGCGCAGTATTTTATATGCGTTATCATGTCTCCCACTGACCCTCCTGGCCTCCATGTCGTCAGGGCGATTTTCCCTCACTTTCTTCGTAGTGACAATCCCCGTAGCTCGGGACTAGTCTTGTTGCAAACGCTTTGCACTTCTCTTAATTTCTTGACGTTGCTTGACTAGGTGTGGATTCCAAACTGTAGCTGCATACCCAGTAATGGGCCTGACGTAAATGGTATACAGGGTCTTGAACGACTCCTTACTGAGGTATCGGAACGCTATCCGTAGTTTGCCAGGCGCCCCGTATGCTCAGCAGTTATCTGATTTAATGTGCGCCCTCGGAGATATGCTCGGTGTTATACTCACCAAACCCCAGAAATCTTTTTCCTGATTGAGGTTTTCAGTCTTTTTGGCCATCCATAAACAATACAGTGTCTCGGTCTTCTTGGCCCTTCCCCAATCTTCATGACTTTGCATATGGCAGAGGTTAAACCAAGAGCCCAGTTGCGGACCAGGCTTGCAGCCTGTTCCAGTCTCTTTGTAGTCTCTGCCTGATCCTCTTCCGATTAGATTCTTCTCATTAACCTTCACATCATCTGCAAACAAGACACTTCTGAGTCCCTATCCCTTTCCCGTTATGTCCGTTCACATATACCAAGAACCACAGGTCCTAGGACTGACCCTGTGGAACCCGATTGTCACAAGCGCCCACTCTGACACGCTCGTCACGTACCAAGACTCGTTGTTTGCCTCCCTGTCAGGTATTCTCTGATCCATTGCAGTGCTTTCCTGTTATATGTGCCTGATCTTCTAGCTTTTCAGTAACCCTCTTGTGAGGAACCTGTGTCGAAGGCCTTTTTGCAGTCCAAAAAAATGCAGTCGAATCCACCCCTCTCACTCTTGTCTTACTTCTGTCACCTTGTCATAAAACTCTAGTAGGTTTGTGCCGCAGGATTTTCCCTTCCCCTGAAACCATGCTGGTTGTCATAATATACACTTTTTCTTTCCAGGTGCTCCCCCACTCTCCTCCATGATCTTCTCCATGAACCTTTGCATACTATACACGTTAGTGATACAGTCTGTAGGTTAGTGCCTCATGTCTTCGCCCCCTTTTTAAAAATTGGGACTACCATTTGCCCTCTTCCATACCTCATGGAGTTGCCCAGTTTCAAATGATGTGTTGAAGATCTTTGTTAATGGCACACAGCAATATCTCTGCTCCCCTCTTTAAGACACACGGAGAGATGTTTGTCCTGTCCCACCGCCTTTGAGTGTCAAGTCGCATAGCAGCTTCTATCTTCACTTACCTCCTTGGTTATATGTCCCTCATCCAGCACTTGCTGGTGTACCGCCTTTTGTTCAATTTCCTGGGAGTCCTA
Organism: Cherax quadricarinatus; assembly: GCF_026875155.1. Lineage (NCBI taxonomy): Eukaryota > Metazoa > Arthropoda > Malacostraca > Decapoda > Parastacidae > Cherax > Cherax quadricarinatus. Next base: position 4,574,264 of record NC_069447.1, on the reverse strand, counting down.
CTGGTTTTTCCACTTGTAAATACTTCTTTAATCTCGTGTTGAGCTCCTGACATACCTCGGTCGTGCTTGTGAATTCCCCACGACCTTCCATCAGTCTGATTCCCTGGTCCTGACTGTTGTTTTCCTCCTGATGTGGCTAGTACAACAGCTTCGGTGTCAGTCCTGACTTTCGATTCTAATGATTTCATTTTCATATTGTCGCTGAGCCTCCCTTCTTATCTGTGCATATACATTTCTGGCTCTTCGCCTAATCCTTTATTTTTCCTGAGTTCTCTGTCTTCCTGTTAACCTTTTTCCATATCTCTAGTACACCTAGGTTGTTGCTCCCTACACCTTTGGGTGAACCAATTCTCGTTCTGTTCTTTCCATTATTTTCTGTTTCCCTTGGGAACAAACTCTCCTCTGCCTCCTTGCATTTTTGTTGCCACATAGTCCATCAAATCTTGTACTGGTTTTCTGTCAGTTCCCTCGCCCACTGAATTTTTTGAATGAAGTTTCCTCATGGCCTGAAGTAGTTCCCCCTTTTGATAGTTGGTTTTTCCCATACCTTGTTCCTGCGACTCTCTCCACTTGGAGCTCAACTATGAGTCAAAAGCACAGAACCACATGATCACTAGCTCCCAGGGGCCCTTTCATACAAGATATCCCGATGTCTGAACTACTCAAGGTGAATACAAGGTCCAGTCATGCTGTTCAGCTTCTCCTTCTCTTCTGGTAGTTTCTCTAACATGTTGATGCATGAGGTTTTTCCAGTACTACATCCATCATCTTGGCTCTCCATGTTTTCGGAGCCTCGGTCCGGAACCCCAGGGGGGCTCCAGGTTTTCCCAGTCAAATCTCCTTGTGATTGAAATCACCCATAACTATAACCTTTTGCTCCCCCCACGTGTGCTCACCTGGCCAACTCGGCTAGTGTGTCGACCATGGCTCTGTTGCTTCTCATCGTATTTCTTCTCTGTCTCCTTAGCAGTCTGTGGTGGGTTTTACATTACTGCAAATTATCACCTTTATGTCCCTCAGTCCTGGATGTTTCCTACTAATAGTCCCTTTCACCCGTGCCATCCATTCCTTCCATTTTCTCAAAACCCCACTTGCTTTTAATGACAGTGCAACTCCCTCCTCCCCCTCTCCTCCCTCTGTCTTGTTCCTGAAGAATTGATATTCCGGGTGGAAAGATTGAATCTGTTATTAATTCTGGGTGAGTTTTTGTTTCTGTGAGTGCTAAATGTCTGGGGATTCTCCTTGAATCTTTCGTGCCACTCCTCATACTTATTGTTATTCCATCTGCATTTGTATACCCTACCTTCAACTTTTTTCTAAGACTGTGGTCTGGAGGTGTATTGGGTTGGGAGTGGGGAGAGCCTGATACGACCTATGGTGGTGCAGTGGGGGTGGATTTGTAATGTAGTTGGTGGGGGCATTGGATATGGCATGGGAAGTTGTGGTTATAGAGTGTTTGCTGCACTGGGTTGACCTGGTTGGGAGGCTTTCAATAGGAAGCTGTGAGGGAGGGTTGTAATTTGATCTTCCTGTTCTGGGATCTCCTTCCTGTCCTTCTCCATCCCTCTCTTTCCTCCATTCAGCCTTTGTACCATCTCTCTCAGTTTTCCGCCTTTCGTCTTGTGTTCTGTCGCGTCGAAGAATACACCTTCCTGTACCCGGCATGTCCCTTAATCGTGCTTTTTCCTGCTGTATCCTGCTCCGAGTCGAGCTGCCTTAAGGTCACTTTCACTGGCGCGTTTCTTTTTTTTTACAAACCCCCCTATTCTCTCTCCGAAAAATTTTTCCAGCTGGTCATGTCGTCTTCTCCGATTACTTTCATAATGCTATCAATTGCTTTTTTTTCCCCTTGTATTCTTGCTTCATAGGTTCTGCTCCTTCAACTTCCTGTAGCCCATACACAAAGACTGACCTCACCCTTTCATTCTCCCACTGCATATTCCCTGTGGAATCCCCTCATACAATTTGATTTCCTCCCATTGCAGCTTTCCTTTCATTCAGTTTCACTAGCTACTTAATCGGCTCATGGCCTGTCATTTTCCCTCTCGGCTTTCCCCTGGGGTCTGTTGTGGTCTTTTAGGGCCTCCACATATAGCTTAGCTCTTTCATTTACTACAGTCTCCACTGATAGAGCGTCTTACATGGCAGATTTTTGCTCACTCCTTTCCCTAACAGTTCCCCTTATTTGTGGCTGAGGTAGCGGTCTCTGTTGTCAATCCCATTAATGTTCTTTAGTTCTTTAGTCTGTTTCAGAATTTCCCAGTTCCTCTTCTAGAACTCTGTATCCTGGACTCTGCTGCTTTGACATTCACCTCCACTTTCCTGCTTTCCATGGTCCTATCCTCTCTTCCATTCTCAAGCTAAGTTCTTCTAGTTTTCTTTTCCCATTCTTGTTCCCTTTGTGAGCTCTGCTGGCCCAATCTTCTTTGCAGTTTCCTCCATCCTTCCCTTGGTTTTCTTGTTGATCTCTGGCACCCATTTTTGTTTTATCCCTGATTGCCTCCGATGGGAAACCTAGTAATTCGTATGTTAAGTTAGTATTGTATATTCAGAGTGTGGGGGGGGGAGGTAGAGGAGAACGAGTGGCTATATGGGAGAGTATTGGGGAGGGGGAGTGGGAAGGAAGTGAAGCAGTGGGTACAGTGGTGAGGGAGAGGTGGGGAGGGGAGGTGAAAGAGGGAGGGTAGGGATCAGGTGAAGGATGCGAATGTCGGAGGGGAGGGGGGAGTGTATGTGGAGTCTGGCAATATGTGTGTTGTGTGTGTGTGTGTGTGTTGCGTTTGTGTGTTGTGGGGAGGGGTGGGGGGTGGGGGGTGTGGTGTGTGTGGTTTGTGTGATTGTGAGGGTGTTTGTGTGTGGGGTGTGTGGGGGTGTGTGGGTGGGTGTGTGGGGTTGGGGGGTGTGTGGTGTGTGTGAGTTGTGGGGGTGTGTGGGTGTGTGTGGTTGTTGGGTGTGTTGTGGTGTGTGTGGGGGTGGTGTGGGTGGGTGTGTGTGGGGTGGTGAGGGTGGGTGTGTGTGTGGGTGTGTGGGTGGGTTGTGTGGGTGGGGTGGGTGGGTGGTGTGTGGGTGGTGGGTGGGTGGGTGGGTGGGTGGGTGGTGTGTGTGTTGGTGTGTGGTTGGGTGTGTGGTTGGTGTGTGGTTGGGTGAGTGGTTGGAGTGTGTGTGGTTGTGTGAGGTGTGTGGGGTGTGAGGGTGTGTGTGGGTGTTAGTGGGTTGTGTGGGTGTGTGGTGGGTGTGGGTGTGTGGGGGTGTGTGGGGGTGTGTGGTGTGGGTGTGTGTAGGTGTGTGGGTGTGGTGGGTGTGTGTGGGTGTGTGTGGGTGTGTGTGGGTGTGTGTGGGTGTTTGTGGTGTGTGTGGGTGTGTGTGGGTGTGTGTGGGTGTGGTGGGTGTGTGTGGTTGTGTGTGTTGTGTGGTGTTGTGGGTGTTGTGAGTGTGTGTGAGTGGTGGTGGTGTGTGTGGTGTGTGGGTGTTGCGGCGCACACTAGCTAACGCTACTCTTTTGAAGATTATAAAAAAATTTTCACAATCAATTCCTTATTATATGCACTAATATATACATATAATATTAATTGCGTACACTTGTGTTTGTGTGTGTTGTGTTTACTAGCTTGTCGTTCTTTGAAAAAGAAGGGGGGGTCGTTACGTTTAACACTAATTTGTTATTGTTGTTGTTTCAAACCGGTACTCTCCCCGGCCCAGATCTCCGCCCAGTCTACGCTACTTTACTTTTTTTGAAGATTATAGGATTATTATTTTCCACTCTCAATTCCTTATTATTATATACCTAATGTTTATTATAACAATAATTACGGGTGCACCGTAGGGTTTTGTATGTGCGTAGCTTGTTTACTAGCTTGTCCTCAAAAAAACGGGGGGGGGGGGTGTCACTAGCTACGGCTACAACGGGGGGGGGGGTTCACCTAGGGCCTACCAACGAGGGGGGTTCACTAGGCTACACGGGGGGGGGTTCACTGGCACCACAACTCACCATGGAGTTTACCTGGCGATATTTAGATAATTTACTACCACTATCTTATCTCCTGGTACTAAATAGGGAAGAGAGAGATGTATAGCATACAACCAGTCAGGGCGAACACTTGAGAATCTTTAGACACTAACCAAAATTAACCACAAATAGGCATGTGATGTCGTCTGTCACAACAATGGAGGTTTCCTGCAGTCGTCTAACACTCCTTCAATTTTGTAACTCCTTCAGGAACTTATCATGCATTCAGTTTTTTATTTTCTTTTTTTATAATAACTTGGTATCCTCTTATTCTTTAGTCCAGTAATTATTCATAACAGTCCTGATATGTTAGCTACATTCACAACTCCAACAGCTGGGATTGAACCTAATTTTTCTTACTTTCAGTATTTACTTAATCACTCTTTTATGACCTATATCACTACACTGCTGCATAATCAACCAACATATGTATTTTTATTATTTCAGATCACACGTTACACCCAATTAACTGTTTGGGATATTTTGTGACAACACTGCGGCAGTAGCCTGATCGCTGACTGCTACCCTCCCTCACTCAAATTTCAATCAAATTAAATGGTAAAATCTTGATCCTGCTCACATTCTTTCGCACTCTTGAAAGCATATTACACTCTTGTATGGTATGTCCACTTGATTCACATCACGTACGATGACCCTAATAATATCTTAGACAGCCACTAGAACGCAAATCCTGGAGCCCATTTAGCAATAACTGCTTTCACGTGTGTGTGTGTGTGTGTGTGTGGTGTGTGGTGTGTGTGTAGTGTGTTGTATGTGTGTTGTGTGTGTGTGTGAGTGTGTGGTGAGTGTTTGTGTGTGTGTGTTGGGTGTGTTTGTGTGTGTTGTGGTATGTGTGTACACACCTATTTGTGGTTGCAGGGGATGAGTCATAGCTCCTGGCCCCGCCTCTTCACTGGTTGCTATTAGGTCCTCTCCCTGCTCCATGAGCTTGATCAAACCTCGTCTTAAAATTATGCATGATTCCTGCCTCCACTACGTCACTTGCCAGATTATTCCACTTCCTGACAAATCTATGACTAAAGAAGTGATCAAGGTCCCAGGACCGAAACGTTTTCTAATATGTTACAGTGTTTGCTTACGTGTCTTTCTAAACCAGGATAGCTTGTGCCTTGAGTCTGCAGTCTCGGATGAAGAAAGATGGGAACTGAAGACGTGTAAAGGCTTGTGTTATGTAAGTGCATTCTTCTAGAAAACAAGGGCTGGAGATGCGAAGAGCTCTCAAGAAGAAGCCAATGAGGACTCTTCTCTTAGTGCGGGTGTCTTGGTGTGAATAAAAGTGTATAAGATCGTCCTTGTTGGTAGGTTTTCTATACACTTCGAAGAGAAGTTTGTCACTGTCGGGAGATCTGCACAGTAGAACGTCGAGATCTTGCAGTCCGCCTGAATGAGCTTCCCGCAGTAATGGATTTAAATTAGATAAGTTTAGATTTAGAAAGGACATAGGAAAGTATTGGTTTGGAAATAGGGTAGTAGATGAGTGGAACAGTCTACCTAGTTGGGTTATTGAGGCTAGGACTTTGGGTAGTTTCAAATTTAGGTTGGATAAATACATGAGTGGGAGGGGTTGGATTTGAGTGGGACTTGCACATCGGAGCTTATTTCTTGGGTAGCATTGAAAATTGGGTTGGTCAAATGTTTGTTAGTGGGATGAATTGTAAAGGACCTGCCTAGTATGGGCCAACAGGCCTGCTGCAGTGTTCCTCCTTTCTTATGTTCTTATGTTCTTAAGAAATACTTAGTGACATCCCCTTGATTCATCTGAATCTTCAACTTCCAATTGTGACACTGTTTATGTGTCCCATCTCTGGAACATCCTGTCTCAGTCCACCCTGTCAATTCCTCGCAGTATTTTGTGTAGACAGCCTGTACTGTCAGAACACACAGCCTAGCCGTCTGCTCTGACTAGTTCATATTTCGCGGCATTTAGGTGCTGCCCTCTGTAGGCTCACCCAGGTCAGTGGGAGGCTCAGCCCATCCGCCCTCACTCCTAGGCCGACCGACTTGATAGACACAAGTGCTCCCCCTCCACGGACTGGCTTGCGGTCACTCCCTCACACTGCCCGTTGTGTACTCACTCCTATCCAATTAAAACCAAACTAGTCCACGGCCGTATCATTGCTACCTACGCTACCTTCTTCGGCACTAAACCGCTGTTCAGCAGTAAGAACAGCAATAACATTTGTATGTTGATGTCATGTCTCCCCTAACCCTCCTGAAATCCAGTATCGTCAGGTCGATTTCGCTTAACCTTTCTTCGTAGGACATTTCCTTTAGCTCTGAAACAAATCTTGTTGCAAACCTTTGCAACAAGAATTCTTGACTTGCTTGACCGAGAGTGGGTTCCAAACTTCTGCTGCATACTCCAGAATGGGTCTGACCTACACACTGTACAGTGTCTTGAATGATTCCTTATTGAGGTATCGGAACGCTATTCTCAGGCTTGCCAGGCGGCCATATGCTGCAGCAGTTATCTGGTTGATGTGCGCCTCAGGAAATGTGCTCAGTATTATACTCACCCCAAGATCCTTTTCCTTGAGTGAGGTTTGCAGTCTTTGACCACCTAGACTATACTCTTCCTCCGGTCTTCTTTGCTTTTCCCCGATCTTCATGACGTTGCATTTGGCGGGATTAAATTCAAGGAACCAGTTGCTAGACCAGGCTTGCAGCCTGTCCAGGTCTGTTTGTAGTCCTGCCTGATCCTCATCCGATTTAATTCTCATTAACTTCGCATCATCTGCTAAAAGGGACACATATGAGTCTATCCTTTCTGTCATGTCATTCACATATACCAAAAACAAGCACTGGTCCTAGAACTGATCCCTGTGGAACTCAGCTCACCATGACACCTCGTCACTCACCATGTCTCGCTGTTGCCTTCCTGTCAGGCATTACCTGATCCATTGCAGTGCCTTTCTTGTTATGTGTGCCTGATCCTCTAGCTTTTGCACTGATCTCTTGTGAGGAACTGTGTCAAAGGCCTTCTTGCAATCAAAGAAAATGCAATCTACCTACCTCTCTCTTGTCTTAATTCTGTTACCTTGTCATTGAACTCCAGTAGGCTTGTTATACAGGATTTCCCATTCCTGAAACCATTCTAGGTGTTCCACCACTCTCCTCCTGATAATCTTCTCCACGACTTTGCATACTGTACATGTCAGTGACACTGGTCTGTAATTTAATACCTCTTGTCTATCTCCTTAAAAATTGGGACTACATTTGCCGCTTTCCATACCTCAGGTAGTTGCCCAATTTCAATGGATGTTAGTGGCACACACATCGTTTCTCCTCCCTCTCTAAGGACCCATGGAGAGATGTCCGGTCCTACTGCCTTTGAGGTATGAAGTAGGAACTTCTTCACCTCCTCCTCGGTTGTGTGTATTTCATCCGGCACTTGTTGGTACATCCCTTGTTGGTGTACCCCCGTATTCTGACTAGCCAAAGTCCTTTCACTCTCGACTGTAAATACTTCTTCAAATCTCATGATAAGCTCCTCACACATTTCTTGGTCATTTCTTGTGAACTACCCACCATCCTTCCTCAACCTGATTACCTGGTGCTTGATTGTTCTTTTCCTCCTGATGTGGCTATACAGCAACATCGGGTCAGGCATGACTTCGATGCTTTGTCGTTTTCGTATTGCCGTTGGGCCTCCCTCCTTATCTGCGCATACTCGTTTCTGGCTCTTAGACTAATCTATTTTCCTGGGTCGTTTTTTATTCTGTACTTTTTCCATTCTCTAGCACACTTTTACATGAACCAAGGGCTCGTTCTGGTCTTCCCATTATTTCTATTTCCTTTGGAAACAAACCTTTCTTTTGCCTCCTTGCATTTTCTTGTCACATAGTCCATCATTTTGTTTACTGTTTTTCCTACCAATTCTCTTTCCCACTGAATCTCCGGCAGAAAATTCCTCATGCCTGTGTAGTCCCCCCCCCCTTTTGCAGTTTGGCTTCTCCCATCCTACTCCTGCTACCTTCTCCACTTTAACTCTATGCATTTAAAGCTCAGAACCACATGATCACTAGCTCCGAGGGGCCTATCATACGTGATGTCCTCAACATCCGAACTACTCAAGGTGAATATGAGGTCCAGTCTTGCTAGTTCGTCCTCACTTCTCTCTCTGGTAGTGTCCCTATCATGTTGATGCATTAGGTTTTCCAGCACCACATCCAGCATCTTGGTTTTCCATGTTTCGGAAGCCCCATGGGGCTCCAGGTTTTCTTAGCCAATCTCCTGGTGATTGAAATCACTCATAACTAGTAACTTTGCTCTACCCGTGTGAGCTAGTGTGTCCACCAGTGCTCTGTTACTTTGTCCATATTCTTCTCTTGGCCTTCCAAAGTTCTGGGATGGGTTGTACATCACTGCAATTACCACCTAAGGCCTCCAGACTGAATTGTTCCTAATATGTAGTCTCTCTCACCCATTCCATCCATTCCTTCAATTTCCTCAAATTCCCATTGATGTATTTTTATGAGCAGTGCAACTCCCTCTCCCCCTCTGCTCCCTCTATCTTTCATCAGGATCTGATATCAGGGTGGAAAGATTGTGTCTGTTATCAGCCTGGTGGGTGTCTTTTCTGTGAGAATTATGACGTCTGGGGATGTCCCCGTGATTCTTTCATGCCATTCCTCACATTTATTTATTCTATCCAAATTTGTATATCAAGCCTTCAACTTCTTTTCTGAAACTGTGATCTTGGAGGTACACTGGGGTTGGGGAAGCGGCAGACCTTGCGAGGAACTATAAGGGATTTTTGTATAGGTGGAATTTTTGATCTGAGGTGTGGGGTTAGTGGAGTAAGCATATGGGTTTTGGGTTAGATTATTTGGTTACTCTCTGGTGTTCTGTGGCGGTCGAGGTACACCCTCCGGTATGCCCCTTAGTAATGTTTTCTCCTTCAGGATCCTGTTCAAGCCGATTCTGCCTTGAAAATCACTTTGACTGGCCGATTTCTTCCTCTTGCAAACCCCCATATTCTCAGAAAATTTATCTGTTGGGTCATGTCGTCCTCTCCTATTGCTTTCACGATAATTTCAATCTCTTTTTCTCCCAGTTTAATTGCTTCGTAAGTATCCCCTTCTACTTTCTGAAGCCCATAAACATAGGCTGATCTCTCCCTTTCATTCTCCCAATGGATTTCCCTTTGTAACCCCTGAATCTATTTAGTTGCCTCCACGCAGCTTTCCTGTCCTCACTCACTTCTCTGTGTGTTGTCCCTCTGCCCAGTGGTCTGGCATTTTCTGTTCTCATCCTTTCTTGGGCACCACTGTGGTCTGATAGTGCCTCTGCATCTGTGTGTGTGTGTGTGTGTGTGTGTGTGTGTGTGTGTTTGTGTGTGTTAGTTACCATTTTGTCCTAGGCACATGTCGATTAGACACTAGGCCTGTTGTGAGTGTGTAGGTGTGTAGGTGTGTGTGTGTGTGTGTGTGTGTGTGTGTGTGTGTGTGTGAATGTGTGTGTGTGAGTGTGTTTGTTTGTGTGTGTGTGTTTGTGGTGTGTGTGTGTGTGTGTGTGTGTGTGTGTGTGTGTGTGTGTGTGTGTGTGTGTGTGTTACTCACCTAGTTGTACTCACCAAGTTGACGTTGCAGGGGTCGAGTCCGAGCTCCTGGCCCCGCCTCTCTACTGGTCGCTACTAGGTCACTCTCCCTGAACCGTGAGCTTCATCATACCTCTGCTTAAAGCTATGTATGGATCCTGCCTCCACTACATCACTTACCAAACTATTCGACTTCCTGACTACTCTGTGGCTGAAGAAATACTTCCTAACATCCCTGTGATTCATCTGTGTCTTCAACTTCCAACTGTGTCCCCTTGTTACTGTGTCCAATCTCTGGAACATCCTGTCTTTGTCCACCTTGTCAATTCCTCTCAGTATTTTGTATGTCGTTATCATGTCCCCCCCTATCTCTCCTGTCCTCCAGTGTCGTGAGGTTGATTTCCCTTAACATCTCCTCGTAGGACATACCTCTTAGCTCTGGGACTAGTCTTGTTGCAAACCTTTGCACTTTCTCTGGTTTCTTTACGTGCTTGGCTAGGTGTGGGTTCCAAACTGGTGCCTCATACTCCAATATGGGCCTAACGTACACGGTGTACAGAGTCCTGAACGATTCCTTATTAAGATGTCGGAATGCTGTTCTGAGGTTTGCTACGCGCCCATATGCTGGTTGATGTGCACTTCAGGAGATGTGCCTGGTGTTATACTCACCCCAAGATCTTTTACCTTGAGTGAGGTTTGTAGTCTCTGGCCCCCTAGACTGTACTCAGTCTGTGGTCTTCTTTGCCCCTCCCCAATCTTCATGACTTTGCACTTGGTGGGATTGAACTCCAGGAGCCAATTGCTGGACCAGGTCTGCAGCCTATCCAGATCCCTTTGTAGTTCTGCCTGGTCTTCGATCGAGTGAATTCTTCTCATCAACTTCACGTCATCTGCAAACAGACAAACTCCGGAGTCTATTCCTTCCGTCATGTCATTCACAAATACCAGAAGCAGCACTGATCCTAGGACTGACCCCTGTGGGGCCCCGCTGGTCACAGGTGCCCACTCTGACACCTCGCCACGTACCATGACTCGCTGCTGTCTTCCTGACAAGTATTACCTGATCCACTGTAGTGCCTTCCCTGTTATCCCTGCTTGGTCCTCCAGTTTTTGCACTAATCTCTTGTGTGGAAGTGTGTCAAACGCCTTCTTGCTGTCCAAGAATATGCAATCCACCCACCCTTCTCTCTCTTGTCTTACTGCTGTCACCATGTCATAGAACTACAGTAGGTTTGTGACACAGGATTTCCCGTCCCTGAAACCATGTTGGCTGCTGTTGATGAGATCATTCCTTTCTAGGTGTTCCAGCACTCTTCTCCTGATAATCTTCTCCATGATTTTGCATACTATACATGTCAGTGACACTGGTCTGAAGTTTAGTGCTTCATGTCCGTCTCCTTTTTTTGAAGATTGGGACTACATTTGCTGTCTTCCATGCCTCAGGCAATCTCCCTGTTACGATAGATGTATTGAATATTGTTGTTAGGGTTACACATAGCGCCTCTGCTCCCTCTCTCAGGACCCATAGGGAGATGTTATCTGGCCCCATTGCCTTTGAGGTATCTCGCTCACTCAGAAGCCTCTTCACTTCTTCCTCGGTTGTGTGCACTGTGTCCAGCACTTGGTGGTGTGCCCCACCTCTCCATCTTTCTGGAACCCCTTCTGTCTCCTCTGTGAACACTTCTTTAAATCTCTTGTTGAGTTCCTCACATACTTCACGGCCATTTCTTGCTGTCTCTCCTTCTTCCTTCCTTAGCCTGATTACCTGATCCTTGACTGTTGTTTTCCTCCTGATGTGGCTGCATAACAGTTTTGGGTCATATTTGGCTTTCGCTGCTATGTCGTTTTCATATTGTGGTTGGACCTCCCTTCTTATCTGTGCATATTCATTTCTGGCTCTACGACTGCTCTCCTTATTCTCCTGGGTCCTTTGCCTTCTATATTTCTTCCATTCCCTAGCACACTTGGTTTTTGCCTCCCTGCACCTTTGGGTGAACCATGGGCTCATCCTGGCTTTTTCTTTATTCCTGTTACCCTTGGGTACAAACCTCTCCTCAGCCTCCTTGCACATTGTTGCTACATATTCCATCATCTCATTAACTGGCTTCCTGCCAGTTCTCTGTCCCACTGAACCCCATTCAGGAAGTTCCTCATTCCCGTGTAGTTCCCTTTCTTTTAGTTGGCTTCATTTGTCCTGGCCTTCCTGCTTCCCCCTCCACTTGTAGCTCTACTGTGTATTCGAAGCTTAAAACCACATGATCGCTGGCCCCAAGGGGTCTTTCATATGTGATGTCCTCAATATCTGCATTACTCAAGGTGAATACTAAGTCCAGTCTTGCTGGTTCATCCTCTCCTCTCTCTCTTGTAGTGTCCTTTACGTGTTGGTACATGAAGTTTTCCAGTACCACCTCCATCATCTTAGCCCTCTATGTATCTTGGCCCCTCTGTGACTCCAAGTTCTCTCAATCAATCTCCTTGTGGTTAAAGTCACCCATGATCAGGAGCTTTGCCCTGCATGCATGAGCTCTTCTGGCCACTGCAGCCAGTGTGTCAACCATCTCTCTATTGCTCTCGTTATACTCTTGCCTTGGCCTCCTGCTGTTCTGTGATGGGTTATACATCACTGCAATTACCACCTTGGGACCTCCAGAGTGAAGCGTTCCAGCTATATAATCACTTTCTTCTCCGCTGTCTCCTGTCTCCAGCTCATCAAAATTCCATCGGTTTTTGGTCAGCAGTGCCACTCCTCCACCCCCCCCTATTCCCTCTGTCTTTTCTCAGGATCTGGTATCCTGTTGGAAAGATGGCATCTGTTATCATACCTGTAAGCTTGGTTTCTGTGAGAGCTATGATGTCCGATGATGCCTCTTTGACTCTTTTGTGCCACTCCTCCCCCTTATTTGTTATTCCATCAGCGTTTGTGTGCCATACCTCCAGTTTTCTTTCCAACACTGTGGTTTGGGGGGTCTGTGAGGGTGGGAGACCTGGTAGCATACTGTGAGATTCTATAACTCGGTGTTGGGTGGAAGCTGTGGGTATGGATTGTAGTGTGTGTTGGGATGGTGTGATAGGTTGAGGAGTTCTGAGGATAGTTGTGTGTGTGCTTGCCCTTGCTGCTCTGTTCTGCTCTGACCTCTGCTGGTTCCATCCATCTCTCCTTTCCTAGCTTCTTTCGCTTTTTTCTCCTCTCCCTCAGTTGCTGTCGTTCTGTTTGTGTTCTGTCTGTCTAGGAACACTCTCTTGTATTCTTCCAAGTATTTCAACCGTGGTTTCTCTTGGAGGATCCTGTTCCACACTGTTTCTGTCCTGAGAATCAGCTTGATCAGTCGGTTTCTCCCCTTCAAGTACCCCCCTATTCTCTGAAAATTTACAATCTGCTAGGGAAAAGTTCAATAGATAGGAGTAGCGAGGGAGTATATAGTAACAATAGTTTCATTGCTGGCTACTTGTTAAGGTAGGGTAAGCCCAGCTCCCACTATTCCCCCCCGCCCCTTTTTCCCCCTCCACGAAAGTGATAGTTTGATTGCCGGCTGCTTGTTAAGGTAGGGTCAGTCTAGCTCTAGCTATCCCTTCCCTTCCCTCTTCCCCCCCGAAAGGTGATGTGTGGGACTCCGGTCAAACAGTAAATCACTCGACTCACAGCTCCCAACACTACAGTAAGTACACGCCTGATCATATTTTAGTGGACTTATTGGTTGAAAGCTTCACTTTTGACCAATAATTAACTTAGTCCTGTCAGTCTTGATCGGTTAAATGTTTTAATAATCACTACATCTTTTAGGTATTGTACTTATCATGGAGAGTGATTTCTTAAGCAGTGGGTAATCTGTCTCTCTTTACAGCTTGGAATGACAGAGAGGGTCACTTGCCAACCAACGAGAAGAATAGAAGGAGACGGATCAATGTCCTGAGACGTCCCATGTTTAATCTACTTACCTGTTATGTAAGCCAACGCAGGACTTAACCCCTCATCATAGCAGTGGTAACGAACCTGTTTTCCTGTCATCGGAAGTAATTACTCACGGCCATACTCTGTGAAGAAATAGCCAGTGGAGGTCACCAACACCTGCTACCCCCCCCCCCATCAGCAACGGCTACGATTTCAACAACACGCAGTGTCACCAACACCTGACACCCCATTATACCTATATTAGCATTGAGTTCAAATGTAATTTTTTTCATTTCATTTTTAATTTTTCTTTCAATTAGGATACCCATTCATGTTTTATTGTTTTACATTTTCCGTTTCTAAATAATAAAGTGTTTGGAAATATAAACACATATGCAGTATAATGTGATCCTTTATTGACAACGTTTCACCCACACAGTGGGTTTTTTCAAGTCACACACAGATCTACCTGGGGTGGAAGGTACGGGAGTATTTATAGTCATGTTCAGAATGTTGAGGTCAGAGAATGCTGCATCTGATGATCTACCGGGTGGAGTTATAGAGTCTTGGGTAGCTTGGCAGGGGTATTGGACAAGTTGTGAGTAGACCTTCTGCAGTGTTCTATGTTCTTATGTGGGAGAGCGATGAAGAAGTTTCTTGGCGAGTGGTTCAGCTATGTTATAGAAGCCGTTGTTCTGGTTGAAATTGTTGGTTATAGAGATAAGCGATGATTCCAGGATTCTTCGGTATTGAGTGTTGTCTTCTGTGGCGATAAGTCTTGAGTTTCTGTAGTTAATTAAATGGCTGTGTGAATTGCGATGTTGTACACAGGCATTCCTTGTATCGTCAGTCCTGCTTGCATATTTGTGTTCTGAAATACGTGTTTGGAGGTCTCTTGATGTTTCGCCCACATATAATTTGTTGCAGTCATTACAAGGGATTATGTATACCCCTGCATAGGATTGAGGCATGTCCTGGCTGCTACTGGTGATGTCCTTGATGGTCGTGGTTGTGGAGGTAGATACTTGGAATGATGTATTGGAAAAGATGTTGGAAACATGTTTGGCAATGGAGTTGGTGGGGAGGACTATGTATCTCTTCTCGGCAGTGTCTTCTCCGGGTGTGTTGAAGATTTTTAATGCCCGCCGTCTGCAGTCTCTGATAAAGTGACGAAGATAGTGGAGTTTAGAAAATACTTGTTCAATTATAGTACATTCTTCCTCAAGGAACTCATTGCTGCAGATTCTGAGTGCACGCAGGAAGAAGCCTATAATTACACCACGTTTGGTTTAGGTGTCGTCGTGAGAGTAGAAGTTTAGAAGATCGTTTTGGTTGGTGGGTTTTCGATAGACTTTAAAACGAAGTTCGTGGTCAGTTTTGCAGAGCAGAACATCAAGGAAAGGAAGAGTGTTGTCGACTTCTTCTTCAAGTGTGAACTGGATTGAAGGCTCGACCTGGTTGAGCTTGTCTTGGAGAGCTTGAACGTTGAAGCATTTAGGAGTTATGAGGAGAATGTCGTCAACGTAACGGAGCCAGGTGACAGACGAAGGAATAATGGTTTAGAAACGTTCGGCTTCTAGATGTTCCATGTATAGGTTCGCCAGGACCGCAATGAGTGGCGAACCCATGGGTAGTCCAAAAGTCTGCTGAAAGAGGTGATTCTCGAAAGAGAAACACGTAAAGCCAACACATAGTTCAACAAGGTCGATGAAATCGCTGGCTGGAATGGGAAGATCAAGTGAATCGTCAATTTTCCTGCGCAAGAGATCGATGGCTTGTGTAGTAGGTACTTTGGTGAATAGGGAAGTCACGTCAAGGCTGGAAAGCTTCTTGTTCCTGATGTTGATGTTGCGAATGCGATTGAGAAGATCACCCGAGTGTTTGAGATGTGCTGGACTGATAGTGCCCAAGAGTTTAGAGGTGTTTTGCGAGAATTCCTGAGAGCTGGTGGGGAGCACTGCCTATTCCTGAGGATATGGGCCTCAGTGGGATACCAGGCTTGTGAGTTTTTGGCAGGCCGTACTTTCTGGCAGGTCTGGGGTTGCTTGGGATGGTGTGCAGAAGTTTCTTCCCTTGTTCTGAGCCCCTCAGAATGCGGCGAGTCCTTTGAAGAAAAGTTTTAGCAAGGTTGTCCACTTGGTTAGTTGTGAGAGGTTTGTAGGTATCTGGGTCATTAAGTAGATTGAGCATTTTGTTCCTGAATCTGCAGCAATGAGTTCCTTGAGGAAGAATGTACTATAATTGAACAAGTATTTTCTAAACTCCACTATACTCGTCACTTTATCAGAGACTGCAGACGGCGGGCATTAAACATCTTCAACACACCCAGAGAAGACACTGCCGAGAAGAGATACATAGTCCTCCCCACCAACTCCATTGTCAAACGTGTTTCCAACATCTTTTCCAATACATCATTCCAAGTATCTACCTCCACAACCACGACCATCAAGGACATCACCAGTAGAAGACAGGACAAGCCTCCATCCTCTGCAGGGGTATACATAATCCCTTGTAATAACTGCAACAAATTATATGTGGGCGAAACATCAAGAGACCTCCAAACACGTATTTCAGAACACCAATATGCAAGCAGGACTGACAATACAAGGAATGCCTGTGTACAACATCGCAATTCACACAGCCATTTAATTAACTACAGAAACTCAAGACTTATCGCCACAGAAGACAACACTCAATACCGAAGAATCCTGGAATCATCGCTTATCTCTATAACCAACAATTTCAACCAGAACAACGGCTTCTATAACATAGCTGAACCACTCGCCAAGAAACTTCTTCATCGCTATCCCACATGAGAACATAGAACACTGCAGAAGGTCTACTCACAACTTGTCCAATACCCCTGCCAAGCTACCCAAGACTCTATAACTCCACCCGGTAGATCATCAGATGCAGCATTCTCCACCTGACCTCAACATTCTGAACATGACTATAAATACTCCCGTACCTTCCACCCCAGGTAGATCTGTGTGTGACTTGAAAAAGCCCACTGTGTGGGTGAAACGTTGTCAATAAAGGATCACATTATACTGCATGTGTTTATATTTCCACTGTGTCGGTATTTGATGCCATTTATTTCCAATAAAGTGTTTACCATTGTCTGTTATTATTTCTTTTTCTATTCATTAATTTCCCTGAGGAGGAGCCAGCCTTGGTAATACTGTCTGAAGTTATTACAAGGCTGAGTAAGCCTTCACAAGTGGCGACCTTGCCAGGATCAACTCGACTCGAATCCATCAACTCCATCTCGAATCTACCATTGGAACTTCAACGCCGCATACCACAGATGGTTACCACCAGCCATGAGTAATTATTCTCTATGGTAGTACTATGGTACAAGTATTTAAAAGATTTGGTGATTGTTATAGTCTCAATTTATTGTAAGTCAAGTCAGGCAGGATATAATATTTAATTCTGCCACCCTTTCGAGCTTGAAACACTTTGGAGGATTAGACTCCAGGGACCCGAGATTTTCCAGTGACAATTTGTTTCATTGAGCTCTTTATTTTATCAAGGGAACTGTCGTAGGACACTCTTGATTAGTTGGTGAAATGATTGGATGGTCAAGTGACCCCATTCTACTTACTTTTTGCTCGGAGCCGGCATAGAACCCTTCGTTTTAATTAATACATATTGTTTAATTGAAGTAGGGATCGAGCCCTCTGGTTTATTTACAGTTTGAGCGGAGCAGGAATTGAACCCTCCGTTTTCTTTAATACCCGTTTCATTTCCCCTGATAGTTTAAGTTATTTTTGCAAGTATGGATGAATACCAGTTTTGGATGAACGCTGGAAGTAAGTTAGGAATAACAGGGAAAAATTTAGAATCTTTCATTAGTGCTAAGATCCAGGAAAGACTTGAAAGAGAGAGAGAGAGAATCGAAAGAGAAGAGAAAAAGAAGAAAGAGAACCTTGAAAGACAGGAGGAAAAGGAGAGAGAGAGAGAATTGAAAGAGAAAGCCAAGAAAAACAGTTAGAAAGAGAGCAAGAAGACCAAAAAGAGCGTGATAGACTTGATCGTGAGGAAAAAGCTAGAGAACGTGAGGAACAAGCTAAAATACGTGAGGAACAAGTTAAATTAAGAGAACTTGAGGAAAGAGCAAAGGATAGAGAACATGAGTTAATAGAGAGAGAAAAGGATCGCGAGCTCGAAAAATCTCGCCTTGAATTAGAGAATAAAAAGTTAACTTTTACACAACAACAATTAGAGGAAGGAGTAATTGAACATCATGCAGTCAGTGCACATATTCCAACACCTAATTTACCTCCCTTCACAGAGGGGGACGACATAACTTCATACATTATCAGGTTCGAAAATACTGCTACCCTCTGTGAATGGCCTGCTGACACCTGGGCTACCAGGTTAGGAATGTTATTTTCTGGTACAGCCTTGAATATCTACGCAACTTTGTCGCAGGATATATGTAATTATAACCTACTGAAGAAGGCAATCCTTAAAGCATATAAAAAAACCACTAATTCTTACAGGAAAGATTTCAGGTATGCCACCTTACAGCCTGGCCAGAACTTTCAGCAGTTACAGGTAACACTCGTTTGTTCGAATTTTGGATAGAGAGTTCAGGAATTGATCACAGTTATGAATCTCTTAGAGACTTCATGGTTGCTGACCAGTTCCTGACAGCTCTTCCCCACCAGATAAGAACATTCATTAAAGCTGAGGAAGTTGCTGAGGCCTCTGACTTGTATGCTGAGGCTCACAATTCCTATAAAGACCTAAAGGGATCGAACCCTAAGGGCAAGGGTTCATCAGACCTTAAGAAATCATAGCCTCTAGTGGAAAGTAAAGTGACTTCTTTTATTCCTGTTTGTCATTTGTGTGGTGTTAAGGGACATAAACGTCCAGATTGTCCTTCTAAGAAGGTCCAAAAAGTTGGGAGATGTTTTAAAGACGGTAATGACCAAGTACCCTTCTGTTCAGGAGCAGTTAATGGTATAAAAGTCTCAGACATATTACGTGACACTGGATGTACGTGCATCGTAATTTGGGACAAACTGTTCCCTTACTTTAAAACCTCTCGTGTGTCCACTATTCTTTCAGATTACTTGGGACGTGAAAATACTTTCCCTACAATACATTGTTACTTGAAAACTAAATGGTTCACCGGTTGGACTAATGCGGTACTAGCCCCAATTACTTGTTCTGTAATAGTGGGTAACATTAAAGGTGCCGTTCTTCCTTCAGAGGCGGATCTTTCGTCACCACCCGTGGATCTAAGTTTTCCAGCTCTTCCTCCTTGCAAGTTAAATAAGCCCCTTAACAATTCCGCACCGGAAGCTGCATTGTCTCGTACTGTTCATTTGGTGGTGGAAACAGATGATACTGCTCTCGATAGCGAGGTAGCAGGATCACCTGTCCACTCGTCGGGTAAAAGTAAGGGTATTGCCTCCAGCACTCTCAGTGTCTTGACTAGGGCTCAGACCATAACCCCGGCTTCTCCTACCTCCTCTTCTCCCACCGTAAGTACTTTTATTTTCCCAGATTTTAAATCCAAGGATGACTTTGTCAATATACAGCGCAATTGCCCTTCACTTCGGGATTGTCATAATCAACTTTTAACAACAAAGTTATCCATGGGAGATACGTATCTCATAAGTTTGAATATATTAATGGTATCTTATATAAATCGGTCTTTAAATCTCATTCTTCAGTGATAGATTATTCCCTACTTGTTGTTCCTAAACCATGCCGAGAGACTGATCTTCAAATGGCTCATGATTTGCCAGTGACCGAACACTTGGCCCATCGTAAGACATGGCATAAGCTCAAGCACACTTATTTTTGGCCAAGCATGTACTCTCAGGTTACAAAGAAGTATAGTTCTTGCAATAGGTGTCAGGTGCTTACTGCACAAAATGCACACACTCCTAGATCCTGTATATTTATTAAATCTAAAACTTCCCTCCTGCAGAAACGAGATACTCCACCATAGAAAAGGAATGTTTGACCCTTATGTGGGGTATCTACAAGCTTAAATTTTATTTACTGGGAAAAGAATTCATTTTAGAAACGGACCACACAACTTTGATATACCTAGAAACTTTTAAGGGAACCAACAGCCGCCTCTTGAGGTGGACATTGGCACTCCAGACTTTTAAGTTCCATATTGTGTATATCAATGGTTCATCCAGTTATTTCTCTGACTGGTTAAGTCGTGACAGTCAGTAGAAGATTTGTTGCCTTACGCGACTTCCACATGTTAGAACTTTTTCCTCGCCTATTCTTCTTATACTCCTTGACTATAAGTCTTGGTATGGGGGAGTGTGAGGGAAAAGTTCAATAGATAGGAGTAGCGAGGGAGTATGTAGTAACAATAGTTTCATTGCCGGCTACTTGTTATGGTAGGGTAAGTCCAGCTCCCGCTATTTCCCCCTCCCCGAAAGTGATAGTTTGATTGCCGGCTGCTTGTTAAGGTAGGTCAGTCTAGCTCCCGCTATCCCTTCCCCTCCCTCTTCCCCCCCCCCCCGAAAGGTGACGTGTGGGACTCCGGTCAAACAGTAAATCACTCGACTCACAGCTCCCAACACTACAGTAAGTACACGCCTGATCATATTTTAGTGGATTTATTGGTTGAAAGCTTCACTTTTGACCAATAATTAACTTAGTCCTTTCAGTCTTGATCGGTTAAATGTTTTAATAATCACTACATCTTTTAGGTATTGTACTTATCATGGAGAGTGATTTCTTAAGCAGTGGGTAATCTGTCTCTCTTTACAGCTTGGAATGACAGAGAGGGTCACCTGCCAAACGAGAAGAATAGAAAGAGACGGACTAACGTCCTGAGACGTCCCATGTTTAATCTACTTACCTGTTATGTAAGCCAACGCAGGACCTAACCCCTCATCATAGCAGTGGTAACAAACCTGTTTTCCTGTCATCTGAAGTAATTACTCACAGTCATACACTGTGAAGAACGAGCCGGTGGTGGTCACCAACACCTGCTACCCCCCCCCCCAACATCAGCAACGTCTACGATTTCAACAACACGCAGTGTCACCAACACCTGAAACCCCATTACCACGATATACCTATATTAGCTTTGAGTTCAAATGTAATTTTTTTCATTTCATTTTTCATTTTTCTTTCAATTAGGATACCCATTCATGTTTTATTGTTTTACATTTTCGGTTTCTAAATAATAAAGTGTTTATCATTGTTATTATTTCTTTTTCTATTCATTAATTTTCCTGAGGCGGAGCCAGCCTTGGTAATACTGACTGAAGTTGTTACAGGGCTGAGTAAGCCTTCACAAATCTCATTCATCTTTTCTTCACCTATTTCCTATTATGAGGCTTAGGTCGCAAGGGATTCAAAGACTAACCCAAAAGGGTTCTTTCAGGTATACAGAAGTAAGATTAGGGACAAGATTGGCCCACTTAAGAGTAACTCTGGTCAGATCACTGACAGTGATAAGGATATGTGTGAAATTCTAAATACCTACTTCCTCTCAGTTTTCACCAAGGAAAATACTAGCGATATTCTTGAAATAGATTACGTAGAACAGGGTGATAATAAACTATGTACGATTGCGGTAACTAGTGACATGGTCCTCAGACAAATAGAGAAACTAAAACCGAACAAATCCCCAGGTCCTGATGAACTCTTTGCAAAGGTATTAAAGGAATGTAAAGAGGAACTTAGCATACCTTTGGCTAATCTTTTTAACATATCACTAAAAACTGCCATAGTGCCTGATAAGTGGAAAATGGCAAATGTAATACCTATTTACAAGACAGGTGACAGGTCCTTGGCTTCGAACTATAGACCAATAAGCCTTACCTCCATAGTGGGAAAATTTATGGAATCAATAATTGCCGAAGCAATTCATAGCCAACTTGACAGGCACAGATTGATTAATGATTCTCAACACGGTTTTACAAATGGGCGTTCCTGTCTTACGAATTTACTAACTTTTTTCACTAAGGTGTTTGAGGAGGTAGATCATGGTAATGAATATGATATTGTGTATATGGACTTCAGTAAGGCTTTCGATAGAGTTTCACACCAGAGGCTATTCAGGAAACTTAGGGCACACAGAATAGGAGGAGAAATTTTTTCCTGGGTAGAGGCATGGCTGACAAATAGACAGCAGAGAGTTCGCATAAATGGGGAGAAATCAGAATGGGGGCACGTCACAAGCCGTGTTCCTCAGGGGTCAGTGTTAGGCCTGTTGTTGTTCACAATTTACATAAACGACATAGATGAGGGAATAAATAGCGACATAAGCAAATTTGCTGATGACACCAAAATAGGCAGTTCAATTCATTCTAATGAAGACACTAGAGCACTCCAGGATGATTTGAATAGACTGATGCAATGGTCGGAGAAGTGGCAGATGCAGTTTAATATTGACAAATGCAAAGTTCTAAATGTTGGACAGTTAAATAACCATGCCACATATAAACTAAATAATGTAGATCTTAATACTACCGATTGCGAAAAGGGTTTAGGAGTTCTGGTTAGCACTAATCTAAAACCAAGACAACAGTGCATTAGTGTTCGCAATAAAGCTAACAGAATTCTTGGCTTCATATCTAGAAGTATAAATAATAGAAGTCCTCAGGTTGTTCTTCAATTCTATATATCCTTGGTTAGGCCTCATTTAGACTATGCTGCTCAGTTCTGGTCACCGTATTACAGAATGGATATAAATGCTCTAGAAAACGTACAAAGGAGGATGACAAAGTTGATCCCATGTATCAGAAATCTTCCCTATGAGGATAGGCTGAGGGCCCTGAATCTGCACTCTCTCGAAATGCGTAGAATTAGGGGGGATATGATCGAGGTGTATAAATGGAAAACAGGAATAAATAAAGGGGATGTAAATAGTGTGCTGAAAATTTCCAGCCAAGGCAGGACTCGCAGCAATGGTTTTATGTTGGAAAATTCAGATTCAGGAAGGATATAGGAAAGCACTGGTTTGGTAATAGAGTTGTGGATGAGTGGAACAAGCTCCCGAGTACAGTTATTGAGGCTAAAACATTGTGTAGTTTTAAAAATAGGTTAGATAAATACATGAGTGGGTGTGGGTGGGTGTAAGTTGGACCTGACTAGCTTGTGCTGCTGGGTCTGGTACAGTGCTCAATCCTTGAGTGGGGATGACCAGACTGGGTGGGTCATTGGGATAATCCGGGGAGTGGGTCATTGGTCTTATCCGGGGGGGACACATGGACCTGCTCTGCATGGGTCAGTAGGCCTGTTGCAGTGTTCCTTCTTTCTTATGTTTTTATGTTCTTATTTCTGTGATGATTTTCTCAATCTCCTTTCTTTCTTCCTTCTGGCTTTCAGTGTGTGTCCTCTCCTCTCTCTCCTGAAGCCCATGGATAAACACTGATTTTGCCTTTTCCTTCTCCTAGTGCCTCACCCTCTGTGACTCTCGATCCTGTCTGTATGTGGTCATTTTCTCCCTTGATTTTTCCAGTGGCTCTTGGTAGCGTGGTTGTGTCTCAGCATTCGATCTATCACCCTCTCCATCTGCACCCAGCTGTTCTTCCCTTTCACTCCTTGGCCCTTCTTGGCAGGCTGATATGACCTTAGCATAATTCATATCTCCTTCCTTCCTGTTCGGCCTCTCAGCTTCATTTGCTTTGTCTTCTCTGGTCACTGCCCCTGTAACTCGCTTCAGCCTGTTTATCTCAACTTCTAGGACCATTATCCTGGTTACTGCAGTTTTGACTTGTGCCTCCCAATTCTTTGTCTCCTTCCCCAACCTCTTTTCCAATTTCACAGAGAGCTCTTTCTCCATTTTTGAAACCTCTCCTAATTTTCTCTCCCACTCTTGTTCCATCCTTTTCCACTGCTCCTTCATCCACTCCTCCCTACCAGAACCATTCTCATCTGATCCCTGGTTCCTGCGAGTCCCCACACTTTTTTTTTTTTTTTGAGTGAGAGAGAGAGAGAGAGAGAGAGAGAGAGAGAGAGAGAGAGAGAGAGGAGAGAGAGAGAGAGAAAGGGAAAGGTAGAAGGAGAGAGATAGGGGAGAGTGAGAAGGGAAAGGGGGAGAGAGAGTGAGAGAGGGGGGAGAGAGAGAGAAAGGAAGGGTAGGAGGGGGAGAGTGAGAAGGGAAAATGGGGAAAGAGAGAGAAGGTAGGTAAAGAGAGACGGGGAAAAGTGAAAGGGGAAAAAGGGGAGAGAGAGAGTGTGGGAGAGAGAGAGGGAAGGAAAGGTAAAGGAGAGAGGGGGAAGTGAGAAGGGAAAAGGGGGAAGAGAGCAAGAGAGAGAGGGGGGAAAGAGAGAGGGGAGAGAGGGGGAGAGAGGGGGAGAGAGGGGGGGAGAGGGGAGAAGGGGGAAAGGGGGGAGATGGAAGAGTGAAGGGGAGAGAGAGGATAGGGGGAGAGAGAGGGAAGGAGGGGAGAGAGATGGGAAAAGGGACAGGCAAGGGCAAGGAGGAGGTGTTGCTATGTGCTTCTCTAAAAGTGTTCACCCCACACATTGATGTTGCCACTCCTACACATCTTGAAATGATGTTCTTCAAGCTCTGTATAAACACTAGTACCTCTGTACTAGCATGTGCAATGTACAGACCTCAGTGGCAACATGCAGACCCTATCAACTTCCTAATGGAAAATATTGACTCCCTTCTGCTACAACACGACTGTCAACATATTATAATTGTTGGTGACCTCAACCAGCACGTTATACAGAGGGACTTTGATGACCTTCTTGCAGTGTTTGACATGAAAAACTTTGATTTCCCTACTCATATCTCTGGCTCCTCCCTTGACCCAGTAGTGAGTGATCTGGCAGAAGGCATAGTCACTTGTCAACCCCTCGGGTATGTTGGATCGTCTGACCACAAGGCTGTTTTTTACGACACTTAAGATCCCAACAGAACGAGGTGAGGAGTCCACACCTCAACCTGCTATGGGAAAGAGGTAAATTTGGGCCCGCCCTTGCTCTGAGCTCGCCACCACCGACTGAATGCTCTTCTCCAAGGGGATGTTGACAACCAAGTGAAAGCCTTCACTGGACACATCCTTAATCTACAACAAGAACACATTCCTCACCGGCAATATGTGACGAAGCCTACAGATCAGCCTTGGTTTGGCTTTTGTTGTAGAGAGGCTGCTACTGCTAAGTACAAAGCATGGCGAAGGTATAAGAGACATCCTACCACCTATAACAGGAACTTGCACATGCAAGCCTGTAGGCATATGGGTGATGTTCAAAAGTGGGCCATTACTAAATGGGAGGTGGATACTAAAAGAAAGTTAGCATCAGGTAGGGTAGGCTCCAAAACCTGGTGGTCCCTGGTCAAGGACAGACAAGGTTATCTGCCTGATGAACTTATTCCACCTCTAAATCTATGGAAAGAGGCAAATGTAGTCCCTGTTCACAAAAAGAAGAGCAGAGCAGAAATCAGCAACTACAGACCAGTGTCACTCCTGTCAATCACTGGTAAGATCCTTGAGACAATAATCTCAAGACAAATGACAGAGTTTTTTGACTACCACTCATTACTTTGTGATCGTCAATATGGCTTCAGGAAAGGTTACTCTGCTGCTGATCTGTTGTTAAACCTCTCCACTAAGTGGCACCAATCACTGGATGAATCCAAAGTCAGCTGTGTGGTAGCACTGGACATTGCTGGCACTTTCGACCGGGTGTGGCACTAGGGCCTCTTAGCAAAACTTCAAGCAGGCTCTACGCTATGTCTCCTCAGTGATTACCTTCATGGTAGATCTCTAAGTGTAGTTCTCAATGGAACGGAATCAGCAAGACATCCTATTGGGGCAAGTGTTCCACAAGGAAGCATGCTGGGTCCATTGTTATGGAATGTCTACTTCAACGACCTTCTTCATCTCATCCCAGAATCACATGCATATGCAGACGACTGTACACTGACATTCACTTATCCAAGAGAAGAAATGCCAGCTGCTCTAAGCTACATCAATCACCAGCTGAGAGCTATATCAGCTTGGGGAAATAGATGGCATAGTAACATTTGCCCTGAGAAAACGCAAATGATGATCGTCTCTAGGCACCATGATGGTAATGCTGGTGCAGTAGTAAGGATGAATGGGAGGATGTTGGCACCTGGAGAAGAAGTTGATATCCTTGGGGTGAAATTTGACTCCAAACTAACCATGAAGAACCATGTTGTAAATCTTGCAAAACAAGGCAGCCAAGAAGCTACAGCACTTCGCTGTATCTCCCATCTGCTTGACAGTAGGGGTTGCAAGATCCTGTACGAGGCACAAGTACGCTCGTACCTTGAGTATGCTCCACTTTCTTGGTTTGCCTGCCCCCCCTCTCATCTGCGACTGCTTGACTGAGTAGAGAACAGAGCAAGACGTCTCATCTCTCGCCTGGACCCATCCTGGATAGATCTGTCATTTCAGCAGTGCCTTCAACATAGGAGGGATGTGGGTGGCCTTAGTGTTATGTACAAGGCCAATATTGTCAAAATACCACACTTGGATCCACTTCGAGGACAGCGTGAAACAAGCTTTTATGCCACAAGGCGGGCAGAAAGCAGCAACTTACTCTGCTGTACCCTTCTCCAGAACATCACTCCATCTGAGATCATAAATACCCAGGATGACTCGAGTATGGAACACATTCGTACAGGATAATGATGTCAACGAGATAAAGTCAGTTGATCAAATGAAAATGCTGGCCCACAGATGGCTCCAACTTCATCCTGTTTCCTACTTGTATGTCTCATAACAATAAAAATGCTTTCAAATGAGCTGATGTAGGTAACAGCTCTTAGCTTGCCAATAAAGTTAGGAATCCTTAACCTGTAAATAGCTGTCAATAAAGCTAGGGATCCTTAACCTTGTCAAACCCTGTGTAAAAAAAAAAAAAAAAAAAAAAAAAAAAAAAAAAAAAAAAAAGGGGGGAGAGGGGAGAGATAAGAGGGGGAGAGATGTTAGAGGGGGGAGAGATGTGAGAGGGGAGAGAGTAGGTAGAGAGTGATAGGTAGAGAGAGATAGGTAGAGAGAGATAGGCATAGGTAGAGAGATAGGTAGAGGGGGAGACAGGTAGTGAGAGGGGGGGAGAGGGGAGTGAGGTTTAGATGGTCAGTTCACAGGAAGGTGTGAAATCCTGTGTACGTGTGTGCGTGTGTACTACAGCTTTTACAAGTGCTTGTTCCTGTACTCACCTAGTTGAGGTTGCAGGGGTCGAGTCTGAGCTGTGAGTGAGTGTGTATGTATGTGTGTGTGTGTGCCCCCACTTCTAAGTATTCATACTGCTAATAAATACGGGTAAATACCAGTAATTCTAAAGCTTGCCAATACTTCTAACACTTATTGATTCTACTTATAAAATACAGAAAGTATCTAGGTTGTAAAATTTAGCTTGTCTCAGCTTAAGTGTCTGACGTTATCCCTCACTACCGCTTTACTCCTTGCACTCTCATCTATGCTATTTCTACTCTAATTCCGGTAATAGCTTGCAGGAGTGAGTGACCAGTATCTAACAGTGATGCAAGACCAGAACTCAGAACCCTGCAACATACCTCAACAGGTGAGCAATAATTGTGCTGGCAGCGGTGTGATGACAAGTTGCCAGATGCTGATGACGTATATTTCGGAGATCCTTCACCTGTGATGTTTATAACCATATATTCTCATGCATCCCGCATTCCTCAAGTGATTTCACTTTTCACTTACGACAGAATACACTTCACATTCGGTGTTGCACTTTATATGTATAATGTCACACAACTGTTGTGACGCCACTGCTTCAGCAGGCCTACTACTGCCACCTTTCCTTGTTGTATATTTTATTTTTCCTCTCTCCTTTTGCTTAACTTTTTCACTCTCACTGTATGGTGCCTCACATTTCACTTGTTAACCAAACGCTCGTAATTCTTGAACACCTGCTTCCACACTCACTTTGTTCTTTGTATGTTTGAACCTGTGTGGCAACAGTGCCTAGTAGACCCACAACGGTTTGGCACTTTGAAATATTAATGATTTCAGGCTTCCTCTCGACTTGTTCTTAATTAATAACTTTGGTTATCACTAGTAGGACTGTTCACTGACGTTGTCTCTACCACTGATTACTACTAGCAGTTACTGCACGCCTTAAAAACACTAAGGTTCTCGGAGCCTTGTGTACCCATGTCTGCACCCACCATGTGTGTGTGTGTGTGTGTGTGTGTGTGTGTCTGTTGTGCCTAATAAGCCAAATTGGTTAAAGAGGCTCAACTGCAATAAAATTTTATCTTTTCCCAAAAATTCTATTATGGATTAATAGATTTTTCACTGGAAATTATATATAATATTTTATTTTGGTTCAAATCGTACCTTAGAAAATCTCTTAACCTTACCTAGTATAATGGAATTTTTTCTGTCCCTCGTCTTTCCGCTGCTGCGGTGATCAGGATACTGCACTCTCTTGTTTAAGTATCTGTCACAGAAGCCTCAGTCACTGATTCCTCATGAAAAACACCGAACACAGCTTTGTTGAACATAAAGGGCCGCTCTGACAGTTCACCATATCTTATTAGATTTTCTAGCTTATCACTGGGCACCTTAATTCACTTCCGTTATCTTCCTAACCCCAACACACTAATGTCCTTAACCTTTCTGAAAGTTCCACCTTTGATGCTGATTCTCTCTCTCTGACTTTTCAACAGAAACTACCATACTGAATTAACTGTGGTTTTACTTTTCCCATTGAACTCTGCGCTATTCCCTCTAACCCCACCTCTGGCATACTCATGCACGTCACTCCCTCATCACCTTCGTAAACTCTTACTTCACCACCCCACCTCTGGCATACTCATGCACGTCACTCCCTCATCACCTTTTAAACTCTTACTTCACCACCCCCCCCGGGCTACTCATGCACGTCATCCCTCTCCCCTTTTTGAAAAACCTTTTTTCCCCACCCCATTGGGCATACTCATGCACGTCATCCCATCACTTTGTAAATTTACTCACCACCCCCCCTCGGGCATACTCATGACGCACCCCCCCCCTCTCCCTTTGAAACACTTATTCCCACCCCCCCTCTGGCTATCATGCACGTCACCCCTCACCCCTTTTGTAAACCTTATTCCCCACCCCACCTCGGCAAAATCATGCACGTACCCCCCTCATCCCCTTTGTAAACTCTTACTTCCCACCCCCCTTTGGCATACTCTGACGCACTCCCTCATCCCCTTTGTCCTTTATTTCCCCCCACCTTGGATATCATGCACTCCCTCCCTCATCCCCTTTTGAAAACTTTACTTCACCACCCATTTGGGCATACTCATGCACGTCAATCCCTCATCCCTTGTAACTTTTCTTCCCCACCACCCGGGTACTCATGCACGACTCCCTCATCACCTTCGAAATCTTACTTAAACCACCCCCCCTCTGGCATATCATCACGTCACTCCTCTCCCCTTTTGAAACTTTATTTCCCCACCCCACTCTGGCTACTCATGCACGTCCCCCTCACCCCTTGAAAACTCTTATTCACCACCCCACCTCGGGCAACTTGCACGCATCCCTCATCACCTTTAAAACTTCTTCTTCCCACCCCCCCTCGGGTATCATGCAGTCACCCCCTTTTCCTTTGTAAACTTTTACTTCCCCCCCCACCTCTGTTCTCAGCACGTCACTCCCTCATCACCTTTGTAAACTCTTTTTTCCCCACCCCCCCTTGGGATATCTCACGTCACCCCTATCACCTTTGAAAAATTACTTTCCCACTCCACCTCGGGCTATCATGCACGTCCTCCCCCATCCCTTTGTAAACTCTTACTTCACACCCCCACCTTGGCATCTCATGCCGCAACCCCTCATCACCTTCGTAAACTCTTATTTTTCAACCACCCCACCTCTGCATAATCATGCACGTCACCCCCCTCATCACCTTCAAAACTCTTACTTCCCCACCCCATCTGGCTTTTCTCATGACGTAAAACCCCTTCATTTTGTAAACTCTTATTTCAACCCCCCACCTTGGCATTCTACACGTCACTCCTCATCCCCCTTTGAAAACTCTTACTTCCCACCCCCCCTCGGGGCATACTCATGCACGTCATCCTCATCACCTTTGAAATCTTACTTCACCACCCCCCTCTGGCATACTCATGCACGTCACTCCCCATCCCTTTGAAAAATCTTACTTCACCACCCCCCCTTTGGGCCCAACTCATGCACTACCCCCCTCATCATTTTGTAAACTTTTACTTCACCACCCCCCCTCTGGATACTCGCGTCACCCCCTCTTTCCCTTGTAAACTTTACTTCACCACCCCCCCTCTGGATACTCATGACGTCACCCCCTCATACCTTTGAAAACTCTTCTTCACACCCCCTCTGGCATACTCTGCACGTCATCCTATCCCCTTTGAAAAACTCTTACTTCACCCCCCCACCTCTGGCAACTCATGCACGTCACCCCCTTCATAAACCTTTGAAAACTCTTACTCACCCCCTTTCCCACCCTGCTTTATTGTTTGACCCTCTTGGTTTAACACTTCATTTGATTATAATATTTTTATCTTCGGGAAAGGTTATCTACATTGGGTCAACAGCAGAATTGGCCGATTATCGGAATGTGTTTTTTTTCCCCTCCTCAAAATATAACATATATTGTTTAGAAATTCATTTCTGTGCAGTTTTCCTGCACGGACACCCATTTACACTGCCCGTGTAACCCTTCCATCCTGAGCGATTTTTAAATGCGAAGTTTACTTTTGCTTCTAATGGTTTGATGGTTAAAAAGAATTATGTAACCTATTGTTTTTCCTTCCTCACCATTGTTATGAAATATCTCATTTCCCTAGGAAGTGGAAAGAAATTATTAGCACGAGCATGTTCTCAATATTTTAGCCAAACACACATACACACACACACACACACACACACACACACACACACAGGAGCTGAGTCTCGACCCTTGCCCCACAATTAGGTGAGTACACACACACCCCAAAAACACACACAAAAAACACAGTGGGACAGCGAGCGCGTGTCACGCCTTCCGTGCCCGGATAAAAATTGTTTTTGAGGGTCCCCAAGTGTTCTGCAAGGGTTGCTAAGTGTGTCAGGGTAGTGAACAATCCTAGAAGTGATTTTTAATCTTCCTGAGCCACATAAGTGTGGGGAGAGCCAGAATTTTGTAAGGGATTAAAAAAATAAAAACGTTGTGGCGCAAGTGGGGGCTAGTGGGGTGGTAAGGCGACGTTGTCAAGTGTCCCCCAAAAAAAAGATAATAAGTGAAACAATCGTGTGACAGTGAGAAAAATACAGTGAATGGGTACATTTTAACGAAAGAATTTAGGGGGATCTAAGCCGGACGTACATCGAGTGGATCTATGAGGACGTACTCGAGCTGGAAATCTACGTGCTACAGCTGCACTACAAGTATGTTCACTATGAGAGGTTGTTTGGGTTGGGGTTCCAGGTTTCCCAAATTAACCCCCAAGGAATGGAATGGTCTAAATCTCATATCACAATAAAAAATAGGCACTCAAATTCAAAAAGGGAAAAGCAAAAGGTAATCCCAGAAAAGGCGATTAACTTACTTAAGCGGTCAAGCTAGGGAACATTGTAAGTAGGGGAGGTAGTCTCCGGGGGGTGGGAGTCAGGTAAAGAGGTTTGGAACAGCGACAACTGAGAATCTACATTTCCTCCCCAAACACAAAACCCCCCCTACTTTTTGCACATAAAAAACCCACACATAATTCGACAATAATTCAACACACCACACAACACACAACACCACCCAACACACACACATTAAAATACACACAAACACAAACCACCACACACACACACACACACACACACACACCCACTATACACACACACAACCCAAAACATACACACCAACACACACAACCACCCCCCACCACAACACTGTAAGTACGTGCCCAGCAAATCCAGGAGGGTTTGGGGGTCAGGTCCAGAATTGTGGGCACAAGGACCCCTGGACTTACATTACAAAGCAAAGCCCCCACTTTGTACATAAAAAAAACATAATTCCACCAAAAATACACACAAAATTACACACAAAAAACACACACACACACACCAACACCTCATCCACATATCCAGATCACACATACCTCCCCCCTCGCCACGATATTACTAATTCCCCTGATCCCCCCCTTCCCCGTTCACCTAAACCCCCCCCCACCCTCCCCACTCCTCTCCCCCATAGCCACAGTTTCCCCTACTTCCCCCCCCCACCCTGACATACACACACAACCTAAAAAAAAACTACATAGGGTTTCCCCCTTGAGGCAATCAGGATAAAACAAAAAAGGGTTGCCAAGAGCAACAAAAAAAACCAAGGGACGGGGAGGGGAAACTGCAAAGGAAGATTGGGGGAGAAGAGCTATAAAAAGGGATCATGAAGGAAAAGAAACTAGAAGAATTAGCAGGAAAGGAACAGGGATGATTGGAAAGCAGGAAGTAGGTGCATTCAAAAAGCAGAATAGGATACAAGTTTTTAAGAGGAATTGAAAAATCTGAAACAGATTTGACAAAAAAGATGCACCCCAGCCACAAATAAGGGGGGGTAGGGAAAAAAGGGGACAACGCATGGAGAAGCCTATCGAGGAGACGTAGCAAATGAAAGAGTAACTTTTGTGAGGCCCAAAGACAACAACAGGCCCCGGAAGCCGAGAAGGGAAAATGACAGGCCCCAGCCCAAATACATTAGCCAGTGATACTGATGAAAGGAAAGCTGCAGGGAGGGAAAACCCAAATTAAAGGGGGGTACACAGGGATATGCGTGGGGGAAAAAAGGGTGAGTCATTTTTTG
Source organism: Cherax quadricarinatus (assembly GCF_026875155.1). Lineage (NCBI taxonomy): Eukaryota > Metazoa > Arthropoda > Malacostraca > Decapoda > Parastacidae > Cherax > Cherax quadricarinatus. The sequence goes on along the minus strand of NC_069447.1, from coordinate 4,542,047 downwards.
TGTTTGGGCTCCCGGAAATTTAAGGGGAAAAATATGAAGCAAAAAAAACAAGGGGAAAAAAAAAACAATTGAAAGCATCATGAAAGCAATAGGAGAAAACGACATGACCCAGCTAGAAAATTTTTTGGAGAATAGGGGGGGTTTTAAAAAAAAAAAACCCCCCCAGTGAGAGTGACCTTCAAAGGGAGAAGGGAACGGACCAGGATCCTGCAGGAAATGCACGTTTTAGGGGCATGAAGGCATACGGAAGGTGTATCCGACCCCGACAGAACACAAGAAAAAGGCAGAAACTGAAAGAGATGGTCAAAGGCGAAGGAGGGAAAAAGAGGGGATGGAGAAAAAAGACAGGGATCCCGACCCAGGAAGAAATCAAATACACCTCCCCCAAACTTCCCCCATAGAAGCCCCAAAAGGTCAATCCCAGTGCATCCAAACACTCTAAACAAAACACCATTTCCACTCCCAAAGCCCCCACCCCTACAACAAACTCCACCCCCCAGCAAAAAACCCTAGTTTCCTTACCCGGGTTCCACTTCCCCACCCCCAAAAAACCTCCCAGCCCCAGTCTTAGAAAAAAATTGAGGAGTGGTATACAAATGAATGGAATAACAAACAAGTATGAGGGTTTCACGAAAGAAACAAAGAGAATCCCCGACATAAAAGCACTCACAGAAACAAAACTCACCAGATTAATAACAATTCAATCTTTCCATCCGGATATCAAATTTTTCCCCGGAAAGACAGGGGAGGAGGGGGGGAGGGGGAATTGCACTGCTCATTAAAAACCAGTAGGATTTTTTAGAAAATGGAAGGAATGGATGGCAGGGCGAAAGGGCTACTTTGTAGGAACAATCCAGTTGAGGGACATAAGGTGATAATTGCAGTAATGAAAAACCACCCAGAACTGCGGAGGGCCAAAAGGAAAATACGTAAACAACGAGGGGAATGATCGAAACTAGCCCGGGGGGCCCGGAGAGACCATGGGGGGAGCAAAGTTAAATTTTTTGGGTGATTTCAATTACAAGGAGATGACTGGGAAAACCCGGAGCCCCATGGGGGTCCCCAAAAATGGAGAGCCAAGATGATGGATGTGGTACTGGAAAAAACCTCATGCATCAACATGTTAGAGACACTACCAGAGAGAGAGGAGAGATGAACCAGCAAGGCTGGACCTTGTATTCACCATGAGTAGTTCGGACATCGAGGGTATCATGTATGAAAGGCCCTGGGAGCTAGTGATCATGTGGTTCTGTGCTTCGACTACATAGTTGAGCTCCAAGTGGAGAGAGTAGCAGGAATAGGCGGGGAAAAAAACCAAACTACAAAAGGGGGAACTACTCAGGCATGAGGAACTTCCTTCAAGACATTCAGTGGGAGAGGAAACTGACGGGGAAAACCAGTACAAGAAATAATGGACTATTTTAGCAACAAAATGCAAGGAGGCAGAGGAGAAGTTTGTTCCCAAGGGAAACAAATAATGGGAAGAACAAACGAGTCCTTGGTTCACCCAAAGGTGTAGGGAGGCAAAAACTAGGTGTACTAGAGAATGGAAAAGGTACAGAAGACAGAGAACTCAGGAAAATAAAGAAATCAGCCGAAGAGCCAGAACGAATATGCACAGATAAGAAGGGAGGCTCAGAGACAATATAAAAATGACATAGCATCAAAAGTAAAGACTGACCCGAAGCTGTTGTACAGCCACATCAGGAGGAAAACAACAGTCAAGGACCAGGTAATCAGATTGAGGAAGGGTGATGGGGAATTCACAAGATACGACCGAGAGGTTTGTCAGGAGCTCAACACAAGATTTAAAGAGGTATTTACAGTGGAAACCAGTAGGACTCCAAGAAATCAGAACAGGGGGGCACACCAGCAAGTGCTGGATGAGGTACATATAACCAAGGAGGAGGTGAAGAAGCTGCTATGCGAACTTGACACCTCAAAGGCGGTGTCCTTAAAGAGGGAGCAGAGATATTGTGTGAGCCATTAACAAAGATCTTCAACACATCATTTGAAACTGGGCAACTCCCTGAGGTATGGAAAATGGCAAATGTATTCCCAATTTTTAAAAAGGGAGACAGACATGAGGCACTAAACTATAGACCAGTATCACTAACGTGTATAGTATGCAAGGTCATGGAGAATTTCATCAGGAGGAGAGTGGTGGGGCACCTGGAAAGAAACAAGTGTATAATTGACAACCAGCACGGTTTCAGGGAAGGAAAATCCTGTGTCACAAACCTACTAGAGTTTTATGACAAGGTGACAGAAGTAAGACAAGAGAGAGAGGGGTGGATCGACTGCATATTTTTGGACTGCAAGAAGGCCTTCGACACAGTTCCTCACAAGAGGTTACTGCAAAAGCTAGAGGATCAGGCACACATAACAGGAAAGGCACTGCAATGGATCAGAGAATATCTGACAGGGAGGCAACAACGAGTCATGGTACGCGACGAGGTGTCAGAGTGGGCGCCTGTGACAAGCGGGGTTCCACAGGGGTCAGTCCCAGGACCTGTGCTGTTCTTGGTATATGTGAACGACATAACGGAAGGGATAGACTCAGAAGTGTCCTTGTTTGCAGATGATGCGAAGTTTAATGAGAAGAATCAAATCGGACGAGGATCAGGCAGGACTACAAAGAGACCTGGACAGGCTACAAGCCTGGTCCAGCAACTGGCTCCTTGAATTTAACCCTGCCAAATGCAAAGTCATGAAGATTGGGGAAGGGCAAAGAAGACCGCAGACACAATATAGTTTAGATGGCCAAAGACTACAAACCTCACTCAAGGAAAAAGATCTGGGGGTGAGTATAACACCGAGCATATCTCCTGAGGCGCACATCAATCAGATAACTGCTGCAGCATACGGGCGCCTGGCAAACCTACGTATAGCGTTCCGATACCTCAGTAAGGATTCGTTTAAGACTCTGTATACCATTTACGTCAGGTCCATACTGGAGTATGCAGCACCAGTTTGGAATCCACACCTAGTCAAGCACGTCAAGAAATTAGAGAAATTGCAAAGGTTTGCAACAAGACTAGTCCCAGAGCTACGGGGATTGTCCTACGAAGAAAGGTTGAGGGAAATCGGCCTGACGACACTGGAGGACAGGAGGCTCAGGGGAGACATGATAACGACATATAAAATACTGCGCGGAATAGACAAGGTGGACAAAGAACGGGATGTTCCAGAGATGGGACACAGACACAAGAGGTCACAATTGGAAGTTGAAGACTCAGATGAATCAAAGGGATGTTAGGAAGTATTTCTTCAGTCATAGAGTAGTCAGGCAATGGAATAGCCTAGAAAGTGATGTAGTGGAGGCAGGAACCATACATAGTTTTAAGGCGAGGTATGATAGAGCTCATGGGGCAGGGAGAGAGAGGACCTAGTAGCAATCAGCGAAGAGGCGGGGCCAGAAGCTGTGACTCGACCCCTGCAACCACAAATAGGTGAGTACACACACACACACACACACACAAGGGCAACAGAAATAATTGCACAACCGGTACGAGCCCTTGGTCCTGCCGAAGGTGTAGTGTGCTAGAGAAAGGGAGAAATGTGGAAGGTAAAGGACTCATACGAAAATGACAGCAGCGAAAGCCAAGTCCGAGCACATCTGAGGCTGCATATGGGCGACTAGCAAACCTAATAGTAGCATTCCGATATCTCTAAGGAATCGTTCAGGACTCTACATACTGTATTTTGCATACTCCCCATATTGGACTATGCTGCACAAGTTTGGAACCCATATCTGGCCAAACAGAGGCGGGTAGAAAGAGGTGATTACACACACACAGATTATGTGAACTTAATAAGGAGAATTAAATCGGATGAGGATCAGGCAGGACTACAAAGAGACCTGGACACGTTGGAAGCTTGGTCCAGCAACTGGTTAATCGAATTTAACCCCGCCAAATGTAAAGTCATGAAGTCCGGGGAAGGGCAAAGAAGACCGCAGACAGAGTATAGGCTAGGTGGCCAAAGACTGCAAATCTCACTCAATGTAAAGGATCTTGTGGCGAGCATAATAACGAGCACATCTCCTGAGGCGCACATCAGCCAGATAACTGCTGCAGCATATGGGCGCCTGGCAAACCTAAAATAGCATTCCGATATCTCAGTAAGGAATCGTTCAAGACACTGTACACTGTGTACGTCAGGCCCATACTGGATTATGCAGCACCAGTTTGGAGCCCACACCTGGTCAAGCACGTCAAGAAATTAGAGAAAATGCAAAGGTTTGCAACAAAGGCTCGGTCTGACGACATTGGAGGGCAGGAGGTTTAGGGGAAACATAATGACGACGTACAAAATGCTGCGAAGAATTGACAAGGTGGACAGAGATACGATGTTCCAGAGATGGGTCACAGAAACAAGGGGTCACAGTTGGAAGCTGAAGACTCAGATGAGTCAGAGATGTTAAGAAGTATTTCTTTAGTCATAGGTTTGTCAGGAAGTGGAATAGTCTGGCATGGGACGTAGTGAAGGCAGAAACCATACACAGTTTTAAGAAGAGGTATGATTAAGCTCATGAAGCAGGGAGAGAGGACCTAATAGCGATCAGTGAAGAGGCGGGGCCAGGAACTATGAATCGACCCCTGCAACCACAAAAAGGTGAGTACACACTAGGGTTTTAACTTTTTCACTTTTTTCCAAATAAAACATCTGTCATAAATCAATGAACTTTTGTTTAAAAACAATGAAAAAGTCCCTAATTCCTGTCAGTTTTCAAAAAAGTCACCCCTAAATAAAAACTATAAATCACCATATATCTGCGTTACTTCTCATAAATAGCAGCTCAGGAAAGTGCTAATTGGCAACTCAAGTTAATGAAAAATAATAATCATCGTGGCCTGGTGCGCTTCACACGGTGAGGGTCCGGGTTCGATTCTCGGCTAAGGGGTAGAAACACTGAACGTGTTTCCTTACACCGGGGGTCCATCTTCACCCATCAGTATAAAATGGGTACCTGGGTGTTAGTCGACTGGTGTGGGTCGCATCCTGGGAGAAAACAGACCTAATTTGCGGGAAATGCTCAGCATAACAAGTGGCTTTCTATATAGTCAGGCTTTCTATAAAGTGGCTTTCTATGATGTCAGCTATGGTACATGTAAATATAGTATTATTATATGATTATTATATATACTTTACTAAACATAAGCAGCAACTTAGAAAATTACTAAGTGGCCACTATATATGCTGGCTACTATTATCACTTTACTAAACATAAGCAGCAACTTAGAAAATTACTAAGTGGCCACTATATATGCTGGCTACTATTATCACTTTACTAAACATAAGTAGCAACTTAGAAAATTACTAAGTGGCCACTATATATGCTGGCTACTATTATCATTTTCTGATTGTATTTGAGAGAGAAGTGTATCAGTGAGCACCACTTGTCTGACAATATACTTACAGGTTTAACCTAACAGTCTGGGTTTTATTGTCAATATTTGACATTCATGTCACTGTAAACTTTTCCAGTTTCTAGAACTGTTAAGATATTTCTGAAACGGTATAGAAGTTTGTAGAAGAATCCAAATCTTGGTATGTATAAAAGTTTTACGGACAAACAAATCAACTTATTGCCGTTATATCTGTTATAGAAATTCAGAATTATAATGTGACACAAGAAAAGTGAAACTACCATAAAGAAGAACAAAGATATCTGGATCAGTATTTTGGTGGGATTCCAGAAGTCACACAGAAGATTCCAGATGTCACACAGAAGATTCCAGATGTCACACAGAAGATTCCAGATGTCACACAGAAGATTCCAGAAGTCACATAGAAGATTCCAGAAGTCACATAGAAGATTCCAGAAGTCACATAGAAGATTCCAGAAGTCACCTAGAAGAAAATGGAGAATACCTCTCCAAACCCAAATCATTGGACGGTACCAGTTTCTTGGAGTAGAAATCAAAGGAAGAAAGGAGTGAATAGCGAAATTTTTCAAAGAGGCTACACAATTATGGAGAAATAAATTGAATTTAGCACATGTGTCAGATCAAGTAATACGAGCAATGAAGATTATGACGATGAAGACTTTTGATGAATGGGTCAGGAGGGGAACATATGATGCCCTGAATGAACTTTTTAATATCACAAAAGTAAATGGCCAATCGTTATCCTCTGAAGACAAACAGCTGTACCAGCTTCAAGTGGAAATCAAAGGAGAAGTTGGGGGACTCTACAGGTCAAGTTGCAAGTGAAAAAACTATTCATCCTTCAAAAAGACAGAAACTTCCTGCTGAATCAGCTTCTTACGATCATACATCGAGTGACACTGGTAATGAATGTGAAGGGAGCGAGTATGAAGATGAAAGTACTTCTACACCAACCAGAAAACACAACAAATGTAAAGTTGCAACCAATTTGGTTGCAACAAGTTAACCCGCGAATTTATGCAAACAGTTGTCATTTGATGGCAATAACATTCCTACAGTAAGACACATGTGCAACATCTGGGTATCTTTATTGTAGACGTTTCGCCATCCAGTGGCTTTATCAATACAAATTCTAGTCCTAGAATTTGTATTGATAAAGCCACTGGATGGCGAAACGTCTACAATAAAGATACCCAGATGTTGCACATGTGTCTTACTCTCATCTTGTCGGTATTATATACCATTCGTACACAACATTCCTACACCAAGTCAAGCAGCAATTTACAAGTCAACATACCAAGAGGCTGCTAAACCGAAGGATGAAATGATTGAAAAGTTACAAATGGAGGAATGGTCTATAACATTCCGATGGAAAGATCACTGGGGAAAATGAGTATCAGGTATTAGTACATAAAAAATGAGAGAACTAAAGTAAAACCGGATATACTGCGTTAGAACGATGCCAAGGCAAAAGTTATTAATGAAGACGACTTGTGGAATGCAGTAAAGATGATCATTGCTGATATAAGAAACGTTAACACAGGAAAAAAGAGTGGAGCTGTTGTCAAAATGCAACGAATGTTCTCAGAGAAAGGAATTAGCAAACCACAATTTATCAGTTGTCAGTTTCACGTTGTGGACAGGATTCTCTGTTTGGTAATGAATGAAAATCTTGGGGCTAAAACCAGTTCTCCTAACATCGAGTATCCACTTGTATCCCAATTGGTGAAGAATTATGAGAACTAAAGGCAGAGTTTGTTAATGGAACAGAAGAGATCCTCCATAAATCAGGCTGGAGAGATGATACGAAGCTTTTGTTCGATCATAAATGTTTAGAATCTTTGAAGAAAAAAGAAACTTTCCCTTGATTAACTTTCAGAAAATTCCAAATATCAGCAATGTGAGGTGGAATTCAAGAGCCATTCTAGCTATTATTGCATTCATTCTTATACCTACAAGACGGAAGACTTTGGAAAAGATATGTTGATTCATTTCATAAACCCGGACAAATTATTGGTTAACTGATCAGATGTACGATGAAAAAAATTGTCAGAAATTTGTCAGAAATATTGAAACCTTACAAAAAAAGCACTGAAGACATTGAAAAATCACTGGACACAGGAGTCGTCTGCACTCAGTATACCAAGAAGTAATCCAGTCTATATTTGTCCAACCTATTTTTATGTTACCCAAGTAATAACTTTTATATCCTTTTACTCATGTACGAGTTAATTGCTTTTCCATATTGTATTATTTTTGTTACTACTACTACTACTACTACTACTACTACTACTACTACCACCACTAGTGAACATCGAAATGGTACCTCACTAGTATTGCACCTCACTCTGAGCCTTTATATACCCTCTGTGTCCCTGTATTGTTTGTAATGGCTTGATAAAGCTCCTGGAGAGCGAAACGTTGCCACAATAAATGTCACATTAGTTGCACTTGTGTCCTTTTACTTTACAAGTAATCAGTGTGCTGAACGTGCAATCAAAGTTCTGCAGGAACTGTGTCCTGCCTGCAAAACCAAAAACAAAACTGCAACTTCGGTTTATTCTAAGTAATAAGTCGTAATATATGTACAAACATGATAACAATGATGTTGTAAGCTATTTTAATTATTAAAATTACTTGCAATATACATTGAAGTTACTTTTTATCGTTACTCTTTTTTTTTCATTTAGGGGCGACATTTTTCTAAAAAGATATCGAAATGAAAGGTCAATTTTTTTATTTTAAGCAAAGGTTCATCTGACTAAGGTACAAGACTATTATATTATAAACAAGTTTTATTCCTAGTGCACACACTAGGCAGTGTCCTTTATAGTGTTCCAAATATTTAGCGTTGTACTTGCTGTCCTAGGACAGTGTCAGCGGTCGGTGTACGTGATAATGAACATACAAAATTATAACAAGGTTCCCAGTCCGAAAAGTGCGATAAGATAAAAAAATTTACAATATAAATTTGACTATGGGACATTTTTAATGAAAGCTTGAGGGGCAGCAGCGCTGGTCAGTTCTTCTGCCAGTGTGTTGAAGGAGGGGCAGCAGCGCTGGTCAGTTCTTCTGCCAGTGTGTTGAAGGAGGGGCAGCAGGGTTGGTCAGTTCTGCTGGCAGTGTGTTGAGTGAGGGGCAGCAGGGCTGGTCAGTTCTGCTGGCAGTGTGTTGAGTGAGGAGCAGCAGGGTTGGTCAGTTCTTCTGCCAGTGAGTTGAGTGACGGGCAGTAGGGCTGGTCAGCTCTTCTGCCAGTGTGTTGAGCGAGGGGCAGCAGGGTTTGATCAGTTCTGCCGGCAGTGTGTTGAGAGGCAGCAGGGCTGGTCAGTTCTGCTGGCAGTGTGTGGAGGGAGGGGCAGCAGGGCTGGTCAGTTCTGCTGGAAGTGTGTTGAGTGAGGGGCAGCAGGGCTGGTCAGTTCTGCTGGAAGTGTGTTGAGTGAGGGGCAGCAGGGCTGGTCAGTTTTGCTGGAAGTGTGTTGAGTGAGGGGCAGCAGGGCTGGTCAGTTCTGCTGGCAGTGTGTTGAGTGAGGAGCAGCAGGGTTGGTCATTTCTTCTGCCAGTGCGTTGAGTGAGGGGCAGCAGGGCTGGTCAGTTTTGCTGGAAGTGTGCTGAGTGAGGGGCAGCAGGGCTGGTCAGTTCTGCTGGAAGTGTGTTGAGTGAGGGGCAGCAGGGCTGGTCAGTTTTGCTGGAAGTGTGTTGAGTGAGGGGGCAGCAGGGCTGGTCAGTTCTGCTGGAAGTGTGTTGAGCGAGGGGCAACAGGGCTGGTCAGTTTTGCTGGAAGTGTGTTGAGTGAGGGGCAGCAGGGCTTGTCACTTCTGGTGGCAGTGTGTTGGGTGAGGGGTAGCAGGGCTCGTCAGTTCTGCTGGCAGTGTGTTGAGTGAGGGGCAGCAGGGTTGGTCAGTTCTGTTGGCAGTGTGTTGATTGAGGGGTAGCAGGGCTGGTCAGCTCTGCTGGCAGTGTGTTGATTGAGGGGCAGGAGGGCTGGTCAGTTCTCCTGGCAATGTGTTGAGTGAGGAGCAGCAGGGTTGGTCAGTTCTTCTGGCAGTGTGTTGAGTGAGGAGCAGCAGGGTTGGTCAGTTCTTCTGCCAGTGTGTTGAGCGAGGGGCAGCAGGGCTTGTCAGTTCTGCTGGCAGTGTGTTGAGTGAGGAGCAGCAGGGTTGGTTAGTTCTGCTGGTAGTGTGTTGAGGGGCATCAGGGCTGGTCAGTTCTGCTGGCAGTGTGTTGAGGGAGGAGCAGCAGGGTTGGTTAGTTCTGCTGGTAGTGTGTTGAGGGGCATCAGGGCTGGTCAGTTCTGCTGGCAGTGTGTTGAGGGAGGGGCAGCAGGGTTTTACCCTGCTGCTCCTCCCTCAGTTCTGCTGGATCCCTCAGTTCTGCTGGAAGTATGTTGAGTGAGGAGCAGCAGGGTTGGTCATTTCTCCTGCCAGTGAGTTGAGTGAGGGGCAGCAGGGCTGGTCAGTTTTTCTGCCAGTGTGCTGAGTGAGGAGCAGCAGGGTTGGTCAGTTCTGCTCGTAGTTTGTTGAGGGGCATCAGGGCTGGTCAGTTCTGCTGACAGTGTGTTGAGTGAGGAGCAGCAGGATTGGTCAGTTCTTCTGCCAGTGTGTTGATTGAGGGGCAGCTGGTCTAGTCAGTTCTGCTGGCAGTGTTGGGTGAGGGGCAGCAGGGCTGGTCAGTTCTGCTCGAAGTGTGTTGAGTGAGGGGCAGCAGTGCTGGTCAGTTCTGCTGGCAGTGTGTTGAGTGAGGAGCAGCAGGGTTGGTCAGTTCTGCTTGAAGTGTGTTGAGTGAGGTGCAGCAAAGCTGGTTAGTTCCGCTGGCAGTGTGTTGAGTGAGGAGCAGTAGGGCTGGTCAGTTCTGCTGCCAGTGTGTTGAGTGAGGAGCAGCAGGGCTGGTCAGTTCTGCTAGCAGTGTGTTGAATGAGGTGCAGCAGGGATGGTCAGTTCTACTGGAAGTGTGTTGAGTGAGGTGCAGCAGGGTTGGTCAGTTCTGCTGGCAGTGTGTTGAGTGAGGAGCAGCAGGGCTGGTCAGTTCTGCTGGCAGTGTGTTGAGTGAGGAGCAGCAGGGCTGGTCAGTTCTGCTGGCAGTGTGTTGAGTGAGGAGCAGCAGGGTTGGTCAGTTCTGCTGGCAGTGTGTTGAGTGAGGAGCAGCAGGGCTGGTCAGTTCTGCTGGCAGTGTGTTGCCACAAGTGATCAGAAAATTTTTATTAACAACAGATTAATCAGGAAAAGTGCAAATACCTGGTCAGTGATTGGCGTAGAAAGAAAGATGAAAGGAAATGGTGTTAATTCTTCGATAGTTTATGTTGCCAGAAGTAAGCTGTGAATGCATTTGTCATATGGTCCGGGTTATGACCACAGTAATAAGGAAAAACGTGCGAATACGGGGGTATTGTTGAGATTTGGTTAGTGACAAAAACTGAAATGTATGATACGATCATAATAATGTACGTGGTGTAGACTTCGTACGCCATTATCAGAAGCCAACTCGAGGAGAATTTCAACTATGTCTGTGACTGTAAACGCCAAATATTCATCTGTATGGGAGCAATTTGGTCAGTGTCTGTTTTTTGACTTTCGCCCAGATGTATGTATAGGATCACTCTTTCCTTACCTTTCAGTGCCAGGGATAAGTGTCTTTAAAGGATGCACTAGTAAGCAATATAATGGTATTTATTATGTATAATCGGGAATAGAGCGCAAGAAAATTTAATAAACACTTGATAAGAGTGGAGCAGCAGCCTATCATAACATAAACAGTGACTAACTTAAAAAAACATGGGCGGTGATGAGTCTACCTATGGGTGTTTTTAAAAGATCCCATGTGCATCAGTAAATATAATAATAATTGATATTTAGTTAGGAACAGAGTGAGAGATAATTCTAAATAACTTCAACAGCATAATATAAAGAGACTAATTTTTAACTACATGGGCAATGCTTAGTGTACTGTGAGTGTTTTTAAAAATACCTATCTCGTGTGAACCAGTATAACAGTAAATGCTAGTATATAATTAATATGAGAAATAATTCTGAAAACCTTCAGAAGAGTCGTGCAGACTAACGTATATAAAGTGCCCTCCCGGGTTCTCAAAGACAGACACACACACACACACACACACACACACACACACACACACACACACACACACACACACACACACCTCTACACAGTTTGCAGATTGTAGAAGCTACTGCATCCTAACAGGATAAAACAAGAAAATGGGATCTCAAAAGGTAGGACGTAGAGGCAAGAAAACCGAGGATGGCTGGTCTGAGAAGGAAGAATGGAACAAGATTGGGAAAAAAGGCTAAACGAGCTTTGCAAGTGCAAGAAGATGGAGATATGAGCAGTAGCTGCCGAGGCAAAGATACAGAGCCTTGCAGAAGAACTGGAAGTGCTAAAGCAGGATATAAAGAAGACCAATGGAGGGAGGTGATGGAAGCATGAATATCCAGAAGATAGCAATGGCGCTGGAAGAGTGTAAGGAGCTAAGAAGTCCCGTGCAAAAGTGGTATCATGCTACCAGGGTATACAGGAGATAAGGGAAACAACAAAGGAGATACTTAATTCGGATCCAGAAATATAGAAGGAAAAGAAATGGGAAGAGGAGAGGGAGAGGTCAATAATTATTCATGGGCTTCAGGGAGCTGTAGGGACGACCTATGATGAAAGAAGACATTGGGAGAAAAGAGAGAGATTGAGAGCATCGTCACAACAACCAGATAGAAGGACATGGCCCAGCAAATAAATTTTCACAAAATTAGGGGTTATGTAATGGGAAAAAATTCGCCCAGTCAAACTGACATTCTAGACAGAAATGGTATGGAACAGGATCCTACAACAGTAACCACTGTTAAAGGACTCCTGAGAATGTCAGTTAGTGTACCTCGAGTGCAATAGAATACAAAAAGAATTGGAAAATCTGAGAGTGAGGGGTAAGAAGACACCAGTGGAAGGAAAGTGAGACGGGACAGTCATCAACAGACAGAATAGCTCAGTCTCTGAGAGAAGACCAAGCACAAATGGTCACAGAACCCTCTCATTCCCTACCACCTCATACCAGCCAAACACAACCATAAACAAGCCACACCCCACAGCCCCCAACTGCCCTACCCCCAGCACTAATAACACCATCACAGCAGCCTTCCATAATATCTCGCCCTGCCTTCAACACCCCCAGTCCACACCAGCCCCTGCCACCTCCCAAAATAAAAAAGTGGATACGAAACTAAAGGTTTAGTATGGTAATATACTTGGAATAACAAATAAGAGTGAGGATTGGCAAGACGGAATCATTGATGCATTACCCGACATCATAGCACTCACCAAAACAAAGATCATGGGAATTATAACAGACGCGATCTTCCCAACTGAATATCAGATACTGAGGAAAGAGAGAGAACAGTGGGGAAAGAGGAGTTGTACTGCTCATCAAAACCAGTGGAGTTTTGAAGAGATTGAGAAATGCACAGAGTGCTCCTTCGACCCCAGACTGAAAGAGCACTTCAGACTGGGGTCGAAAAGTGATAACAGTATTGACACAGACCCTGATACTAAACAGCAAGAGACAATGACAGCAATAGAGCAATGGTGCATACACTAGCTGAGGTGGCAAGAAGGGCCCACATGGGTAGCGCAAAGTTACTCGTCAAGTGGGATTTCAACCACAAGGAGATTAACTGGGAAAACCTAGAGCCACATGGGGGACCAGAAAGTATTGGAAAACTTCATGCACCAATGTGTTAGAGATACAACCACAGAGAGAGGGGAGGATGTACAAGGCCAGACCTTGTATTCACTTTGAAAATTTCAGACCTAATAGATATTAAACACGAAAAGCCTCATGTTGCTAGTGCAGAGTTAGCAGTAGGAAATGAAGAGGCACGAGAACGTACTTCAAGAAAGGGACTACACTGGTATAAGGCAATTCCTGCATGAGGTGCAGCGAGAAAGAAAACTAGAGGGAAAGACACTAAATGAAATGATGGAATAAGTGACAACAAAGTGCAAGAAAGCAGGAAAGATTTCATACCAAGGGGTAACAGAAACAGTGGAAAGACCAGAGTGAGCCCATGATTTACCTGGAGGTGAAAAGACGCCAAAGCCAAGTGTGCTACCGCATGGATAAAGTATAGAAGGCAAAGGACTCAAGAAAACAAGGAGTTAAGCAGAAGATCCAGAAACGATTATGCCTCGATAAAGAGAGAGGTCCAGCGGCAGTATGAGAATGAATTAGCATCAAAGCCAAATCTGACACAATGTTGTTATACAGTCACATCAGGAGGAAAACAACAGTCAAGGACCAGGTAATCAGGCTAAGGAAGGAAGGAGGGGAACTCGCAAAGAGAGGCATTAGGGTGCACTAGCAAGTGTCAGACACACTGCTCATAACCAAGGAGGAGATGAAGAAACTGCTATTTGAGCTAAATACCTCGAAGGTGGTGAGCCCATATAACATCTCTCTATGGGCCCTAAGAAAGAGAGTAGAGGAACTGTGTATGCCGTTAGTAGTAGTCTTCAGTAAATGTGTAGAAACAGAGCAAGTGCCTGAGGTGTAGAAGACAGCAATGTAGTCCCAGTTTTTAAGAAAGGAGACAGAGAGCCAGCATTAAGCTACAGATCAGTGTCACTGACATGTGTAGCATATAAAGTCATAGAGGACATTGGCAGGAGAAGAGTGGTAAAGCACTTAGAAGGGATTGGGCTCAAAAACAATCAGAACGATTTACGGATGGAAAACCTGTGTCACAGATCTACTTGAGTTCTATGATTAAGTAACAGGAGCAAGACAGGAGAAAGAGAGAGAGAGATGGGTAAATTGCATCTTTTTGGACTGTAAGAAGTCTTTCGCCACTGTACCACACGAAGAACTGGTTCAAAAACTAGAAGAGCAGGCATGAATAGTAACAAAAGTACCGGAATAGATCAGAGAATACCTGCCAAGAACGAAACGTGTGTTGGTGCGTGATAAGGTGCCAGAGTGGGCGCATGTGTCGAGTGGGGTTCCACAAGAGTCAGTCAAGGGTCAGTCTTGTGTATGTGAATATGGCCGATGGAATAGATACAGAGATGTTCCTGTTCGCTGATGTGAAAATGATGTGGAGAATACAAGCGGACGAGGATCAGGAAAGAACAAAAGGGGATCTGGACAGGCAGCAAGCTTGGTCTCAAAAATGGCACCTGGAGTTTAACCCCACCAAGTGCAAAGTCGTGAAGCTTGGGGAAAGACAAAGAAGACCTCAGAGTACGGGCTAGGGGATTAAAGGCTGCAAATCTCACTTATGGAAAAGGATATTGGTGTGAGCAATATACCGTGCACAGCAAGAAAACAACCGCTGCAGCATATGGAAGCATGGCAAACCTTACAATAGCATTTACACATCTGAGTAAGAAGTCATTTATGACACTGTACACCGTGTTAGTCAGGCCCATATCACAGTATGTAGCAACAGTATGGAACACACATCTGGTCAAAACACGTGAAGAAACTGGAGAATGTGCAAAGAATTGCAACAAGCCTAGTCCCGGAGGACAGGAAGGATAGGGAAGACATGATAACGACGTATAAAATACTGAGAGGAATTGACAAGGTGGACAGGGCTAGAATGTTTCAGTGATGGGACACAGGAACAAGGGGACACAACTGGAAGCTGAAAATTCAGATGAGTCATAGGAATGTTAGGAAGTATTTCTTTAGCCATGGAGTTTTTAGGAAGTTGAATAATCTGGAAAGTGAAGCAGAGGAGGCAGGATCCAGACATAACTTTAAGAAGAGGAATGAGCGGGAATAGTGTGACCTAGTAGCGACTGACGAAGAGACGTGACCAGCACCTGTGACTCGACCCCTACAACCTAATATTTGTGAGTACATACAGGTGAGAACATACACAACATACACACACACACACATACACACACACACACACACACACACACACACACACACACACACACACACACACATACACAAACACACACAACACACAGGTTGTTCCAGAGAGGGGACACAGAAACAAGGGGTCACAATTGAAAGCTGAAGACTCAGACGAGTCAGACGGATGTTAGGAAGTATTTCTTCAGTCACAGAGTCGTCAGGAAGAGGAATAGCCTTGCAAGTGATGTAGTGGAGGCAGGAACCATACATAGCTTTAAGACGAGGTATGACAAAGCTCAGGAAACAAAGAGAGAGAGTAGCGATCAGCGAAGAGGCGGGGCCAGGAGCTGAATATCGACACCTGCAACCACAATTAGGTGAGTACATTGAGGTGAGTACAACACACACAACAACACACACACAACAACACACACACACACACACACACACACACACACACACACACACACAGAACACACACACATAAAACACACACACAACACACAAAACACACACAACACACAAAACACACACAACACACAAAACACACACAACACACACACACAATACACACACAGTAGTCAGTAAGTGGAATAGTTTGGGCAGCGATGTAGTGGAGCCGGGATCCATACATAGCTTTAACCAGAGGTATGATGAAGCTCAAGGTTCAGGGAGTGTGACCTAGTAGTGACCAGTGAAGAGGCGGGGCCAGGAGCTTGGACTCGACCCCTGCAGCCTCAACTAGGCGAGTACAACTAGTACAGTGTACTAGTACAGTGTTCGCATCGCTATTGGGCCGTGCGGACGTGCTGCGCAGTAGCTCCTGATTGAGTTGGCTTTTGCGCAATGTTGACGTGTACTTAGCTCTGTGAAGACCTCTACGAATTGAAGCAAGATGCCCTCAATCGAGCAACTTTACCAACAGCTTAAGGAAGAATTGAGGATGGCGAAGTTGAAGATTCGGCGACTGACCGAGGAAAACAAGAAGATTCGTTGTAGTCCTCCTGTTTCGAGTCCTCAGGTCAAGAAGGGAAACTGGTCAGTGGCTGGACAGCAGGGAACGAAGTTGACGATCAAGAAGACGAATGGAAAGGTAGAAACGATGAAGAAGAAAGAGACTGCCGTGGAAACTGTTGTGGAAACATCTAATACATTCTCAGTGCTACCCGACGAATGTGAGTCGACTACTGGGAACATAACGACGAACGACACCAAGGAAGGTAAGAATATTGTTGTTGTTGGGGATAGCCAAGTTAGGTATATGGATAGGGCGTTCTGCTTGAAGGACAGGAGTAGGAGACAGAGAGTTTGCTTTCGTGGGGCTGGGGTGGAGGATATTGTTAGCCGTCTGGATGACATCATGAGAGGTAATGGGAGCAATCCTATTATCTGTCTCAGTGCTGGAGGCAACGATGTTGGCAGACGTAGGAGTGAAGACCTGATTAGCAGGTATAGGTCAGCAATAGAAATAATCAGGAGTAAGGGTGGGAACCCTGTCATATGTGGTATTTTGCCAAGGAGAGGAGTTGGAAATGAAATGGTTGTCCAGGGCAATTGGGTGTCAATTGCTGGTGGACAAAATACTGTAAGGAAAATGCGGTACATTCATTGAACAACTGGGACCTCTTCTATGGCAAAATGACATGTATGCCAGGGATGGGGTTAAACTTATCTAGGTCTGGGGTGGTAGCACTGGCAACTGCAGTGGAGGGAGCAGTTGGGGATTTTAAAAACTAGGAATAGTTAGTGGTATGGGTTTTGGCAGGAAAACAGTGAAGTCCCTGTGTAGTAATATTACAAGTTCTAGGGGAACTAGTAATAAGCAGAACGAGGTAGATATTGAAAAGCAGGGACTTTGGGGGGTAAGGACAGAAAATAGGTTTAGTAGAAAAACGAAATGAGCAGGAAGGGTTAAAGAGAAAGGAGAGTCTTTCAATGTTTATTATGCTATTGTCGTAGTGCTAGGAATAAGATGGACGAGTGAGATTAGTTGTATGCAGGTAACATTGATGTATTTGCCTTAACTGAGACGAGGTTCAATTCAAAAAGTCGGGACATGCCTGGGGAAAATGTCATATTCAGGCTTTTAAATTGTTTCAAGTAGATAGAATTTATCGGGAAGAGGGGTGGGGTGGCATTGTATGTCCGAGATCGCTTGAACTGTTGCATAAAAACGGGTTTTAAAGACTGAAGTAACACATACAGAGTCTGTTTGGATAGAATTTTCAGAGGGGCATGAAAAACTGATTTTAGGAGTGATATACCGTCCCCCAAACTTAGATGGGACCAAGGGAGACTACTATGGGAGGAAATTGTTAAGGCCACAAGGCACGATAATGTAGTAATTCTAGGGACTTTAACTTTAGTCATTTTGATTGGAATTTCTTGACTGGAATTTAGAATCATCGACTTTTTAAAAAGTAATTAGGATTTTTTTTTTTGAAGGCAGTTTGTGACAGAACCTAAAAGGGGGAAATAACCTGCTTGATTGTTATGGCAAAAAATGAATCCCTTGTTAATAATTTAAAAATTTTCAGGGGAAAAGGGTGTAGCGCCCACAAATCAATTACTTTTGATTAAAATGGAAGTACGAAAGTAGCAAAAACCGTAACGCCCCAGTTTTTGCTTAGAGAAAAACGTGGGCTTAGAGAACCACTTTCTCTGTTATGGGGTAACAAGTGAGCTATCAATTGAAGTTTTAACATAAGAATTTTAAGAAAGGAGGAACACTGCAGGGGGCCCTGCTGGCCCCATACTAGGCAGGCCCTTTTACAATTCATCCCACTAAAAAACATTTGCCAACCAATTTTCAATGCCCCCCAAAGAAATAAGCTTGATGGAAAGTCCCATCAAACCAACCCCCCCCATATGTACTTATCCAACTAAATTTGAAACTACCAAAGTCCTACCTCAAAAACCCCAAACTAGGTAGCTTTTTCCACTTTAAATCCCCTATTTCCAAACAATTTTTCTATGCCTTTTAAATCTAAACTTATCAAATTTTAAAATCCATTATGGGGGTTTCTCTTTTGGAGGGGGACACCCTCAAGACCTTAAAATTTCCCCCTTTTTTAAATCCAATTTTCCACTTATACATTCGTCAGGTCCCCCTCATTTTGTCTAACAAGGAATGAAACTTAAGGTTTTAAAATTTTCTTCAAAAGGAAGATTTCAAATGCTATGTTTTAAAATTTAGTATCCTACGTGAATGTTTTCTAAGAATTTTTGTCCATTTTGTAATACGGGACCAGAACTGAGCTGCTAATTAGGTGGGGCCCTTTACAAAATGATGTATAAAGCTGCGTTGCCCTCTGGACTTCTGTTGCTTAATTCTTGTATAAACCAGTAATCTTTTTCCCTTATTAGTACACTTGGGGCATTGCTGTCTTTGTTTAGGGTTGCTGCTCCCCTAACCCCCAAGCCTTTTTGAAATTTGTATGGCTATTTTACATCATTTAATTATAAGTATGGGGGTTATGGGCCCCCCAAGTTCAAAACCTTGCATTTATTACTTTGAAGCATCTCCCACTTTTTGCCCAGAATAGGTTTGTTTAAACCCTCCTAAATTTCCCATAACATTACGTTTGAATAAATTATCCACCTACTTTGTGTTGGGCGAATTTGTCATATCATAGTAACCCCTCTCAGTCATTATATATATTTTAAACAAAACGGGCCCAAGATATCCCGTGGAACGTTACTTGTTACGACCCCCCACTCGGATTTAACCCATTTATGGACACTCTCTGCTTCCTGTCAGTGACCCAGACTCACCCACGAGAGCACTTTTCCCCCAATCCCAAATGAGCCCCATTTTCTTTAACAGTCTACGGTGCGGAACTCAAAAAAACCCTTACAAAAAATCAAAGTAAAAAAATATCAAATTCTTTATTGGGTCAACAGCTCAAAAGCTTTATGAAGAAAAGTTAATAAATTAGTTGAAAAGACCGGCCTCTTGTAAATCCATGCTGAGTTCTTAATCAAGCTAGTTATCGAGATGGCTTCTTATAATCTCGCTATAATTGACTTAGAAATTTGCCTAAAATTTGAGGTCAGGCTTATGGGCGGTTTTTGACGGTAACGATTGCCCCCTGTTTTAAAAAATAGGAGTTACATTAGCCTCTTCCACTATCGACATAACCCCTGTTTGAAGAGATAAATTAAAATATTAGTTAATGGTTCACGATTTCCTTTTTGCATTCCTTTTAAGAACCCTTGAAAAAACCTCTCAGGCCCCGGGAATTATTTTGCTTCAGTCTGTCTATCGCTCCAACCATTCATAGTGATGTGGTTACAAATTTATCTTGTTCTGCCCACTGAAAAAATTAATTCTGGAATATTTTTAGGTCTTCCGTGTAAAAAACTGAGAAAAAATTATTTTTAAAATCAAGCAATTTATTCTCTTTGTCAGTAAGGTGCCCATAGTTATTTTTAGGGGACCTTCTTATCTTAATTTTTGTTCTATGACCTAAAAAAAAACTTTTTGGGTTATTTTTTAAAAACCCCTTAAATTTTAATTTTACCCCCTTTTTAGCTTTTTTACCCCCTTTTTTAATGTCCCTTTAAGTCAATACATGATTCATAAGATGCCCCTCCCCTCTTTTGTAGCCAAAAATTTCCTTTCTTATCCCCTGTAGATATTTGATATTATCATTTTGGGTCTTTTCTTTTTGATCAAATTTTTTATATGGGATAAACGCTCTTTGGCAGCTGTATAGTGTTCAGAAAAATGCCTATTGATGCTCTCTTCGTTACCCCAGTCAAAAGATGATAAGTGTTCTCTAAGCCCTCGTAATTGCTAAGCGAAATCTGGGATGTTACTAGTTACGTACTATCGTATTTCCCTTCAATGCTAAATGTAAATTTATTTGTGGTCGCTAGCACTGAGTTCCTCTGAAATTTCTAAATTTTACAAGGGATTCTTGTTTGCCATAACTAAGTCAAGCGGGTTTTTTCCCCTTGTGGTTTGTCCCTAAGAAATAAAAAAAGGAGGAAAAACTGCAGAGGCCCGTTGGGCCCCTCTGGGAGGTCCCTTACAATTCATCCACTAAAAAACATTTGACCAACCCAATTTCAAAGCACCCCAAGAATAAGCTCTGTGTGCAAGTCCCACTAAATCCAACCCCCCCCACTTGTATTATCCAACCCAAAATTTTAAACTACCCAAAGTCCTAGCCTCAAAAACCCAACTAGGTAGACTGTTCCCCTCTCAAACCCTATTTTTTCCCAAAACCCAAAACTTTCTTGTCCTTTTTAAATTAAACTTTCTAATTTTAAAACCCTTACTGCGGGTTTCTTTGGGAATATCCCCAAGACCTTGTTTTCCCTTTATTAACTATCTTCCACTTATCATTCGATCAGGTCTCCCTCATTTTGTTAACAGTGAATGTAACTTAAAAGTCTTCAATCTTTTTTTAAGGAAGATTTCTAATGCTTGTATTTTTAGTCATCCTCGTGAATGTTTTCTAAAGAAATTTTTGTCCCTTCGTAATATGGGAAACCCGAATTGAGTGCATAATCTAGGGGAGGCCTTACTTTGATGATAAAGTGCGTTGACCCCTTTTGGGCTTTTGTTGCTTACACTTCTTTATTAAAAACCCCGTAAACTATTTGCCTTATTACGTACGCTTAGGCATTGCGTCTTGGTTTAAGGTTGTGCTTCTAACCCCCCAAATCCCCTTTGAAATTTTATGGTTAAGTTCTACATTATTTAACTTTTAAGTGCTGGGTTTGGACACTCCCCGGGTTCAGAACCCTTTCATTTATTAATTGAACTGCATCTGCCACTTTTCGACCAAGAGTAGAGTTTGTCTAAATCCTCCCGAAGTTCCCAAAATCTTCGTTTGAAACAAATTTTCTACCTATCTTCGTTTTCATCGGCGAATTTGCTCATATCCAGAAAATTCCTTCATCAAGATCATTTATATTATTATAAACAAAAACGGGCCCAAGATGATCCCTGTGGAACGCCACTTGTTACTGATCCCCCTCGGATTTAACCCCCTTTATGGACACTCTTTTTCTTCCTGTCTGTGAGCCATGACTCATCCACGAGAGCACCCTCCCCCCAATGCCATGAGCGTATTTCTTCAACGTTTTTGGGGCGGAAATCTATCAAATGCCTTACTAAAATCTAAATAAACTATCAAAAATTTTTTATCGTGGTCAACAGCCTCAAAAATTTACTGAAGAAAGTTATAAATTAGTTAGACAGGACCGGGGTCTTGTGAAACCATGGAGTATCATTTAAACAAGCTATGCTTATCGAGTGGCTTCTTATAATTCAGTATAATTGATCTAGCAACTTTCCCACAATTGGGGCGGGTTATTTGGGTTTTTTGCGGTATACGATTGTCCCTGTTTTAAAAATGGAATTAATTTGCCATCTTCCACAACAGACCTACACCTGTTTTAAGAGTAAAATTTAAAAAAATTGTTTATGGTTCACAGACTTTTCCCTTTTTGCTTCCCTTTAAAAAACCCTTGAAAAAACCTCATAGGGGCCCGGTGATTTTTTTGTTTAGTCGGTTATCTGTTTCCAACCATTTCATAGTGACTGGATGTTAAAAAATTTATCTTCTTTGATCCACTTAAAAAAAATTTAAATTTCCCGGAAAATTATTAGTGTCTTCCCGTGTAAAAAACCGAGGAAAATAATTATTTAAAATCGAGCACATTTCATTCTCTTTGTCAGTAAGATGCCCATAAGTTATTTTAAGGGGTCCTATTTGATCTTTGATTTTGATCTATATCCTGGAAATAAACTTTTTGGATTAGTTTAGAATCCCTAGCAACTTTAATTTCATAGTCCTTTTAGCTTTTCTTATCCCCTTTTTTAATGTCCTCTTAATGGTTAATTATACTGATTCATAAGATGGACCCTCGGCCTTTTCTTATGATACGCCATATAAATTCCTTTATTTATGCCTAGTAGATATTTTAGCCTATTATTCATCCATTTGGGTCATTTTCTATTTGATCTAAAACAAAAACCCCCCCCCCCCCCCCCCCCCCCCCAACCCCCCCCCTTTTCCTTATAGGGATAAACGTTCTTTGGAGCAGCATGTATTGTGTTCAGAAAAAATCTGTCATATTGATAGCTCTCTTCGTTACCCCAGTCAACAGATGATAAGTGTTCTCTATGCCCATCGTAATCTGCCTAAGCGAAAATCTGGGACTGGTTACTGAGTTATCCTACTATCTCTTCCATTCAATCTAAATGTAAGTGATTTGTTGGTCTCGCTAGCACCTGTTTCCTCTGGAAACTTCTAAATTATTAACAAGGGATTCATTGTTTGCCAGAACTAAGTCAAGCAGGTATTCCCCCTTGTAGGTTCTGTCACAAACTGCTTCAAAAAAACAATCCTGAGACTACTTCTAAGAAATCGTATGATTCTAATTCCCAGTCAAGAAATTCCAATCAATATGACTCTAAAGTTTTAATGTCCTCCTAGATTACTACATTTCGTGCCTTGTGGCCCTAACAATTTCCTCCCAATAGTAGTCTCCTTGGTCCCTATCTGAAATTTGGGGGACGGTATTTCACACCTAAAATTAATTTTTCATGCCCCTCTGAAAATTCTATCCAAACAGACTCTGTATGTGGTTACTTCAGACTTAGATACCCGTTTTTATGGCAATCAGTTCAAGTCGAATTCGGAATACAATGCCACCCCACCCCCCTTCCGTTACTTCTATCTATTTGAACAATTTAAAATCCCTGAATGTGACATTCTGCAGGCAATGTCCCCGACTTTTTGGAATTAAACCACGTCTCAGTAATGGCAAAATTCATCTATGTTACTGCACTAGCAATAGTCTTAACTCGCCCATCTTATTCTTGACTTGCGACTATTGTGTATAAACTTTTAATGACCCTCCTCTCTCTTTACCCTTCCTGCTCCTTTCTATTAGTCCACAAAAACCCTATTTTGTCCTTGTCAATTTTTGCCCTGGCTTTCCAATTCCACCTCTTTTTGCCTTTTTACTAGTTCTCCTAGTACTCATATTACTACCTGCGCTTCCATTTTTCCCTGCAAAAACCCATCCCTCTAAAAAACCTAGTTTTAAAGTCCTAAAAACCCCCCTCAACTGAGCAAGAAACCCCCACCTCCCCGGGATAAGTAAACCCCCACCCGGGATACATGTCATTTCGGCCATAGAAGTTGTCCCAGTTGTAAATGAAGGTACGCATTACCCTTACAGTTTTTTTTCCACCCAACAAATTAATACCAATTGCTCTGGACAACCATTATACCAACCCCCCTTGGCAAAATGCCACATTAACAGGGCGCCCCCCCCTTTTTTAAATCCTGTCTATAGCTGTCCTGAACTTTAATAAATCCTACTTTACGTTGCCAACATCATTGCTCCAGACTGAGGAAATAATAGGATTATCCCTTCCCTTTCATGATGTTGTCAAGCCGGCTAACAATGTCCTCCTCCCACCCCCGGGAAAGCATACCCTTTGTTCCTACTCCTGCCCTTCAGCGATGCCCTATCCATGATCAATGGTACCCCCAACAAAAAAAAATTTTTACCCTTTCCCTTTTTGTCGTTCGTCGTGCGATCCCAGTAGTAACTCACATTCTCGGGTAGCACCGAGAATGCGTGGAGGTTTCCACGGGAGTTTTCCCCAGCTGTCTCTTTCTTTTTATCGTTTCTGGGTTTCCATTCGCTTCTTGATGTCAAATTCGTCGTCCCCCGCGTCCCGCCCCGACCACGATCCCTTTTTTGACTGAGGGCTCGAAACAGGAGGACTACTACGAATCCTCTTGTTTTTTCGGGGCAGTCGCCGTTCTCCATCTTCGCTGCCCTCAATTTTTTTCCCTTAAGTTGCTGGTAAGTTGCTCGGGAGGGCATCTTGGTTCAGTACAGAGCAAAACAAGACAGGTCACCACCAACGAACTGCTTTCAAAAAACAACCCGAAAATACTTCAAAAGCGTTTTGATTCAAATTCCCCGTCAAGAAATTCCAATCAACTTATAAGTTAAAGTCTCCTAGAATTACTACTTTATGTGCCTTGTGGCCTTAACAATTTCCTCCCTAGTATTTTCCCCTTGGCCCCTATCAAAGTTTGGGGGAGGTATATCACCCCTAAATCAGTTTTTCATGCCCCTCTGAAAATTTCACCCAAACAGACTCTGTATTGTTACTTCAGACTTTAATACCTTTTTTATGCAACAGTTAAGCGATCTCGGACATACAATGCCCCCCCACCCCCCCCCCCAATACTTCTTCTTTTGGAACAATTTAAAACCCTGAATATGACATTCCACAGGCATGTCCCGACTTTTTGAATTAAACCACGTCTCAGTTAAGGAAAATTTACATCAATGTTACCTACACTAGCAACTAATCTCAACTCGTCCATCTTATTCCTAGCACTTCGGCAATTAGCATAATAAACATTGAAAGACTCCCCTTTCTCTTTACCCTTCCTGCTCATTTCTATTTTTCTACTAAACCTATTACTGTCCTTATCACCCAAGGTCCCTGGCTTTTCAATATCTATCTCGTTCTTATTAATACTAGTTCCCCTAGAACTCGTAATATTACTACACTGGGACATCACTGTTTTCCTGCCAAAACCCATACCACTAACTATTCCTAGCTGCTCAAAGAACGTTTATCCCATATAAAGAAATTAGATCAAATAGAAATGACCCAAAATGGATGAATATAAAATATCTACTAGGGCATAAGAAAGGAATTTATAGGCGTATCAAAAGAGCTGAGGGTCATCTTATGAATCAGTATATTGACATTAAGAGGGACATTAAAAAGGGGATAAGAAAAGCTAAAAGGGACTATGAAATTAAAGTTGCTAGGGATTCAAAAACTAACCCAAAAAGTTTTTTTCCAGGTCTATAGAACATAAGTTAGAGATAAGATAGGTCCCCTTAAAAATAACTATGGGCACCTTACTGACAAAGAGAATGAAATGTGCTCGATTTTTAATAATTATTTTCTCTCAGTTTTTACACAGGAAGACACTAACAATATTCCAGTAATTAATTTTTATAGTGGGCTAGAAGAAGATAAATTATGTAACATCAGTCACTAGTGAAATGGTTGTGAGGCGGATAGACTGAAGCGAAATAAGTCGCGGGGCCTGATGAGGTTTTTTTTAAGGGGTTTTTAAGGAATGCAAAATGGAACCTTGTGACCATTAACTAATATTTTTAAATTTTTCTCTTCAAACAGGTGTAGTGTCTGATTGTGGAAGATGGCTAATGTAATTCTATTTTTAAAACAGGGGGACAAGTCGTTACCGTCAAATTACCGCCCCAAAAAGCCTGACCTCAATTGTAGGCAAATTACTAGAGTCAATTATAGCTCAAATTATAAAAAGCCATCTCGATAAGCATAGCTTGATTAATGATACTCAGCATAGATTCACAAGAGGCCGGTCTTGTCTAACTAATTTATTAACTTTCTTCAGTAAAGCTTTTGAGGCTGTTGACCACGATAAAGAATTTGATATTATTTACTTAGATTTTAGTAAGGCTTTTGACAGAGTTCCGCACCATAGACTGTTAAAGAAAGTGGCAGCTCATGGCATTTGGGGAAAAGTCCTCTCGTGGATCGAGTCATGGCTCACTGACAGGAAGCAGAGAGTGTCCATAAATGGGGTTAAATCCGAGTGGGGATCTGTAACAAGTGGCGTTCCACAGGGATCAGTCTTGGGCCCGTTGTTGTTTATAATATATATCAATGATCTTGATGAGGGAATTACTAGTGATATGAGCAAATTCGCCGATGACGCAAAGATAGGATAATTGATTCAAACGTAGATGTTATGGAACTTCAGGAGGATTTAAACAAACTCTATTCCTGGTCAGAAAAGTGGCAGATGCAGTTCAATGTAGATAAATGCAAGGTTCTGAAACTTGGGAATGCCCATAACCCTAGTACTTATAAGTTAAATGATGTAGAACTTAGCCATACAGATTGCGAAAAGGACTTGGGGGTTATGGTGAGCAGCAATCTTAAACCAAGACAGCAATGCCTAAGCGTACGTAATAAGGCAAATAGATTACTGGGATTTATATCAAGAAGTGTAAGCAACAGAAGTCCAGAGGTCATACTGCAGCTTTATACATCATTAGTAAGGCCTCACCTAGATTATGCAGCTCAGTTCTGGTCTCCATATTACAGAATGGACATAAATTCGTTAGAAAACATTCAGCGTAGGATGACTAAATTAAGAACATAAGATGTGGAAAAAGACACTTATGTACAGTTCAGGACATTTATTAAAGGAAACGTTTCGCCACGAGTGGCTTCTTCAGTTTCGTGGCGAAACGTTTCCTTTAATAAATGTCCTGAACTGTACATAAGTGTCTTTTTCCACATCTTGTCGGTATCACCATACCATTTCCTCAAGAACATAAGAACATAAGAAAGGAGGAACACTGCAGCAGGCCTGTTGGCCCATACTAGGCAGGTCCTTTACAATTCATCCCACTAACAAACATTTGACCAACCCAATTTTCAATGTTACCCAAGAAATAAGCTCTGATGTGCAAGTCCCACTCAAATCCAACCCCTCCCACTCATGTACTTATCCAACCTAAATTTGAAACTACCCAAAGTCCTAGCCTCAATAACCCAACTAGGTAGACTGTTCCACTCATCAACTACCCTATTTCCAAACCAATACTTTCCTATGTCCTTTCTAAATCTAAACTTATCTAATTTAAATCCATTACTGCGGGTTCTCTCTTGGAGAGATATCCTCAAGACCTTGTTAATATCCCCTTTATTAATACCTATCTTCCACTTATACACTTCGATCAGGTCTCCCCTCATTCTTCGTCTAACAAGTGAATGTAACTTAAGAGTCTTCAATCTTTCTTCATAAGGAAGATTTCTAATGCTATGTATTAATTTAGTCATCCTACGCTGAATGTTTTCTAACGAGTTTATGTCCATTCTGTAATATGGAGACCAGAATTGAGCTGCATAATCTAGGTGAGGCCTTACTATAGATGCGTGGAACAGTCTTCCCAGTGGGGTGATAGAGGCTAGGACCTTGGGTAGCTTTAAGAAGAGATTGGACAAATATATGAGCGGGAGGGGCTGGGTTTGATTGGTGTTGGGGGGTGCGGGAGTTGTTTCTTGAGAAGCTTTAGGTAGATGTCGTTTTGATAAGGACCTGCCTCGTATGGGCCAGTAGGCCTTCTGCAGTGTTCCTACATTCTTATGTTCTTATGTTCTAATGATGTATAAAGCTGCAGTATGACCTCTGGACTTCTGTTGCTTACACTTCTTGATATAAATCCCAGTAATCTATTTGCCTTATTACGTACGCTTAGGCATTGCTGTCTTGGTTTAAGGTTGCTGCTTACCATAACCCCCAAGTCCTTTTCGCAATCTGTATGGCTAAGTTCTACATTATTTAACTTATAAGTGCTAGGGTTATGGACACTTCCGAGCTTCAGAACCTTGCATTTATCTACATTGAACTGCATCTGCCACTTTTCTGACCAAGAGTAGAGTTTGTCTAAATCCTCCTGAAGTTCCCTAACATCTACGTTTGAATCAATTATCCTACCTATCTTCGTGTCATCGGCGAATTTGCTCATATCACTAGTAATTCCTTCATCAAGATCATTGATATATATTATAAACAACAACGGGCCCAAGACTGATCCCTGTGGAACGCCACTTGCTACTGATCCCCACTCGGATTTAACCCCATTTATGGACACTCTCTGCTTCCTGTCTGTGAGCCATGATTCGATCACGAGAGCACTCTTCCCCCAATGCCATGAGCTGCTACTTTCTTCAACAGTCTTTGGTGCGGAACTCTATCAAATGCCTTACTAAAATCTAAGTAAATAATATCAAATTCTTTATCGTGGTCAACAGCCTCAAAAGCTTTACTGAAAAAAGTTAATAAATTAGTTAGACAAGACCGGCCTCTTGTGAATCCATGCTGAGTATCATTAATCAAGCTATGCTTATCGAGATGGCTTCTTATAATCTCAGCTATAATTGACTCTAGTAATTTGCCTACAATTGAGGTCAGGCTTAAATTTGGGGGGTAATTTGACGGTAAAGACTTGTCCCCTGTTTTAAAAATAGGAATTACATTAGCCATCTTCCACATATCAGACACTACACCTGTTTGAAGAGATAAATTAAAAATATTAGTTAATGGTTCACAGACTTCCATTTTGCATTCCTTTAGAACCCTTGAAAAAAAACCCCATCAGGACCCGGTGACTTATTTTGCTTCAGTCGGTCTATCTGCTTCACAACCATTTCACTAGTGACTATGATGTTACATAATTTATCATCTTCTGGCCCACTATAAAAATTAATTACCGGAACACTACTAGTGTCTTCCTGTGTAAAAACCGAGAGAAAATAATTATTTAAAATCGAGCACATTTCATTCTCTTTGTCAGTAAGATGCCCATAGTTATTTTTAAGGGGACCTATCTTATCTCTGACTTTTGTTCTATATACCTGGAAAAAACTTTTTGGGTTAGTTTTAGAATCCCTAGCAACTTTAATTTCATAGTCCCTTTTAGCTTTTCTTATCCCCTTTTTAATGTCCCTCTTAGTGTCAATATACTGATTCATAAGATGACCCTCGCCTCTTTTGATACGCCTATAAATTCCTTTCTTATGCCCTAGTAGATATTTCAGCCTATTATTCATCCATTTTGGGTCATTTCTATTTGATCTAATTTCTTTATAAGGGATAAATGTTCTTTGAGCATCATGTATTGTGTTCAGAAAAACTGTCATATTGATAGAAATCTTCCTTATGAAGAAAGATTGAAGACTCTTAAGTTACATTCACTTGTTAGACGAAGAATGAGGGGAGACCTGATCGAAGTGTATAAGTGGAAGATAGGTATTAATAAAGGGGATATTAATAAGGTCTTGAGGATGTCTCTCCAAGAGAGAACCCTCAGTAATGGATTTAAATTAGATAAGTTTAGATTTAGAAAGGACATAGGAAAGTATTGGTTTGGAAATAGGGTAGTTGAGGAGTGGAACAGTCTACCTAGTTGGGTTATTGAGGCTAGGACTTTGGGTAGTTTCAAATTTAGGTTGGATAAGTACATGAGTGGGAGGGGTTGGATTTGAGTGGGACTTTCACATCAGAGCTTATTTCTTGGGTGGCATTGAAAATTGGGTTGGGCAAATGTTTTGTTAGTGGGATGAATTGTAAAGGACCTGCCTAGTATGGGCCAACAGGCCTCCTGCAGTGTTCCTCCTTTCTTATGTTCTTATGAGAGTACACACACACACACACACACACACACACACACACACACAACACTCACACTCCAGTTGCGACTAGTGAAGACGCGTGGCCAGGAGCTATGACTCGACCCTTGCAACTACAACTAGGTGAGTACAACTAGGCTAGTACACACACACACACACACACACACACACACACACACACTTTCTTGGACTGTAAGAAGGCGTTTGACACAGTTCCACACAAGAGATTATTGAAAAAGCTGGAGGACCAAGCAGGGATAACAGGGAAGGCACTACAGTGGATCAGGGAATACCTGTCAGGAAGACAACAGTGAGTTATGGTACGTGGCGAGGTGTCAGAGTGGGCGCCTGTAACGAGCGGGGTGCCACAGGGATCAGTCCTAGGACCGCTGCTGTTTC
This sequence comes from Cherax quadricarinatus, assembly GCF_026875155.1. Classification (NCBI taxonomy): domain Eukaryota; kingdom Metazoa; phylum Arthropoda; class Malacostraca; order Decapoda; family Parastacidae; genus Cherax; species Cherax quadricarinatus. The sequence continues at coordinate 4,512,133 of NC_069447.1, read as the reverse complement.
TGGTATTTGTGAACGACATTACGGAAGGAATAAACTCCGAAGTGTCCCTGTTTGCAGAAGATGTGAAGTTGATGACAAGAATTCAATCGGACGAGCACCAGGTAGAACTACACAGGGATCTGGACAGGCTGCAGTCCTGGTTCAGCAACTGGTTTCTGGAGTTCAACCCCACCAAGTGCAAAGTCATGAAAATCGGGAAGGGCATTGAAGACCACAGATGTAGTACAATCTAGAGAGTCAAAGCTTACAAACCTCACTTAACACCGGGCACATCTATTGAGGCAGACATCAACTGAATAACTGCTGCAGCATTCAGACGTCTGGCAAACCTAAGAATAGCGTTCCAACATCTGAATAATGAGTCATTCAGGACCCTGTACACTGTGTACGTTAGGCCCATGTTGAAGCATGCAGCACCAGTTTGGAACCCTCACCTAGCCAAGCAAGTAAGGAAACTAGTGAAAGTGCAAAGGTATGCAACAAGACTAGTCCCAGAGCTAAGGGGTATGTCCTACGAGAAGAGGTTAAAGGGAAATCGACCTGACGACACTTGATTTCAGGAGAGATGGGGGGATATGATAAAGGCATATAAAATACTAAGAGGAGTCGACATGGTGGACAGAGACAGGATGTTCCAGAGATGGGACACAGAAATCAAAGGAATGTTAGGAAATATTTCTTCAGTTATAGAGTTGTCAGGCAGTGGAATAGTCTAGCAAGTGATGTAGTGGAGGCAGGAAACATACATAGCTTTAAGACGAGGTATGACAAAGCTCAGGGACCTAGTAGTCTCGGACGCTGCAACCACAATTAGGTGAGTACACACACACGAACGCACATTTAGAGTGCATTTTCATTATTCCAGAGTTTACCTGGAGAGGGTTTCATGGATCAACGCCTCCGCTGCCCGGTCTGAGACCAAGCCTCGTGTTTGATTAGGGTCTGATCAACGAGGCCGTTAGTCTTGGCCGCACGTAAACCCACCTAAGAACCGTAGCCCTGCTGGTTAAGTACTGACTATAGTTGCCTGTCCAGAGCCTTCTTGAAGACAGCCAGGGGTCTATTGGTAATCCCTCTTATGTATGCTGGGAGGCAGTTCAAGAGCTTTGTGCCCATGACATTTATGTTGTCTCAGTGTACTCGTGGCTCCCCTGCTTTTCATTGAAGGAATGTTGAAACTCCTGCCGAGTCTTTTGCTTTCGTAGGGAGTGATTTTTCGTAAGTAAGTTTGGTACTAATCCTTCTAGGGTTTTCCAAGTGTATATTATTATGCATCTTTCTCGCCTGCATTCCAGGGAATACAAATCAAGAGACTTCAACCGTTCCCAGCAATTTAGGTGCTTTATCATACGTGTGCCACGAAAGTTCTCTGTACACTCTCCAGGTCAGCAATTTCGACTGCCTTGAAGGGGGCCGTTAGTGTACAGCAGTATTCCAGCCTAGAAAAAACAAGCGATTTGAAGAGAATCATCATGGGCTTGGCGTCCCTAGTTTTGAAGGCTCTCATTATCCATACAATTTTTTTCTAGGAGCTAAGGTAGATACATTGTTGTGGTCATTGAGGGTGGGATCCTTTCATTATTACTCCCAGGCCCTCACACTAGCTTTTCGCTCTATAGTACAGTTAGACTTTGTTGTGTACCCTAATGCAGTTTTAATTTCCTCAAGTTTTCTATATATGAGTAGTTGAAATTTCTCTTCATTGAACTTCATGTTTTGAGTGGCCCATTTGAAGATTTGGTTGATGTCCGTTTGGAGTCTCGCAGTGTCTTCGATGGGGGCCACAATCACGGCAATCCGTGTGTCATCCGCAGAGGACGACACGTAGCTATGGCTTACATTTCTGTCTACGTCAGAAATGAGGATGAGTCATGAGGATAAGGAACAGCATGGGAGCAAGTACTGTGCCTTGTGGAACAGAGCTTTTCACTGTTGCCGCCTCAAACTTTACTCTGTTTACTATTACACTTTGTGTTCTATTTGTTAGGCAGATAAAGATCCATCTACCAACTTCTCCTTTTATACGTTTATCACGCATTTTGTGTGCTATTACGTGCTGGTCACACTTGTCGAAAGCTTTTGCAAAGTCTGTGTATACAACATCTGTACTTTGTTTATCCTCTGAAGCATCCAGGACCTTGTCATAGTGGTCCAGTAGCTGGGACAGGCAGGAGCTACCTGCTCTAAACCCGTGTTGCCCTGGGTTGTGTAACTGATGGGTATGTAGGTGATTGGCTATCTTGCTTCTTATAACTTCATCAAAGATTTTTATGTAAAGTAAAAGGACACAAGTGCAACTAATGTGACATTTATTGTGGCAACGTTTCGCTCTCCAGGAGCTTTATCAAGCCATTACAAACAATACATGGACACAGAGGGTATATAAAGGCTCAGAGTGAGGTGAATACTAGTGAGGTACCATTTCGATGTTCACTAGTGGTAGTAGTAGTAGTAGTAGTGGTGGTGGTAGTGACAAAAGTAATACAATATGGTAGAGCAATTAATTCGTACATGAGTAAAAGGATATAAAAGCTATTGCTTGGGTAACATAAAAATAGGTTGGACAAATATAAACTGGAATGAGGCAGCTTGTTTCAGTGTTCACTCTCTGTGCTTTGTGTAGTATAACAGGAGAGACTATGTGATGGCAGGGTTTACTGTTTTCAGGAGGATTCTTGCTAAGACTTCGGAGATGGTGAAGCTGCCGTTGTTTTGTTTAATTGTATTTGAAACAGCGATCAGTGCTGATTCGAGGCACTTGCGTCTGCGGAAATTAGTTTCTTTGACCACTATTGGGCGTCTCTGATTTCATGAGATGATTGCAGTGGAATTTCTGGTGTTGTAAACAGGCGTTGTTCAGGTTATCGTTCCTACATGCGTAAATGTGTTCATTGAGGCGGGTGTCGAGGTTTTTTTTTTTTCTGGCTGTCTGTTTTCCCTACGTAAATCTTGTCACAAGCCTCCACAGGGTATAGTGTAAATCCTGGCATTGACTGGTTCGTGGTGCTTGGATTTTGTCCTGTTTATATCCTTTATTGAAGTGCTAGAAGCGATGGCGACTCTGTGTTAGCTTGTGAAAGTAAAGTGCTTTTGAGACGTTCAGTGCACCTGACTGTTGGGAAGAATTATAAACTTTGCTTGGGAGTGGTGTGTGCCATCGCTTCTAGCACTTCCAATAAAGGATTTAACCAGAGACAAAAATCAAGCAACCACGACCAGTCAATGCAGGAGTTTACACTATACCTGGTGGAGGCTGTGCAAGATTTACGTAGGTTGAAACAGCCAGAAACTCTACACCCGCCTCATGAACACATTTACGCATGTAGGAACGATAACCTGAAACAACGCTGTGTACCAACACCGAACATTCCACCAATCATCTCCTTGAAAATTCAGAGAGCCCAATTAGTGATCAAAGAAAACTAATTTTCGCAGACGCAAGTGCCCTCGAATCAGCACTGAACGCTGTTTCAAATTACAATTAAACAAAACAACGGAAGCTTCAACCATCTCCGAAAGTCTTAGCAAGGATCCTCCTGAAAACGTAAAACCCTGCCTCAATAGTCTCTCCTGTTATACTTACACAAAGCAAGAGAGTGAACACTGAAACAAGCTTGCCTCATTCCAGTTTATATTTGTCCAACATAATTTTTATGGTAACCCAAGCAATAGCTTTTATATCCTTTTACTCATGTACGAATTAATTGCTCTACCATATTGTATTACTTTTGTCACTACCACCAACACTACTACTACTACTACCACTAGTGAACATCGAAATGGTACCTCACTAGTATTCACCTCACTCTGAGCCTTTATATACCCTCTGTGTCCATGTATTGTTTGTAATGGCTTGATAAAGCTCCTGAGAGCGAAACGTTCCACAATTAATGTCACATTAGTTGCACTTGTGTCCTTTTACTTTACATATTATCGGTAATTCTACCAACTTTATTACAAAGATTTTTATATGGGATGTTAGTGCTATCGGTCTGTAGGTCAATGCTTTACTGCACCTTTGTTTAGTGGGGCTATGTCTGTTGTTTTTACCGACTGTGGGAAGACTCCTGTGTCCATGCTCCCTCTGCATAGAATGCTGAAGGCACGTGACAGGAGCTTCTTACAGTATTTGATGAACACGGACTTCCATGAGTCCGGCCTGGGCAGAGTGCATGGGCATGTCATTAATGACTTTTAGAAAGTCTTTTGGTGTTAAGATAATATCCGAGTAGTGTCATTGTATTCCAGTCTCTCTCCTACTTGGTAATCTGTTCATGGAATACTTTGAAACTACCATTCTTTCCAGCATCAAACCTCCAGATATGATCTGGTACAGGTACGTTGATGGCTAAAGCCATCAACGTAGTTTTAGGAAGATTTCAGTGGATGAAAAAAAGGAATGCATACACTCAGAATCGTGCCAATAATATTATTTGAGTATGAGAAAAGTCCATTACATTTTGCAGTGTTTCTACCAGTGTTACCAGCACCACATTTGCTCTGTCACTCACCAGTGTTGACACATTTGTTCCACTTCAAATTATTTGTGCTGCTTCCTGTCCCTCTCCACTAAGCCCTGTCACTCACCACTGATAAAAACCAACCTGCACTCTCTCTAATCAATGTTATTTTTCCCCTTGCCCTGTCATCAACGTTACCTTCCCTCTGCCCTGTCATCAACGTTACCTTCCCTCTGCCCTGTCATCAACGTTATCATTCCCCTGCCCTGTCATCAACGTTACCTTCCCTCTGCCCTGTCATCAACGTTACCTTCCCCATGCCCTGTCATCAACGTTACCTTCCCTCTGCCCTGTCATCAACGTTACCTTCCCTCTGCCCTGTCATCAACGTTACCTTCCTCTGCCCTGTCATCAAAGACCTTCCCACTCTGCCCTTCATCAAACGTTACCTTCCCTCTGCCCTGTCATCAACGTTACCTTTCCCTCTGCCCTGACGTCATCAACGTTATCATTCCCCTGCCCTGTCACAACGTTACCTTTCCCTCTGCCTGTTCATCAACGTTACCTTCCCCATGCCCTGTCATCAACGTTACCTTCCTCCTGCCCTGCCATCAACGTTACCTTCCCACTGCCCTGTCATCAACGTTACCTTTCCTCTGCCCTGTCATCAACGTTACCTTCCCCCTGAACGGAGTCCTACCACATGTTACCTTCCACTGACCCTGTTCATCAACGTTACTTCCCCTCGCATGTCATCAACGTTTACCTTCCCCTGCCCTGTCATCAACGTTACCTTCCCCCTGCCTGTTTCCATCAACGTACCTGCCCCCTTGCCCTGTTCTCAAACGTTACCTTCCCCTCGTCCTGTCATCAACGTTACCTTCCCCTGACCTGTCATCAACGATAACCTTCCCCCTGCCCTGTCATAACTCGTTACCTTCCCCCTGCCCTGTCATCAACGTTACCTTCCCCCTGCCCTGTCATCAACGTTACCTTCCCCTGCCCTGTCATCAACGTTACCTTCCCCCTGCCCTGTCATCAACGTTACTTCCTCCTGCCTGTTTCATCACGTCTACCTTCCCCTGACCTATCATCAACGTTACCTTCCCTCTGCCCTATCATCAACGTTACCTTCCTCCTCCCCTGTCATCAACGTTACCTTTCCCCTGCCCTATCATCAACGTTACCTTCCTCCTGCCCTGTCAACGTTACCTTCCCCCTGCCCTTTCCAGTGTTACCAGTTCCGTTATCTTGTCACTTTCCAGTGTTACCAGTTCCGCTGTCTTGTCACTTTCTGGTGTTACTAGTTCCGCTATCTTGTCACTTTCCAGTGTTACCAGCTCCGCTATATTGTCACTTACCAGTATTACCAGTTCCGCTATCTTGTGAGTTACCAGTGTTACCAGTTCCGCTATCTTGTCACTTTCCAGTGTTACCAGCTCCGCTATCTTGTCACTTACCAGTGTTACCAGTTCCGCTATCTTGTCACTTACCAGTGTTACCAGTTCCACTGCATTGTCATTTACCAGTGTTACCAGTCGCATCTCACTTACTGGTCTTAGTATCGCAAAAGTACCGTTAATTACCAGTGTTACATCAGGCAAGTCCTGCTGGTCACGTCTTTGTGTTGCCCTTGTCATGCAGCTCGTCAGTGTTACCACTACCGTATCTCTGTTATCAGTATTACCAACACGTGTCACCATCATCGGCGTTCTGTTACAATGATGCCGTCACATCTCTCTCAACATTGTTACCACCAACCCTAACCTGTCTCATATCATCAGTATTATCACCACTTTTTCTCAACACTGTTACTACCACTACCTTTGTTATCAATATTCATCTGCTGTCACATAACAGCGCTGCCCATCACCCCTGTCCAGTCACATACATGTTACTGTCACATGTGTCTTTCACTCAAGTGTTACCATTACTTCTATCTTGTTAGTTATTAGTCTGTCTACTACCTCTGTCCTGTTACTTATTAGTCTGTCTACTACCTCTATCTTGTTAGTTATTAGTCTGTCTACTACCTCTATCTTGTTAGTTATTAGTCTGTCTATTAACTCTGTTCTGTTACTTATTAGTCTGTCTACTACCTCTATTTTGTTAGTTATTAGTCTGTCTACTACCTCTATCTTGTTAGTTATTAGTCTGTCTATTAACTCTGTTCTGTTACTTATTAGTCTGTCTACTACCTCTATTTTGTTAGTTATTAGTCTGTCTACTACCTCTATCTTGTTAGTTATTAGTCTGTCTATTAACTCTGTTCTGTTACTTATTAGTCTGTCTACTACCTCTATTTTGTTAGTTATTAGTCTGTCTACTACCTCTATCTTGTTAGTTATTAGTCTGTCTACTACCTCTATCTTGCTAGTTATTAGTCTGTCTACTACATCTATCCTGTTACTTATTAGTCTACCTACTACCTCTGTCCTGTTACTTATTAGTCTGTCTATTACCTCTATCCTGTTACTTATTAGTCTACTACCTCTATCCTGTTACTTATTAGTCTGTCTAGTACCTCTGTTCTGTTACTTATTAGTCTGTCTACTACCTCTGTCCTGTTTCTTCTCAGTCTGTCTACTACCTCTGTCCTGTTACTTCTCAGTCTGTCTAGTACCTCTGTCCTGTTACTTCTCAGTCTGTCTAGTACCTCTGTCCTGTTACTTCTCAGTCTGTCTAGTACCTCTGTCCTGTTACTTCTCAGTCTGTCTAGTACCTCTGTCCTGTTATTTACCAGTGTAATCATCAAATCTTTCCTGTCTCATACTGTCACCACCGTCATTCTCTCAATTATTCCCATCTCCTCTGTTTCATGGTATACAATACAGAGAATTTAAAGAATAAGATATATACAATTATATGATATCTTCATTTCCGATATTATTTTAACCTTAACAATTCGCCTATTGTGTAGATTATTAGTTTGAAAAATATGAAAATAATCAAGTGTTATGCATGTGTGACATTTATCAGTTCGTCAGTACTGTATATCATTATCATCACGATAATGATTATACCGAGATAAACGCCACGTTATCTCGGTACCAAAAGACACTCCCAAATTACTGACGAGCAACTCTAGTTAAGGAGTGATGATTATGGATAAAGGTCGGGTTTTTGAGAGGGGACTATGCCTAGCATAGGCCATTGCTGCAGTGATCGTCATTATTTGTCCTCTACTGTACTAGTGAGACGAGTCTTTTGTCATGTTATCTCCTGTGTGAAGGAGCCAGCCAACTTACCATGCTCGCTCTTATGATACCGAATGATGTTATATAGCTTGCCAATCTTAGCTGGAATCTGTCTCTTACTAGCAGTCTGAGTGCCAGTGCTACCACTCATAGCTGGAATCTGTCTCTTACTAGCAGCCTGAGTACCAGTGTTACCACTCATAGCTGAAATCTGTCTCTTACTAGCAGCCTGAGTACCAGTGTTACCACTCATAGCTGGAAATCTTGTCTCTTCTTAGCAGCCTGAGTACAGGTTGCTACCACTAATAGCTGGAATCTGTCTCTTACTAGCAGCCCTGTGAGTACCAGTGCTTGCTACCACTCATGCTGTGGGAATCTGTCTCTTACTAGCAGCCTGAGTACCAGTGCTACCACTCAGAGCTGGAATCTGTCTCTTACTAGCAGCCTGAGTACCAATGTTACCATTCAGAGCTGGAATCTGTCTCTTACTAGCAGCCTGAGTACCAGTGCTACCACTCATAGCTGGAATCTGTCTCTTACTAGCAGCCTGAGTACCAGTGTTACCACTCATAGCTGGAATCTGTCTCTTACTAGCAGCCTGAGTACCAGGCTAACCACTCATAGCTGGAATCTGTCTCTTACTAGCAGCCTGAGTACCAGTGCTACCACTCATAGCTGGAATCTGTCTCTTACTAGCAGCCTGAGTACCAGTGCTACCACTCAGAGCTGGAATCCTGTCTCTACTAGCAGCCTGGTACCAATGTTACCATCGAGCTGGAATCTGTTCTCTTACTGCAGCCTGGATACATAGTGATTCAACTCATAGCTGGAATCTGTCTCTTACTAGCAGCCTGAGTACCAGTGGTTACACTTCATTGCTGGATCTGTCTATTACTACAGCCTGAATTACCAGTGTTACCACTCATAGCTGGAATCTGTCTCTTACTAGCAGCCTGAGTACCAGTGCTACCACTCATAGCTGGAATCTGTCTCTTACTAGCAGCCTGAGTACCAGTGTTACCACTCATAGCTGGAATCTGTCTCTTACTAGCAGCCTGAGTACCAGTGCTACCACTCATAGCTGGAATCTGTCTCTTACTAGCAGCCTGAGTGCAGTGCTACCACTCATAGCTTGGAATCTATGTCTCTTACTAGAGCCTGGTACCAGTGCTTACCACTCATAGCTGGAATCTGTCTCTTACTAGCAGCCTGAGTACCAGTGTTACCACTCATAGCTGAAATCTGTCTCTTACTAGCAGCCTGAGTACCAGTGCTACCACTTCGATTTTGGCCACTTCTTAGAAAAGAATGAGAATTTGCTTACCAAATTCCCACAAATAATTTGTAAATCCCACAAATTTTCCCACAAAAAATGTTAAAATTATACATAAAAGCAATTACACGTCCAGGACGGATCCCTGGACGTGTAGAACTCAGGAGCAACTATACAGGATGGAGACACGTCCAGGACGGATCCCTGGACGTGTAGAGACCAGGAGCAACTATACAGGATGGAGACACGTCCAGGACGGATCCCTGGGACCGTGTAGAGAACCAGGAGCAACTATACAGGATGGAGACACGTCCAGGACGGATCCCTGGACGTGTAGAGACCAGGAGCAACTATACAGGATGGAGACACATCCAGGTCGGATCCCTGAACGTGTAGAGACCAGGAGCAACTATACAGGATGGAGACACGTCCAGGTCGGATCCCTGACGTTGTTAGAGCCAGGAGCATATATGACATGGATGAGGAAACTCATCCACGTCGGATCCCTGAACGTATAGAGACACAGGAGCAAAGGTACCAGGATGGAGACACGTCCTAGGACGGATCCTGGACGTGTAGAGACCAGGAGGCAACTATACAGGATGGAGAACATCCATGTCATCCCTCGAACGTGTAGAGATCCGAGCCAACTGTACAGGTTCGAGGGACACGTCCAGGACGGATCTCCTGGAGTGTAGGAGACCAGGAGCAAAACTCTACAGGATGGAGACACGTCCAGGACGGATCCCTGGACGTGTAGAGACCAGGAGCAACTATACAGGATGGAGACACGTCCAGGACGGATCATCACGGACATGTTCGCGAACGTTAACCTAAATTTTGAAAGGTAATTTTCCTATACCATTATTTCATTTTCTTAACATCAAATATTTGCCACTAGGCAGTTATTTTCACAGAAATTAACTAGAGAGAGGGTTGCTTCCTACACTACAGAAAATTTTCAGGAATTTTCCCACAAAAAAAAAAAAAATCCACAAAAAAATCTCGCCAATCTGGAACTTTTAATGGTATAAATGTCATCCCAGAAATGTTCCCAAGTGAGGACATTTCTCACAAATTTATGGGAATTTTCTCCCCAAAATGGCAACATCGCTAAGTACACATACTCTTTTCTTGTACAAGTTTTAAACTAACAGTAGTTGACATCTGCCGACCTCTCTACTCTTCTGCACTCTGTACATATTGTAAACCTTAGTGGTGGGCATGTACGAGTACTCAACACGTTACCCTCAGTATTACAGATAATGATGGCCTGTTGACCTGGTCGTAATGGGTTGGTGCAAAACTCAGCTGAATATTTAACTAATACTTTCCTTCACCAAATGTTTATATAGAGATATGTACACTTATGTACACTATGTACAGGAGTTGGATATAAGTGTAGCACATGGTGATAAAGGCAAAGACAGAAGCCTGAGAGAGTGCACTGTGCTTCAACCAGCTAGAGGTAAGTCTGGCAAATGCTGACCACGAGTGATACCAATCCTCTCAGCACTTGGCAGGCTCGCCTGTGATTGGTCAATAAACCAAGGTGCTGATTTAACAACGAGGCCCCTAAAGATTATTAAACCCATAGCACCCAATTTGCTGGTTGGGAAGCAGCCTATATGGGAGTGTGTACATACGCTGAATAAAGTGCGTGTACTCTTTGCATGCCACACTCAGCGTTTCCTTTTCTCTTTATTTCTGTGGTTAGCTTCTTGACTGAAGCTTCTTGACTGAATCATGGCCAGGGTCAACAGACCCTGGCCATGATTCAAGTCCCTGTGGTCGTAATAATGCAGCAATGCTGAAAGCTTTATCCCGATCAGAAAAGGTGTTTATTCTTTGATATTAATAGCTTTGTTGGTGACTTTTGTAGAAAGGTTCTGATGATAATTGCTGCCTCTTACCTGAAAACTATAGTCTACTTCATTTTTAATGACTGGTTCTTGATAATTATAGATTGCTCTATGATATTTACTACCTGGTTCTTGATAATTACAACCTGGTTCATGTTATTTACTGTTTGGTTTGTGATAATTACAGTTTGGTTCATGATATTTACTGTCTGGTCCGTGATAATTGCTGCTTAATTCATAATATTTACTATCTGGTCCGTGATAATTGCTGCTTAGTTCATAATATTTACTATCTGGTCCGTGATAATTACTGAATGTTCCATGAAAACATTATGGGACCCTGGAGAAGCGCTTATCTTAAGTACCCAAGATATATGATGACGGACGAGGCGCTGGTATTAGCCCCGGGAATTGATAGGCACTACAGATATTGTCTTCCTCTCTCTCTCTCTCTCTCTCTCTCTCTCTCTCTCTCTCTCTCTCTTCTCTCTTACTAAGGGTTTTAAAAGGTTTGATTTAGGGTTCCGATCTATATTTCCAAGCTAAAGCTGTTACCTACATCAGCTCATTTGAAGGCCTTTTTATTGTTACGAGACATACAAATAGGAAACAGGATGAAGTTGAAGACATCTATGCGCCAGCGATTTCATAATGTCAACTGATTTTGTTAAAGTCGTTATACTGTTTCGAACATGTTCCAGATACGAGTCATCCTAGGAATAAGTAATAGATGAAACTATGTTCTGGAAAAGGGATCACTTAGAGTGATGTTGCTGCTTACTGCCCGTCTTGTTGTGTACAAGCTCACTTCTCTTGACAATTTTCGCTTTAGACATAAGAGTAAGGTAACCCACATCTCTCTTGTGTTGAGGGGTCTACTGATATGACATCCCTCCAGGCTGGATCCAGAGGAGACACGAGTCACCTTCCTTTTTCGTAGAGGAAATGGGGGCAGGCAGTCCAGGAGAGTGGAGCACCCTATCTCTTGCTTACATTTCACGTTTGTCATAGAAACTGTCCAGTTCTCAATGAATGGCATTAAAAGTTCATTGCAGTACCTGTCTAGTCAGCAATTTACACCAGTTGTAGACATCAATTCATTGCCCACTCCTCTTCGAGGTAAAATGCTAATTAATCTATGCTGGTTCTTATTTCTTATCTATTAGCTTCTATATCCCGCTCTCCTCAATATCGTTTCCGCCAGCACTGAGGCAAATAATGAGCTTGTTGACATTACCTGACATGATATTATCCAACTTGTTGACTATGTCACCAACACCAACGTCCTGAGAAACACTCTGTCTTATCTTCCTATCTCTGTTACAGTAAGCACGGTCAATATATTTTACCCGAGAGTCACCGACCACAAGGATATTCTTTTCTTTATTAAGAGAGACGTTAGTGATACCTTTAGCCTAATTGACCATTAAAGTACATTCGTCCTGGAGAACTGAGAAACGATTTCCTACCTTCAAATAAGCTCTCTTAACCTTTCTCACTCTGATACTTCCTCCTTTACTGGAAACATCGATCCACATGTAACGGCTGGAAGTCTGCTCCTCACAGCTGGTGACCCGTCTCCCTTCACTAACACCAACCACCTCACATTCATTACTATACTCTTCCTGGAAAATTTATAGTGTCATAATTTCCTCCTCAAGAAGTGGAACCTTCTCCTTCAGCACTCTGCACTCAGACTCTAAGGCTCTACAGAAGCAAGTCGTGGTGCTCAATAATGCTAATCCTTCCAAAAGAGCTCAGCACCGGTACGACCTCTTGTGACTACTGAAGACAGAGTACCATATTAACGATCGTAGAGATGATTGTATTGTCCAACTACTTAAATACAAAAAACTTATGATTTTTTGGCATGGTTTGACTGTGTCACCTTGAGTATACGTAGATTATAGGCCCCTTCGAAAATACATGCTGTTGATCACCAACAGTTAAATGCACATAAAATGTTTTTATACCCCCCCTTTTTTCCTTTAGTTCAAATCTTGTCCCTTGAAGTATATTATTGCAGTCTAAAATGATGTTCTACCTAGACTAACGAACCAGACCTTTCACGTCACAGGTGGCTCCAGTAGACAACCAAACTGCTGTAACTATAATGCGAGCTGAAAACTCTAATTATATAATCACCCACTTTGTGGTGTGTTATCTCGACAGACATGTCTGCCTTTACCTGCAGCATCATTATACTCACTGTGTTATCTCGACAGACATGTCAGCCTCTACCTGCAGCACCATTATACTGTGTTATCTCGACAGACATGTCAGCCTCTACCTGCAGCACCATTATACTGTGTTATCTCGACAGACATGTCTGCCTCTACCTGCAGCACCATTATACTCAGTGTTATCTCGACAGACATGTCTGCCTCTACCTGCAGCACCATTATACTGTGTTATCTCGACAGACATGTCTGCCTCTACCTGCAGCACCATTATACTGTGTTATCTCGACAGAACATGTTGCCTCTACCTGCCAGCACCTTATACTCACTGTGTTATCTCGACAGACAACTCTGCCTCTACCTGCAGCACCATTATACTGTGTTATCTCGACAGACACGTCTGCCTCTACCTGCAGCACCATTATACTCACTGTGTTATCTCGACAGACATGTCTGCCTCTACCTGCAGCACCATTATACTGTGTTATCTCGACAGACATGTCTGCCTCTACCTGCAGCACCATTATACTGTGTTATCTCGACAGACATGTCTGCCTCTACCTGCAGCACCATTATACTGTGTTATCTCGACAGACATGTCTGCCTCTACCTGCAGCACCATTATACTCACTGTGTTATCTCGACAGACATGTCTGCCTCTACCTGCAGCACCATTATACTCACTGTGTTATCTCGACAGACATGTCTGCCTCTACCTGCAGCACCATTATACTCACTGTGTTATCTCGACAGACCACGTCTCTGCCTCTACCTGCAGCACCATTATACTGTGTTATCTCGACAGACATGTCTGCCTCTACCTGCAGGCACCATTTACTGTGTTATTCTCCACGCTACCAGACATGTTCTGCCTTACCTGCAGCACCATTATACTGTGTTATCTCGACAGACATGTCTGCCTCTACCTGCAGCACCATTATACTGTGTTATCTCGACAGACATGTCTGCCTCTACCTGCAGCACCATTATACTCACTGTGTTATCTCGACAGACCATGTATGGCCTCTACCTGCCAGCACCATTTTATACTCACTGTGTTATCTCCGACGACATTGTCAGCCTCTACCTTGCACAGCTCCTGTATACTCACTGTGTTATCTCGACAGACATGTCTGCCTCTACCTGCAGCACCATTATACTCACTGTGTTATCTCGACAGACATGTCTGCCTCTACCTGCAGCACCATTATACTCACGTGTTATTCGACAGACATGTCTGCCTCTACCTGCAGCACCATTATACTCACTGTGTTATCTCGACAGACATGTCTGCCTCTACCTGCAGCACCATTATACTGTGTTATCTCGACAGACACGTCTGCCTCTACCTGCAGCACTATTTTACTCACTCTTCAATATGTATTATAATTGATAATGAACATAAAATTGAATCTATGTATTTAATAATGTACTACGAGAAAATAAGGTAAGAGCATCTCATTCAGTTTATCGACTCTATTTTAACATTCAGAATACAAACTGTAAATGAATAATAGATGATATATCGATTTATCCTGGACTATTATCATTTGATAATTGTGCAGGGCATGCCAAAACTTAGTTTTTTTTTGTTATGTAATGTTACGTACGACGAGAAATAAAGGACTTTGACTGCATTTTGAAGTTACTAAACCAGGAGTCCCCAAACTCTTCAAACTCATCGTCACATTCATGAAGTTTTAGATTGTTCATGAACCCCCAAATATTTAATAAACTGAAATAATTTAATAAAGAGTACTTTATCTAATAGCACTACGACATTACTGAAAGTCTTTTCTCATAATAGGCAATTAGACATTGTTTCATTGGTAAACGAAGTTATGAATCCATATGGTATAAATGTTGTTAACTGGTACCGACAAATTAGTTTAGAAAGACACGTGAACAAACACTAGGACATACTTATTAGAAAACGTTTCTGTCGTGGTATCTTGATCTTGCGATTTTGGCTTAAATAGCAACGCACTTCTTGCCAATAGCGCAAACGCAAATTTGTGTATTTAATAATTTCGCAAAAATCATTGTTTATTATTAAATTATTGAAAACTTATGTAAAATATATTTAGATGGATTAGGCTAAATTAAATTTCGCTTGTTATAATAAAGTTAGGTAAGTTTTCTAAGTTTTTTTGGTACAAAAATCATTAACTTTCATATTAGCATAAATGAAAAAAAATATATCTTTATATGTATAAGAGAAAATTACAGGCGGTGAGTTGGGTGTGAGTGACACACAGTGACCTGAAAAAGGCCATATTTGGGATAAGGACAGGTAGACGATGTAGTCATGTGTTGTTAGGTAGGAATCACAGGACTATTATCTACCTGTCCTTATCCTATATATGGCATTTCTCAGGTCACTATGTGTCGCATCCCATTGTCCACCTATATGTACTATTGCTTTTAATGTGTGTTAAAAGCGATCAACGTCCAGAATCTCAACGTTTCCTAATAAATATGTCCTAGTGTTTGAACACTTGTCTTTTTTGTAACCAAGTTATCAATCCAAACTTTAAATACTCATGTGAATACTGTCGACACTTCTTGGTATCAGCTGCTGCTGGATTTATAGTAAATGCACTGCAGTCACTGTTTTGTCACCACTGCTGTCACTGCTTTGTCACCACTGCTGTCACTGCTTTGTCACCACTGCTGTCACTGCTTTGTCACCACTGCTGTCACTGCTTTGTCACCACTGCTGTCACTGCTTTGTCACCACTGCTGTCACTGAGTGTTGAGAATCTCCTGGTATTCAGAGTCTGAGGTGAGGGAGTACGCTCTATACGGGAAGAGAACAGGAACACTACGTGTATGTATATCCTTCCCGGAACAGGAGAGATGAGAGAGACAAAGGGAAGGGTGGAAGATTAAAGATATACAACTCAATGCACGTCCCCAGACATTTACTGACCCCCGTTTGACCCCTGGCCATTTATCGACCCCTTCAGTAGTCCCATCGGCCCTTATTGGATATTTTGGGAAATTCTGGATTAAACCTTAATCAAAACTATGTTTAAAAGAAGTCTGTCACAATAGATTAAGGATGGCAATACATATGAAACAAAATTATAAAGAATTTATCCAGAAAAGAGTGAAATATAGAATAAACATATTTAAAATTATTCGTAAAATAATTACAGATATGTAGCTTGAAGAGGAAATTTGAAATAAAATGTCGACTGAGAAGCAACATGCTGTTAGTTCAGCTGTATTTTGTGTGGGTAATAGTGTTTATGAGACTCATAAATAATACTGAAAGTATATCGTGATCACTGTTTATAATTAGATTAAGAAAACATTTTATCACATTTCTAATAAAACATTAAGTGAATATTACAAAAGATAGAACTAACTGACCAGGAACTGAAGTGTACCACTGAGGTGCCTCAAGGATCATGGCAACTTACCTTACTGTTGTGATGAATGGTTTGAAAAACCGACAAGTTGAAAATTGAGACACTTATGCAGCATATGGGAATCTTTATTCAGGAAACGTTTCGCCACACAGTGGCTTCATCAGTCCAATACAAAGAGGAAGGCGTAAGGAGAGGAGGAGAATGAGGTAATCAGTCCCTCAACCTGGAGTCGATGTGTTCAGTCCATCAATCTTGTAGAATGCACAGCATAGGGCCGTAGACGTGGCTTTTATACTGTAGTGAGGTGACGTGAAGCAGATGGAGGCGGGGTCATAGTGGTACCATCCACTAGTCGAAGTAGGTCTTCGTCCAAAGGTTGAACAAGTGTTGAAGAATTCTTTGTAACAAGACCCCATGATCACAACTGTCAGACACGGCAGCATCATGGGGTCTTGTTACAAAGAATTCTTCAACACTTGTTCAACCTTTGGACGAAGACCTACTTCGACTAGTGGATGGTACCACTATGACCCCGCCTCCATCTGCTTCACGTCACCTCACTACAGTATAAAAGCCACGTCTACGGCCCTATGCTGTGCATTCTACAAGATTGATGGACTGAACACATCGACTCCAGGTTGAGGGACTGATTACCTCATTCTCCTCCTCTCCTTACGCCTTCCTCTTTGTATTGGACTGATGAAGCCACTGTGTGGCGAAACGTTTCCTGAATAAAGATTCCCATATGCTGCATAAGTGTCTCAATTTACCTTACTGTTTTGACATTATATGTGATTTTTGAATATAATTAAGATTTATAATATATATATATATATATATATATATATATATATATATATATATATATATATATATATAATATATATGTCGTGCCGAATAGGCAGAACTTGCGATCTTGGCTTAAATAGCAACATTCATCTTGCCATATAGGACAAGTGAAAATTTGTGTATGCAATAATTTCGCCAAAATCATTCTGAACCTAACGAAGGAAATATATTTCACTGTGTTTGTTTGGTATTAAATTACTGTAAACAAATCTAAAATATATTTAGTTGGGTTAGGCTAAGATAAATTGCGCTTGTTATAATAAGGTTAGGTACGTTTTCTAAGTTCCTTTTGGTGCAAAATTATAAATTTTTACATCAACATTAATGAAAAAATATATCTTTAAAGGTATAAGAGAAAATTTTAGAAAGGACTTAATTTTAAATGAGTTCTTGCTAATTGACCAGTTTTACATATTCGGCACGACATATAATATATATATATATATATATATATATATATATATATATATATATATATATATATATATATGTGTGTGTGTGTGTGTGTGTGTGTGTGTGTGTGTGTGTGTGTACAGTGCCGAATAGGTAAAATTGTTCAATTAGCAAGAACTTTTTTAAAAATAAGTCCTTTCAAAAATTTTCTCCTGTTCGTTTAAAGATATATTTTTTCATTTATGTTAATGTAAAAATTAATAATTTTGTACCAAAAGAACCTTAAATAACTTACCTAACCCTATAACAGCAAGAGCAATTTAATTTAGCCTAATCTGTCTAAATATATTTTAGAAAAGTTTAAAATAATTTAATAAAAACACATTGAAATATATTTTTTCCGTTATGTTCAGAATAATTTTTACGGAATTATTGTATGCACAAATTCTCGTTTGCCTTATTCGGCAAGAAGAGCATTGCTATTTATGCCAAAATCGCAAGATTTACCTATTCAGGAAGACACAAAGATTTTGTGTCAATTGTAATGAGACTTTATCAATATATAACAGCACCTCATCATGCCAAATTTAAACAGAAAATAAACGTTAATGACTTGAGAAAATACCAGACAAGGACACAATTATTTGGTATTAAAATGACATAATTACAAGGAACCCAGACGATACCAGAATTACAAATGAAAAAAAAAAACAGTTTTTTTTTTCATTTGTAATTCTCCAAAGTTTTCTGTAAGCCTATTATTATAATAAAAAAAGAAGCGCTAAACCCATTAGGGTCATGCAGTATAAGTCTAATGGGAAGCAGATTATCTGACGAAGGAAGAATCACATTGACAAAACAAAAATAATTCCCAATTAAGAGGCGCCGGCATCATATTGTTTATATAAAATTCGATATTACATTTTTAATATAAAATAACCATTATTTTAGACAGCTATTGGAAAATATGGACGCGTTTGTGGCATAAGTATCTACTAGAATTTAAAAATATCTGGTATAGTAGCTGGACAGCATTAAAAGATACAATTAGTTTTCTGATTCATTAAATAAAATAAACAGAACCTTATATAGAGGTAACATAAGAAAAGTATTAAGTGAAGCCTATTGGCTAAGTTATTACAAACTGGATAGTTTCAGCAACACCCGAAAATATATCAGATGTCTGAAAATACTTGAAATTTTTCAAAAATCAGTATTAATTCCAACTCTCCAGTGGAAAGTAAGTCAGGCTGAGACTTCCAATAAATTTAAAGTTAGCTTAAACTGAGAGTGGACACAAATTGATGATAATATTCATAAAATTTTGACTCACTTGTCGATAATATATTATTATAACACAATGCGGTAACCTTCGTACCAGAAGTGATATAAGGAGGAAGAAATATATGGAGAGTAAAAGAGAGGTTAAGAGAATGGTGATGAAATGTAAAAGGTGAGTAAATGAGGGACTTGGTGAGATGCTGCCAACTAATTTTACTGGGAATATGAAAAAGTTTTGGACTGAGATTAAATAAACTAGGGACGAAATGGACTTGATGATTAAAAATAAATGAGGAGAGTTATTAGATGGACAGCTGGAATATTTCAAGAACTGTTTAATGTTGATGAAGATAGGGAAGTTGTGATTTTATGTGTTATGTAACACATAAGAAGATCTAAAAAATTGTATTATGAAAATAAATTACATAACATCAAAGGTGATGTGAAAAAAAAACCTGGAAAACTCTATCTGAAATTCTTGGAACTAAAAAGTTATCCAAAAACAAAACAATCAAACTAACACAATCAGATGAACCCCTAGTCACTCCAAGCGAAACAGCAGACTCAACGCTTTCTTCTCCACCATAGGAAAAAATCTAGCGAACAAAATACCAAGCGTAAACACTCATAGAAGTTACGCTCATCATAAACACCCTTAAAAACAAGGCAGGAGACATAAACAACTTGCCTACTTTTATGTACAAAAAAGCTTGTCAAGTATTGTCACCAATTATTGCAACGCTCTTTGACAAATTCATTGAATTATCTACCTTCACATTCGCTGCCTGGATGAGGTAGAGTGCGGTCGTGCTTTGCACCCCTCTACTGTTTTCCCAGACGAGCTACTCAGTCAACAACATGGCGCCAGGTGTGCGCAGAAGAGTGAATACTGTGGGCATTGAGCTCATTAGTGGGGCTTTAACGCCTACGTCAGTTGATGTGTTATTGCCCAAAATTGTGAGAGAGACATACGGCATCAAAGACGAGGATTTGTATGGAGTGGCACTGAACGGTGTGTATAGAATATTCGTGAAGGTGCTAACTGCTCAAGTATACGAGGCGTTGGTGGATTGTTATCAAGATGTCAGCATTAACGTAACACCGGCAGTGAGGGTCAAGTTGACGGATGTATCACGACATTATTCGTGGGTTAAGCTCTGAAACGTGCCTTTTGAGGCTGATGAAGTGGATATACGCAATGTTTTCGAACGTTATGGAACTGTACATCTGGCCCAACCTGGTAAATGGGTAAAAGGAGCTTACACAGGATATCCTGAGGGTTCTTTCAATCTCAAGATGACGCTAAGGCATCCTATACCCTCGGCTTGGCCTCACTGCCAAGCCGAAGAAATGCTTCCTTGGGTATAACAAGATTAGATATCTTGGACTGATACTTTCTAATAACTCTCTGCAGCCTCTCCCCAGTAAGATCAAAGCTTTATTAGAATTTAAATTCCCCAAAACCAAGAAGCTCATGCGTAGCTTTCTTGGTTCTTTAAATTTTTATGAACGGTTTATCCCGAACCTTACTGATCTTACAGGCATCTTATCCGACATCCTTAAAAAGTCTGTGAAGGAACCTCTTGAACTTTCCGACGTAGCTCGGGAAAAGTTTAATGAGATTAAAAGTATCTTTTCGAAAGACCCTATACTTAAGATTCCAGATATTAATAAAACATTTTGTTTAAGAACTGATGCCTCCAATACAGGCTTAGGTGTGGTGCTACTACAATACCATGATGGTACTCCCTTCCCTGTACGCTTCCTAAGCCGGAAACTCCTTCCCGAAGAAACGTGATACTCCACCATAGAAAAGGAATGTTTGGCCCTTGTGTGGGGTATCTCCAAACTTAAATTTTATTTGCTGGGAAAAGAATTCATTTTAGAAACGGACCACAAACCTTTGATATACCTAGAAACTTTTAAGGGAACCAACAGTCGCCTCTTGAGGTGGACATTGGCACTCCAGGCTTTTAAGTTCCATATTGTGTATATCAATGGTTCATCCAATTATTTCTCTGACTGGTTAAGTCGTGACAGTCAGTAGAAGATTTCTTGCCTTATGCGACTTCCATATGTTAGAACTTTTTCCTCGCCTATTCTTCTTATACTCCTTGACTATAAGTCTTCGTATGGGGGAGTGTGAGGGAAAAGTTCAGTAGATAGGAGTAGCGAGGGAGTATATAGTAACAATAGTTTCATTGCCAGCTTCTTGTTAAGGTAGGGTAAGTCAGGCTCCCGCTATTCCCGCCTTTTTTCCCCCACCCAGAAAGTGAATGTTTGACTGCCGGCTGCTTGTAAAGGTAGGGTCAGTCTAGCTCCCGCTATCCTTTCCCCTCCTTCTTCCCCCCCCCCCCCCCCGAAAGGTGACGTGTGAGACTCCGGTCCAAACAGTAATCACTAGACTCACAGCTCCCAGCACTACTGTAAGTACATGCCTGCCTTGTGTTCTAGTGGATTTATTGGTTGAAAGCTTCACTTTTGACCAATAATAAACTTAGTCCTTTCAGTCTTGCTCTAAGTTGACTGTTGTAATAATCACCACATCTTTTAGGTATTGTACTTATCATGGAGAGTGATTTCTTAAGCAGTTGGTAACTTGTCTATCTTTCCAACTTGGATGACAGAGAGGGTCACCTGCCAATCAACGAGAAGAACTGGTGGAGATGGACTAGCATCCTGAGACTTCCCCTTTTTGGATTTAATTTCCTGTGCACCTGTATGAAATTGCAGGACGTAACCCTTCATCATTGCAGCGGTAAAGAACCTGCTTTCCTGTCATCGGGATAGAATACTCAAGGCTATACTGTGAAGAACTAGCGAGTGGGTTGTAACCAACACCTGCGACCCCCCCCCCCCATCATCAGCAACGGCTACGATTTCAACAACACAGTGTCACCAACACCAGACACCCAAGTTTTATATTAGCGTTGAATTCAGTTATCATTTATATTTTTCATTTTTCATTTTCTTTAATGTAGGATTAATATTTCATATTTAAGTGTTTTATATTTTAAATTTTCTATATAATAAAGTGTTTATGTTTGTCTGTTATTATTTCTTCTTCTATTCATTAATTTTCCTGAGGAGGAGCCAGCCTTTGTAATACTGTCTGAAGTTATTACAGGGCTGAGTATGCCTTCACATCCACGTCTGCCCTCTTAACTACATAATTCCACTCTCCCCCCACAATCGCCACAGCCGGTAACGTGCTTAGATAGTACACAAGCTCCTCCAGCACAAAATTCATCTTTACTTTCGCATCACTTTCTGCTGGGGCATACACACACAAACGCTACTCTCTCTCCCATCCTCCATCCTTCCACACGTAATACTCTCCCCCCCCCTCTTTCCTGTGCAAAACAAACGGGCTTGCCTCCCTGATCAACACACCCACTCCTCCTTTTAAACGTTCAGACGGCATCACATAAGCCTGACACCCAGGCACCACTAATTCACGACCAAACTTAAAATTGTGCTCCTGCACAAAAGCTACGTCAACCTTGTACCTATTCAAAAACATCCTGAAGCACTCACGTTTAACACCATTACACAGGCCATTAATATATATTGTTATACACCTGAGGCCAGTTTAAGGTTTCTCTCCCCGCCTCATGTCAAGACTCTTCCCTTTCAGACCATTCCCCTGGGCTTTGCCTTTACCACACACTCCACCCTCCTTCCCAACTATCCCCCCCCCTTCTGTTGTGGCCCTCTCGTAGAATCACTCTGGGTACCATAACCCCATATCTTTTTCCCTGGCCTTTGTGCCGGCGTCAGAACATCATCCGAATCTGATGTTGCTGCCCTTTTCCTTGTAGCTCCCTCAGTTTCCATATCTGAGTCCTGAGAGCCAGCACAATGAACTTCCACCTCTACCACCCTTAATCTGCCTCCATGTTCTTCCATGGCTCTCGCACTGTCCATCACAGGTGCCACCTGATCCTCCCTCCCCCCCCTGCTCACACACCTTCTGCCCTGATCTCAGGTTCCTGCTAGCTGTGACTCTCCACCTCCGTAGACTGTAACATAGCCTGTATCACCGTTTCTAACTCCTCCTCAATAGCTTGCACTCCTGCGCCCACCCGCACCTCCTCACTTGACAACTGTACTGTTGATGGGCCAGGTGATTCATGGACTACCACTTCTCCTTCCGATTCCACAGGAGCCACCACTTCTTCACTCCACAAGCGACCACGCCCTCCTTGCCCCCTTTCTTCCTTAGGCATCGGTTTCTCATACACAGGTGCTCCGCCCCATCAATCTTGATGGACTGAACACATCGACTCAAGGTTGAGGGACTGATTACCTCATTCTCCTCCTGTTCTTCAAGTTTCTCCTTCGTATGGACTGATGAAGCCACTGTGTGGCGAAACGTCTCCTCAATGAAGATTCCCAAGAGTTGTGTATGTGTCTAATTTATCAACAGTTTGCAGTATTACCTATTATGTAAACATGTGTGGATGAGGATTAGTTCCCTAAATTAATATTTTGTATATATTTGTATGTAATAATATTAGATAGGCGCGTGCTAGAAGGCAGTGATAGTATAGTCTTGTGGAATGTGTGTTACGTTTTGGTAAGTTTATATGTGGTGTGTTAGATGTTATAAGGAGTTTAGTGTTGTTAACTTACTAAAATCATGATGAACCATTTGGATAATACTTATTCATGTTGTAGTCTTGGATTCTTTAAAATATTTACATAGCCTAGTATTGTACCACTATGTAGCATGTGGTGTATTGCATTCTGAAAGTGAACTTCACGTTATGTAATGTTGTTTTGAAAGTTTGTATTTCATGATTGTCAACATTAATAATTGATATTATATTGGTGGTGTATATTACTTTTATTTTTTACGGTGTATGTGTATAGGAATGTAATGTTTCATATTTGTTTTAGTTGTAAATTTATGTTTTTGTGTCTTGTTGTTCATGCATTACCAACTCTTGGTGAATACTCATTAAGGTTTTGATGGGGTCAGAGTATGACCATTAATTAGGATAATTATTGTATGTTATTTAGAACGGGGACTGTACACATGTTAAGGGGGGAGAAGTGTCAGCTGTGTTTCTGCTCTGGCAATAATGATTATTGTAAAAGGAGGGTTTGTAGGATGTGTTGTGGGTTATATGGTTGTAATATGGCCGTTTTCCATGGTGTTTATTTTCTGTACTGGGATTGTGTACTAGAGGTTTGCAATGTCTAGTACGGTTTTTAATTTTATACTCTTATACATTATTGTATTTGTTCTATGTTTTAAATAAAAAAAAAATTATCTACCTTCCCAACAATCCTCAAAATAGCGAGGGTCACTCCACCACAAAAAGTTGACCAACTGATTGAATAGGAGATCAAATCTAACTTACCACTGCTCTCTAAAATTTTTAAAAATAATTCATAGACGGATCTTTTCCTACCTCGTCTCCCCAAAAAATTTAAAACCCCTTGCATTTTGGTTTCAGGAAAAATTTTAAAACACAAATGGCTACACACACATGCTAGAACAAAAATTAACAGACCCCGGGAAAAGAAAGAACCCGCTGGCCATTTTCATTGATTTAAGTAAAGTTTCGTACAGTTGCCCAAAGAACTACTGTACTCCAAAATTAAACCCTTTGGGGTATCAGGGGCCACTCCCCAACTACCTAAAAATACCTTAAAAACAGAACTCAATATGTTTTGAAAATTTATGCAACTCTCCCCCCAAACCCAAATCACAGTAGGAGCCCACAAGAACTCCTTGGGACCACTCCTCTTTTCATCTACACAATGATCTCCCGAATGCATCACAGCTACTAAAAACCCATATGTTAGCAATAATAATGTTTTTTCCCACCCAAACCGTCATGCTAAAAATTTTCCCAGTCAATGCCGAATTGCAAAAAATATCTGCCTGGAATACTAATAAAACCTATTTCATTCATTTGGAAAAAAGCTGCAAATGATCCTTTTAAACCTTACGCTAAATGTATCATCAGCAAAAGACCCCCAAAGGGGGAAAAAATCCTAGGTATCCACCTTGACATACCAAGTTCGGGACACCATACAAAAAATCACCAAGAAAATCTCAAGACTGTAGGCTCTATCAAAGTAAGGCTACGTTCCACAATCAGCTCTCCGGGCACTGTACCATTCACTCATATCCCCTTATCTTACTATGGAATTTGTACCACCAATTTGTCCACCTAATTTGGGTTGCAGGGTTGGGGCCCCAGCTCCTGGCCCCCCCTCTTCACCGATCGCACTATTTCCTCTTCCCCCCCCCATTACTTTACATACCTCGTCAAAAAATATGTTGTTCCTGCCCCCAAAGCATCGCTTGCCAGACTTTTCCCCGCTTCCTAACTACTCTATACTGAAAAATTTTACTTCCTAAATCCTTTTCATCGAGTCTTCAGTTTCCAATTGTGACCCCTTTTTTCTGTATCCAGCTCTGGAACATCCTGTCTCTGTCCCCTTTTGTCTATTCCAGCAGTATTTTGTTTTTATATTTTCCCCCCCGACCCTCCTGTCCTCCAGTGTTGTCAGACCGATTTCACTTAATTTCTTCATAACTTTCCCCCTTTATTCTGGAACTACCCTTGGCAAACCTTTGCACTTTCTCTAATTTTTGACGTGTTTGACCAGATGTGGGTTCCAAAAAGGGTGCGCGTACTCCAGTTTGGGCCTGACGTAACGTGTATAAATTTTTTTAACGTTTTCCTCTGAGGTACCCGGAACGCTATTCCTGTTTTGCCAACGCCCATATGCCGCAGCATTATTTTTGTTAATGTGTGCTCGGGCAGTATCGGTTTTATTCTCCTCCTACTTTCTCTTGATGGGTTTGCACCCTTTGGCCTCCTAGCCTATATCTGTCTGCGTCTTTTTTGGGCCCTCCTCCGATCTTAATGACTTTGCATTGGCGGGGTTAAATTCAGGACCATTTCGGGCCCACACATCCCACCCCTTCCAGGTCTCTTTGTAGACCTGTCGGGGACCAAATCTGATTTAATTCCCCATTAACTCACGTCATCTGCAAACGGGGCACTTCTGAGTCTATCCCTTCCATCATGTCGTTCCAAAACCAAGAATAGACGGGTCACGGGACTGCCCCCTGTGGGACCCCGCTCGTCATGGCGCCCACTGTGATCCTCTCCGGACATGACTCGCTGTTCCCTCCCCGTTGGTATTCTTGATCCTTTGCGGCCCCTTTCCCTGTTTACTCCCTTTTTCCCTGTTTGTACTAATCTCTTGCGGGGAACGGTTGAAGGCCTTTTTGCAGCCAAAGATAATGCAATCAACCCCCCCCTCCCTCCATTTTTTCTTCATTACCTGTCATAAAACTCTAGTAGGTTTGTGACACGGGTTTTCCCTTCCATGAATCCTACGGGCTGCTTTTATAATCTTTTTCCGCCCAGGTGCTCCCCCACTCTC
The DNA here is from genome assembly GCF_026875155.1 of Cherax quadricarinatus. NCBI lineage: Eukaryota > Metazoa > Arthropoda > Malacostraca > Decapoda > Parastacidae > Cherax > Cherax quadricarinatus. The sequence continues at coordinate 4,485,845 of NC_069447.1, read as the reverse complement.
CTCCTGATAATCTTTTCCCCAAGACTTTGCATACTATACTGTCAGTGACATTTTGTCTGTAATTTAGTGCTTCTTTCTTCTCCCTTTTTAAAAGAGGGGGACCATATTTGCTTTTTCCCATCTTCAGGTATTTTCCCATTTCAAGGGAAGTTTTGAAGATTTGGGTTGTGGCAATTATGCCCCTCTCCCTCTCTAAGACCCATGGAGAGATGCTGGTCCTTCGCCTTTGAGGTTCAAGGTCATTTGGGAGTTTCCCCCACCTCCTCATTTGGTGTAATTCATCCAACCTTTTTGGATATCCCCTTTTTGGTCCCCCTGTTTTGTCTTCTAGTTGTCCATTCAGCCCCATGCAAAACTTCCTGAAATCTCATGTTGACCCCCCCAAAAATACCTCCGGTCTTTCTTGTGAGCCCCCACCTTCCTTCCTCAGCCTGATTACCGGGTCCTTAATTTTTCTTCCCCTGATGTGGCTGTAGAGTATTTTTCGGATCAACTTGACTTTCGATGCATCCTTTTCTACTGCTGCTGCCCTCCCCCTTATTTGCATACTCATTTCTGTTTCGTAATAATTTTTTTATTCCCCCTGAGCCCCTTTTCCCCTTCTTTCTTTTTCCATTTCTAGAGCACTTACCTCGCCCTTCCCATTATTTCTGCTCCCTTGGAACAAACCTTTCCTCGCCTCCTTCATTTTTTTATTACAAAGCCCATCTTTCGTTTATTTTTTTTCCTCCCAAAACCCCTGTTCCCACTGAACCCCCCGCGGGAAGAACCTCATTCCTGTGTAGTCCCCCCTTTTATGTTTACTTTCCCTTTCTACCCCTTTCCCTTCCATTTTCTCCACGATGTTTTCAAAGCCCTAACTACGTGGTCACTAGCCCCAAAGGGGCCTTTCCATGTGATTTCCAATGCTGGCACTCAGGGTGAACACGGGGTCCAGTCTTGCGGTTACCCTCCCCTCTTTTTCTGGTAGTACCCTAACATTTGGGTGCATAGATTTGCCAGCACCACATCCATCATCGGGCTCTCCTGTTTTGGGCCCCCCACAGGGCTCCGGGTTTTCCCAATCCCCGGGATTGAACGCCCATGATAGTAACTTTCTCACTTAGTTAGCCATTCTTGCCTCCTCAGCGAGTGCCCCCCATTGTTCTGTTGCACTCATCATATTCCTCCTTGGCCTCCTGTAGTTCTGGGTGGATTATACATCATGAATGACTCCTTGTTTACCCTGATGAACTTACCTATGTAATCCATTTCTCCAGTCTTGTCCATCCCTTCCATTTCTTGATAACCCCAGGGGTTTTTATTAGTAGTGCAACCCCTCCTCCCCCCTGCCCTTCTACCCTTTCCCTCGGGATCTGATTTTGGGGTGGGAAGATTGCTTTATTATCCCAGTGGTTTTTTTTCGAAAATCCCCTATGTTCCCTGGGGACACCCTTGATTCTTTCATCCCCCTCACATTTTTCGTATTTCCCCCTGCGTTCATGTACCCCAACCTTCAACTTCTTTCAAAAACTGTGGCTGGGAGAGAGAATGGGTTTTGGGGGACCGGGCCGTGGCAGGGGCCTATAGGGGGGTTTATGTGGGTTTGGGGGCTGTGGTGGGAGGGTGGGTCAGAGGGCCTACTAGGGGTTTCAGTGGGGGGGGTGGTGCTGAGGGGGATGGGGGAAGGGGCCTATGGGGGTTTCAGTGGGGGGGGGTTGTGGTGAGGGGGATGGGGGTAGAGGGTACAGTGTGTGGGTTGCTTTTGGGTTTTGGGGGGGGTTTTGGGGAGGGGGGGATGGGGGGGGGAAAGGGTCATTTTGTGGGTTCTGGGGTTTTCTGTTTGGGGGGGGGTTTACTGACAGGGGGTGTGGGTTATGTGGGTTTCTGTGGGGGTGGGGTTTGGCGAGGGGGGTGGGGCAGGGTAATTGAGGGGTTTTGGGTTAGGGCTTTGATTGCTTTGGGACGCCATGGTTGTGTTCCTTCTGTGGGGGTACGGAGGGGGGTGTGTTTGTTCTTCCCTGGGCCTGATTTCTCCGCTCTCCACCTTCCCTTTCCTCCCTTCCTCTTGCAAGTTGCCCCTCTCTTTCATTTTCAAACCTTTCTTTTTTGTTCTGTCTCAGTCGCGGGGACACACTCTAGAACACCTGATTGTCCCTAGGCATGCTTTCTCTGGGAGGATCCCATTTCGACTACTTGCCCCAAAATCACTTTTACTGGGTGCTTTTTCCCCCGCAAACCACCCAATTCCCGAAAATTTTTCAGCTTTTATGATGCTTTCAAACATTTTTTCTCCTGTGTTTCCCTTCTCATAAGTTTCCCCCATCTCTTTGGGGCCCTAACAAAAAAGGGCCCTTTTTCCCCTTTTATCCTCCCACTGGCTTCCCGAGCATCCATGACTCAAATTGTTCCTGCCATTGATGCATTGCTTCTTATGTCCTTCCCCATCTGGTGTCCCTCTGCTTTTTTGTTCCTGGACAGGCAGTTTTTGTTAGAGCCTGTTATAGCTTGCTCCACATTGACTTTAGTCCCCTCATTTGTTCTTGCTGTTCCCCTGCCTTTTTCCCCGGCCCCCTTGGGTCCGATAGAGTTTACTGTACAGTATATCTCCTTTTTTCCCCTGTCCCCCATCGGTGAGATGAGTAGCTCTTTTGCCCTGGCTGATTGTCCTTTGGGTTTTCTAGGCTGTTTCAGCTCTTTAGTTTTTCTACTAGCTCTGATCTTACTTCAGCTGCTGTGATTTGGTTCCCATTTCCTGCTTCCTCAGCTATTTTCTTTCCATTTTCTTGCTGATCTTTTCCCCCTCCTCCCCCCCCTCCTTCGCATGAGCTCGCTCCCGTCCCTCTCCAGGCCCCACCACTTTATCCACCAAACCCCTGGTCTCCGTCCCGGTTTTTTGGGGCCCATGTTTCTTTCTCACAGAAAGGGTAGCTTTGCCAAAGTCTGTTTGGGGGGGGTTTTTTTTTTGGGGAGGGAAGGGAGGGGGTTGTGGGGAGAAGGGAGGGGGAACAGGGAGCGGAAAAGGATAGGAGCAGGGGGGGGGACGCACAGAGGAAGAGAAGTGGAAATAAAAGGAACGGGAAAGAGCAATGGGGGGGAGGAAATAGAAAGGGGAAAAGAAAGGGTGGAAAGAAGAGAAAAAGGGAGATAAGGGGGGAAGAGGACAGGGGGTGTGGCTAGCAACGTTGAGAGAGGGAAGAAAAGGGGAGCAGAGGTGTGGAAGCGAGTTGGGGAAGATCAGCTTTTAGTGGCTCGGCAGGCCCAGAGGGAGGGGAGAGGGAAGAGGAAAGGGAAAGGAGGTGAGGGGAGAGATGCAGGGGTATAGGAGGGGGATAAAGAGAGACAAGAGTGTTTGAGTGTGACTGAGGGGTTTGATAAAGAGGAGGGGAGGGGTAGAAGAGTAGAAAGGTGGTTGGTGTGATTTTGAGAGAAGAGAGAGAGGGGGGAGGGGAGGTTAGAGTGTGTGGGGGTAGGGGGCGAGGGGAGGAAGGGGGAGAAGGGGGGTAGGGGGGGGGAAGATGGAGGAGGTATAGGGGAGGGCCATAGGAGGGGGGAAAGAGATAGAAGGGGGGGTTGGTAGGGGGGAAGGGGGGGAGGGGGAGGTATAGGGAGGGGGCAGGAGGGGGAAAGGGGGGAAAAAGAAAGGGGGAGGGAATTGGGGGTAGGGAGGGGAAGGGAGGAGATGGGGGGAAAATGGAGGGATAGGAGGAGGAGGAGCAGGAATAGGAAGGGGGGGAAAGGGGAAGGGAGGGGTAAAGAGGAGGTAGGGGGGGTACAAGGAATTAGAACTGTGGGGATGTGTGGGGGTGTGTGGGGGATGTGGGGTATAGTGGGTATGTGGACGTTCCTTATGGTAGGTGTGTGAGCGTTACTATCCTGCCACCCAGTAAAAAGGGGGAAAAAAAGAAATAAACTTCCCCGGTTTTGGGGCTATAAAAAATCCCAGCCTTGATACCGGCAAGAAAAAACCTGAGTAAACCCTGTCACTACCGGCTATGGAGCTTACTCATGGTAAAACCTGTCAAACCCACTCATAAGAAATAAGAACATAAAACGAAGGAACACTGCAGAAGGGCCCACTGGCCCATGCGAGGCAGTCCAAGTCTCCACCGGCTTAAGCCAATGCACCCCAACCCAGTCAGGGCAGGCACATTGACTTTAAGGGGGGAAAAAACGGGAACCGACCTGGGCACAGGCATAGGCCAACTCAAACCCCACCACATCCCCCTCAGTATTTTTCCAACCTATTTTAAAGCTACACAACGTTCGGCCTCTATAACTGACCGGGAGTTTGTTCCACTATCTACAACCTATTACCAAACCATACTTTTCTATATCCTTCCTGAATCTGAATTTTTCCCCTTAAAAAAACCTTGCTGCGATTTCCTGTCAGTAGAAATTTTCAGCACACTATTTACATCCCCTTTTTTTATTCCTGTCTTTCCCTTTATACACCTCAAAAACATCCCCCTAATTTACTTTTCTAAGAGTGCAATTCGGGCCCTTATCTATCCCCATAGGGAAGGTTTCTGATACTGGATCAACTTTGCATCCTCCTTTGTACATTTTCCCCCGAGAATTATACCAAATTTTTTAATAGGGGACCAAAATGTGCAATAATCTAAAGACCTAACCAAGATTTAGAGTTAAGAAAACCTGAGGGGCTCCCATTATTTATGCTTCTGATATGAACCCAAGGGTTTATTTCTTTTTTGCGAACACTTATGCACGTTTTTCCTTGGTTTTAAATTTCTGCTAATCAGAAATCCAAAATCTTTTTCGAAAATCCGTAATATTAAGATCTACATTATTTAGTTTATATGTGGCATGGTTATTGTCCTCGTGTAAACCTGGAGCTGTACTTACTGAGTAAACACTAGTTTTACCTATTAGGCACTACATATGCACATATATATATATTATATATATATATATATATATATATATATATATGCAATAAGATCACAGTAAACAGGTGATTTCAGAATATGCAAAACAACCACTCTGAAAGAATAGAGAAATTCCAAGCGCTTTCGTGATAATGTGAGTAGTCACGAAAGCGCTTGGAATTTCTCTATTCTTTCAGAGTGGTTGTTTTGCATATATATATTATATATATATATATATATATATATATATATATATAAAATATATATATATATATATATATATATATATATATATATATATATATATTTATATATAATATATATATATATATATATATATATATATATATATATATATATATATATATATATAGGTAGGGGGTGTGTGGACCAGGTGTTTACAGTGAAACATATAAGTGAACAGTATTTAGATAAGGCTAAAGAGGTCTTTGTGGCATTTATGGATTTGGAAAAGGCGTATGACAGGGTGGATAGGGGGGCAATGTGGCAGATGTTGCAAGTGTATGGTGTAGGAGGTAGGTTACTGAAAGCAGTGAAGAGTTTTTACGAGGATAGTGAGGCTCAAGTTAGAGTATGTAGGAAAGAGGGAAATTTTTTCCCAGTAAAAGTAGGCCTTAGACAAGGATGTGTGATGTCACCGTGGTTGTTTAATATATTTATAGATGGGGTTGTAAGAGAAGTAAATGCGAGGGTCTTGGCAAGAGGCGTGGAGTTAAAAGATAAAGAATCACACACAAAGTGGGAGTTGTCACAGCTGCTCTTTGCTGATGACACTGTGCTCTTGGGAGATTCTGAAGAGAAGCTGCAGAGATTGGTGGATGAATTTGGTTGGGTGTGCAAAAGAAGAAAATTAAAGGTGAATACAGGAAAGAGTAAGGTTATGAGGATAACAAAAAGATTAGATTGGAGGGAGAGAGTATGGAGGAGGTGAACGTATTCAGATATTTGGGAGTGGACGTGTCAGCGGATGGGTCTATGAAAGATGAGGTGAATCATAGAATTGATGAGGCAAAAAGAGTGAGTGGTGCACTTAGGAGTCTGTGGAGACAAAGAACTTTGTCCTTGGAGGCAAAGAGGGGAATGTATGAGAGTATAGTTTTACCAACGCTCTTATATGGGTGTGAAGCGTGGGTGATGAATGTTGCAGCGAGGAGAAGGCTGGAGGCAGTGGAGATGTCATGTCTGAGGGCAATGTGTGGTGTGAATATAATGCAGAGAATTCGTAGTTTGGAAGTTAGGAGGAGGTGCGGGATTACCAAAACTGTTGTCCAGAGGGCTGAGGAAGGGTTGTTGAGGTGGTTCGGACATGTAGAGAGAATGGAGCGAAACAGAATGACTTCAAGAGTGTATCATCTGTAGTGGAAGGAAGGCGGGGTAGGGGTCGGCCTAGGAAGGTTTGGAGGGAGGGGGTAAAGGAGGTTTTGTGTGCGAGGGGCTTGGACTTCCAGCAGGCATGCGTGAGCGTGTTTGATAGGAGTGAATGGAGACAAATGGTTTTTAATACTTGACGTGCTGTTGGAGTGTGAGAAAAAGTAACATTATGAAGGATTCAGGGAAACCGGCAGGCCGGACTTGAGTCCTGGAGATGGGAAGTACAGTGTCTGCACTCTGAAGGAGGGGTGTTAATGTTGCAGTTTAAAAAACTGTAGTGTAAAGCACCCTTCTGGCAAGACAGTGATGGAGTGAATGATGGTGAAAGTTTTTCTTTTTCGGGCCACCCTGCCTTGGTGGGAATCGGCCAGTGTGATAATAAAATTATATATATATATATATATATATATATATATAATATATATATATATATATATATATATATAATATATATATATATATATATAAAATGTAGAGAAAATGGAACAAAACAGAATGACTTCGAGAGTGTATAAATCTGAAGTGGAGGGAAGGCGGGGTAGGGGTCGGCCTAGGAAAGGTTGGAGAGAGGGGGTAAAGGAGGTTCTGTGTGCGAGGGGCTTGGACTTCCAGCAAGCATGTGTGAGCGTATTTGATAGGAGTCAATGGAGGCAAATGATTTTTAATACTCGACGTGCTGTTGGAGTGTGAACACAGTAAACATTTATGAACCGCTTCGGACTACTCACACTGTCAAGGAACTATAGTTCCTTGACAAAAGTGCTTGTAATTTCACTACTCTTTCACAGTGGTTGTTTTGCATATTTTAAAATCACCTGTTTACTGTGATCTAATTGCATATATATATATATATATATATATATATATATATATATATATATATATATATAAAATATATATATATATATATATATATATTATATATATATATGCATGAGAGAGAGAGAGAACTGAATTCCTTTTATCTTTCCCCTTTTCTTAAAGGTTATTTTTTTCGTGTGTGTGTGTGTGTGTGTGTGTGTGTGTGTGTGTGTGTGTGTGTGTGTGTGTGTGTGTGTGTGTGTGTGTGTGTGTGTGTTTTGTTTACCCCTAATTTTGTAAGAAGTTAAATTTTTGGTAGCTTTGGGAATAGATTGGACAAATATGTAGACGGGACTTGATGGTGTTGATAAGCCCCTGTCTAGTAAGAGCCTGTAAGTCTGCTGCAGTGTTTCTCCATTCTTATGCTCTTTTTTGAAGTGTCAGATTGGTGCAGCTACGACAACACTCAAGTAGAGTGACCTGGACTTCCTGGTGGTAAGAGACCTCACTCAGGGAAAGTGGAGTGACCTGCACCTCCCAGGTAGACCTGATTTCCCTTGGGGAAAATAGACAGTGGGTGGGAGTAGCAGGAGACAGCGGTCAGCAGTAAGCGGTGGTGAGGTGATGAGTTGCTAGCAATTCAGGGACGATCGGAGGTGGACGTTCCCTGGCAGGTGGTAACCCTCGAGTGTATAGCGCTGAGATGCTTTTCCAGCCAATTGAAGATCATTCAGGCATTTTCATACTTCTCATGACGGATTGGATGGTTTGAGGGTCGGCGTTTGGATGGTTTAGGGTGCGGGGATCAATGTTTGGATGGTTTGGAGTTTGATCCCAGAGGTATATGAGAAAGGTGATCTTCCCCGTGATGGGATTGAGATTTTTATTATTTTTATTTTTTAGCAGAGCAGACGAAGCTCAGCAGGCATTACTTAGCTTCTAACAAGAGCACCCACAATAGACCAAGAGTAATCATAATATACCAGTACCACCTACAATATAATAACAACAGCACTACACACCTGTTGTACTAGTTCCAGGTTGCCTAGGGTTGATAAACCAACCGTTTATTAAATAAATTTGTTTCAAGGTAACCTTTCACTAACAACAGTTTATTTACATTACCGAATAAACTTTTTTCTTCTTTTTGTGGGGAATAAAAGAACCAAGAAATAAAATATTTAAATCTTTAATTTCAATCCATATGAAATGAATTAATCAAGTTCTTTAAATACATAAGTTTTATATCACGGACATTTCACTCCTTTGATAAGAAGTATATCAGCCATATACAATATCATAATTTAAATAAAAAATTTTAGAATTCAAACAAAACCAACTCGTTAATATGGACAACTATTTACAGATCAGATTTAAATAATTATATATTCAAGAGAAACTCTCAGGTTCCTCTAAATAACCCAGATTAGTTATCTTTTGAAAGAGATTCAATATTGTCTTATGCAAGAGACTAAGTATAAATTCTCACACTTTTAAAGCACTCAGGAATCTATAAAACAGAGAGCAAGGAAGTTGAATTCGCGACTGAGGGTCTGAACCCGCTGCCTTGCCACAGTGATGGTAAATACCACATTAGGTTGGTCAGGTGACCTAAGTCTGGCAATTAACCTTGTGCTTCATAACAGTTGCATAATTATTGGTAAATATGAATTTCCCTATATACCTAACAACATATAATAATATTTACAATAATAATAACAATTTTCTTATCCAAGTGGCGTCAGATAATAACCATGCCATAACCACACACTAGCAATACAACACAAATTATTACAGTAGAACACTCACATAATATACCAGCAATACACTCTGTGAAAATTAGGTTTTATCGATACAAATTCTAGGACATCATTTGAAGACAGTAGAACTACAGAAGATGAGGTAATCAGTCCCTTCTATATAGATTTTCTGATAATAAAAGTGGATGGCGAAACGTCTACAATAAAGATACCCAGCTGTTGCACATGTGTCTAATTTTCGTCTTGTCGGTATTGGATACCATTCATGTACAATACACACTATTCGGGTACCATACAACCATAATTTTCCAAACTCCCAAACACACTGGAAATATAAACACAAATGCAGTATAATGTGATCCTTTATTGACAACGTTTCACCCACACAGTGGGCTTTTTCAAGTCACACACGGATCTACCTGGGGTTGGAAGGGACGAGAGTATTTATAGTCATGTTCAGAATGTTGAGGTCAGGTGGAGAATGCTGCATCTGATGATCTACCGGGTGGGGTTATAGAGTCTTGGGTAGCTTGGCAGGGGTATTGGACAAGTTGTGAGTAGACCTTCTGCAGTGTTCTATGTTCTTATGTGGGATAGCGATGAAGAAGTTTCTTGGCGAGTGGTTCAGCTATGTTATAGAAGCCGTTGTTCTGGTTGAAATTGTTGGTTATAGAGATAAGCGATGATTCCAGGATTCTTCGGTATTGAGCGTTGTCTTCTGTGGCGATAAGTCTTGAGTTTCTGTAGTTAATTAAATGGTTGTGTGAATTGCGATGTTGTACACAGGCATTCCTTGTATCGTCAGTCCTGCTTGCATATTGGTGTTCTGAAATGCGTGTTAGGAGGTCTCTTGATGTTTCGCCCACATATAATTTGTTGCAGTCATTACAAGGGATTATGTATACCCCTGCAGAGGATGGATCCGTGTGTGACTTGAAAAAGCCCACTGTGTGGGTGAAACGTTGTCAATAAAGGATCACATTATACGGCATTTGTGTTTATATTTCCATTGTGTCGGTATTTTATACCATTTATTTCCTCCCAAACACACACAATAAAGCAACTCTTCACAAACATTTTTCCAGTAAAAGCGCTGTACAGGTTGTTTACCTGGAAATTGTTCCACGGGTCAAGACCCGCATACCCCGGTCACATACCTGGCCTCCTGGAGATTGTTCCACAGGTCAAGGCCCGTACAGCCCGGTCACACACCTGGCCTCCAGGTTGATGGCTGTACATCACACACACACACACACACACACACACACACACCCCATGGGTATTGAGAGAGGGAGCAGAGGCACTATGTGTACCCCTAACAACAATATTCAATACATCTATCGAAACAGGGAGATTGCCTGAGGCATGGAAGACAGCAAATGTAGTCCCAATCTTTAAAAAAGGAGACAGACATGAAGCATTAAACTACAGACCAGTGTCACTGACATGTATAGTATGCAAAATCATGGAGAAGATTATCAGGAGAAGAGTGGTGGAACACCTAGAAAGGAACGATCTCATCAACAGCAGCCAACATGGTTTCAGGGACGGGAAATCCTGTGTCACAAACCTACTGGAGTTCTATGACATGGTGGCAGCAGTAAGACAAGAGAGAGAGGGGTGGGTGGATTGCATTTTCTTGGACTGCAAGAAGGCGTTTGACACAGTTCCACACAAGAGATTGGTGCAAAAACTGGAGGACCAAGCAGGGATAACAGGGAAGGCACTACAATGGATCAGGGAATACTTGACAGGAAGACAGCAGCGAGTCATGGTACGTGGCGAGGTGTCAGAGTGGGCACCTGTGACCAGAGGGGTCCCACAGGGGTCAGTCCTAGGACCAGTGCTGTTTCTGGTATTTGTGAACGACATGACGGACGGAATAGACTCTGAGGTGTCCCTGTTTGCAGATGACGTGAAGTTGATGAGAAGAATTCACTCGATCGAAGACCAGGCAGAACTACAAAGGGATCTGGACAGGCTGCAGACCTGGTCCAGCAATTGGCTCCTGGAGTTCAATCCCACCAAGTGCAAAGTCATGAAGATTGGGGAAGGGCAAAGAAGACCGCAGACGGAGTACAGTCTAGGGGGCCAGAGACTACAAACCTCACTCAAGGAAAAAGATCTTGGGTGAGTATAACACCAGGCACATCTCCTGAAGCGCACATCAACCAAATAACTGCTGCAGCATATGGGCGCCTAGCAAACCTCAGAACAGCATTCCGACATCTTAATAAGGAATCATTCAGGACCCTGTACACCGTGTACGTTAGGCCCATATTGGAGTATGCGGCACCAGTTTGGAACCCACACCTAGCCAAGCACGTAAAGAAACTAGAGAAAGTGCAAAGGTTTGCAACAAGACTAGTCCCAGAGCTAAGAGGTATGTCCTACGAGGAGAGGTTAAGGAAATCAACCTGACGACACTGGAGGACAGGAGAGATAGGGGGGACATGATAACGACATACAAAATACTGAGAGGAATTGACAAGGTGGACAAAGACAGGATGTTCCAGAGATTGGACACAGTAACAAGGGGACACAGTTGGAAGCTGAAGACACAGATGAATCACAGGGATGTTAGGAAGTATTTCTTCAGCCACAGAGTAGTCAGTAAGTGGAATAGTTTGGGAAGTGATGTAGTGGAGGCAGGATCCATACAAAGCTTTAAGCAGAGGTATGATAAAGCTCACGGCTCAAGGAGAGTGACCTAGTAGCGATCAGTGAAGAGGCGGGGCCAGGAGCTCGGACTCGACCCCCGCAACCTCAACTAGGTGAGTACACACACACACACACACACACACACACACACACACACACACACACACACACACACACACAGCGACAAGTGGTCACAGCTGGAAGTTGAAAACTCAGACGAGTCACAGAGATGTCAGGAAGTGGAACAATCTGGAGAGTAGAGGCAGGATCGAAGAGGTTCGATAAAGCTAATGGAAAACCAGAGAATGAACCAAGTAGCAATCAGCAAAGGGGGAGGCAGAAGCTATGATTCAACCCCATACAAATAGGTGAATACACACACACACACACACACACACACACACACACACACACACACACACAAGAAGCCAAGCCAAGAATATGATGGAGGCAACAGAGCAATAATGGATACACTATCCCAGGTGGCCATATTATCCCACATGAGTACGGCAAAGCTATTATTCATAGGGGACTAAGTAAAAGAAGATTGACCGGGATCGCTGAGAACCACAGTGATGACAAAAAATGTGAAGTTCTAAGATGATAGAGGTGATAAAAGAGATGTTCATGCACCAACATGTTAGGGATACAACCAGAGAGAGAAAGGATAGGCTGAGCCTTGTATTCACCCTGAATGGTTCCAATATACTTGATGTTACATGTTTAAGGTTCTACTCCTGGGAACTCTTCTATCCTCTGCCTTCCCTACATTTCCGGTCTTTCTAATCTCAACAATTCTCTCTGTCCTTCAGACATCAAGCTTACCTTCCACCAGACTAACACTCTTCGCACTAATCTCGTTCATACCTCTCCTCCCTCTACAGATGTTCCTGGTGTCTACTGTATTTCTTGCTCCTCCTGTCCTCTTCAATACTTCTTAGAAACTGGTCGATCTTTTTCTGACAGACTTAGGGAGCACAAAAATAGTGTTAGGCTTGCCGACACTAACAATGCTCTTTTCTGTCACGTCAGAAATCATAGCCATCCTATTGACTGGTCTTCTGCTAAAACTGTCTTCCCTACTTCCAACTCGAACAGTCGCCGTCTAGTTGAATCCTCTCTAATACACAACTTTCCTTGTATAAATCTTAGCCCTGGCTTCGTCTCTGTAGATGCCTTCCTCTCCCGCTACATTGTAGAATGCTCCAAACTTCAGAACCCCCGTGACTTAACCTGACTCCTCATTTTTTCTTTTTCTTTTTCTTCTCCCTCTTCCCCTTTCTCTTTTCCTTTGTTCTTCCTCTAGTTGTCTTTCTCTCTTCTGTCTCGTGCTTCTGTTCCTTCTTTATTTATTTCACCACTTCCCCTTTCACCCACCTCTGTGCGCTTGCTCTCCCTCTGTGGGCACCTAGCTTCCTTGCAGTGCTCCCCTTCCTTTGTATTTGACTGGCTCGTCCTCCTTATTCCCCACTACTACCACTACCTCTACTACTACTACTACTACTACAACTACCACCACCACCTCTTCCTGCCTATATATAGCCGTCCTGCTCCACTTCTGGTTAGTGTGACTTTGTAAATGATCCAAGTCGGACCGAAACGTCGTCGTAAGCTTCTCTCTTTTATGTGCGGGTTATTTGTGTAGCTGTGTCAATGATCGTACCAAAAATGGATGCTGGTTGGAAATGAATGAACGAAGCTAAAGTTAAGGAAGAGTCCAGGAGACTGCTGTAATGACCAGCAATTCTTTCTCAGTGTTGGCAAACGAGTGTAAATTGACGACCAGAGACACCTCAGCAAAAACCATCCCTACGAAGACTGTCGAGAACGTTATGACCTATGACCAACATAGCCAGTGGAGTTGGGGACAGTCATCTTAGGTTTATGGATAGACCTTAAAATAATAATAATAATAATAACAAATCTTTATTTACTATTAGGTATACAGTCCTAGCTGACATCAATGATACACTACTATGTAGAAAGTCCCTTGTTATGCTGAGCATTTCAAGCAAATTAGGTCAGTTTTATCAGTCGCTAACACCCAGGTACCCATTATACTGATGGGTGAACACGGACAACCGGTGTAAGGTTGTCCCGTGTTCGCCGGGAATCGAACCCTGACCCTCAACGTGTGAAGCGAGAGCTTTTGCAACTAGGCCACGGGGCAGACAAGGTGTTTTCCTGGGACTGGGATGGAGGATAATGTTAGCCATCTGGACAACATCATGAAAGGTATTGGGAGTCATTCTATTATCTGTGACATTTGTGTGATACAGAGGCCGTCTGTGGGTTACGACTGAGTGGGTTAGTATTCCCTGCTAACCCGGTCTAGTCCCTGCCGCCTCATCCAAGGTTACCTGAATTTATATATATATATACCTCCATATTACACAGTGGGAAGTGTAAATTGATAGACAGTGGCAATTGCAGGTCTCTAGTAAAGGTAATAGCCACACTTTGCATGTGATAGAGAACAAGAATACATTCAAAGACTCGAATGCTTAAGTGGAGGGAGATGTGATGTGGTGTACCGAAGAATTTCTGCAGTCACATGCCACTGTCTAGTCCAGCAACGAGTGTCCTTGTCTTTGTGAATTAACTAATTCGGGTCGTGTGTCTGTTTTACGAATAGTACTTCACTGTAAATGTCATGGGGCGTGTCACCCTGTCTCTCTCACTGCTTGAAATGTGACTGCCCGCCTTAGCCGCGCCTAAGGCCAGTGTGGGTCACTGTAGGCATGAAGGGCAGTGCCAACAGCGTATTAATATACGGGAAGTGTAATACTAAGTTAAGCTAAAACGACTAACTAATTTAGTTTAAATATATGTAAGTAGTCATAAATAACACTATCCTGTAGAGGCCTTCTTACTAGGCTAAGACTTATAAATTAAGTAGGTACAGACCTACGGCATTCCCATTAGGCTTCATTCCCCTTCCTTGTATCCCCCCAACTGAGGGGTGGGTTTAACGGTCGTCTGGAGAACCACCGAGATTTTCCACACTCGAGGGGAGAGGGAAGGAAGTGTTTTACGTAGTCAAACGAGGTCATGGGCTGCCGGCCTTATGGCGTCTCTGAGATGTCGAAGGTTTTACAGGGTTGCCAGGTGACTCATGTCACCTGGTCATGCAGTAGTGACGTAACTGGAGTTTACTCCCCCCATCCCCCCGCCCCTGAGCAACGTTTTCCCCTTGACGTAAAGTGGCGTGTATGGGGTGCTGCAAAGCAGCCGGCAGACCTTCTGTGTCTGAATGAATGGGCCTCTGAGTCAAGGTTATGCAAGGACGTCTGCGGTACTCCGACATGGCAGGCAACAACTTAATTGGTTGTTGACTTTCTGCGTGACCTGTGGCACTCAGTGAGACTGACGTATTTGGTGTCAAGTCAGGTGTCTTGTACTGTACCGTGTGATCCTCAACCGTGGACATCATTAATAATCAGCCTCGTCAGCCATTGGCGCCTGGGTATTAAAGGAAGTGAAAAATTCTGTATCTCACGGCACCTCAGTAAGTTCTCAGTGAGTGTCTATAAGTCCCAGATTCGAGTTAAGTTTGGCTTCTTGACGGATTTGTTCTCATTCTTTAGGAAATCAAGGTCAACTGAGAACCTTTCTCAACATACTCGTCTCACCCAATATTTCATGGGTTCGAAGGGTTTGACAGCTGCATTAAGCAGACTGACTGCTGGCATGAGGCGAAGCTGTTATGGTGGTCTGCCCTCAAGTAGTAACTGGTCCTGACCGGACCAGCTGGGCATGCGGTGTTGGTTAGACACTGGCTGGTAATAATTCCGACTAGGACACTTGCCACAGCGTCACTTCCCTCTCAGGAAAGTGGTGCGAATATCACGTGACCGCCAGCTGTGCTTAACAGGGAGAAATCAGTCCACAGTTGTCATTCCCTGCACAGATTTGCTGTATTGGTCATTGTCAATTAAAAGGTCTATTGGCCCGACCTCGTCAGACTTGACATCAAGGTCGGCAAGTCGTACATTGGCCTCGTTCGGTGTAGCAATGGCCTTCTGCAAGCCTGTCATTTCTATACTTTCAGGAAGCCTTTCTGCTACTAGTGCAGTTATTGTGTGTGTGTGTGTGTGTGTGCCCTCCCAGGTCGACTGTCACACTGGCTAGGTCGTACGACTGTTTGCCAGGGCCCGGGAAAACCCCAGTGAAGGCTAAGGACATGTCATACTGTGTCATAGCAACTTTACGGATAAAGGAGTGTTGAGAACCTTGGTCGAACAAGGTAATCCGTTCTGTACTCAGAAGCTTATTCAGTAACATAAGTCGCATTACTTGTGAGGCCATTTGACCGAGGTTAGCGAGTGCACTCAAAGCATGCGAGCTGGATGGTGAGAGAGGACATCTTTCCCGCTCCTGGACTCTCTCCGGTGGGTACTGTGGCAAGAAGGGTCCAGTGTGGGTCAAAGCAAAGGAAGTATTTCGGGATGTGAGTGGAGACAGGAGTCCGGTGGTGGCTGAGGCCACACCCATTGTCACGCTAACTTCAGTGGAGTACTCGTGGACAGCTGGCATCGTAGGTGGTGAGACTGTCAGGTGGCTACTTATGCTTAGTAACAGTTTGCATGTTAGTTTGCATACAAGCCACAATATGCTGTAGGCCTTCACTGATCTCAGAGGAGGTGAATCTACATTTGGCGAATCGTAGATTCAAGTGTTCCAGAGTATTCTCTGGCAGTTTCCTCTGTACAATAAGACTGAAAATCCAGACTAATGCTAACACGGAGGGAGATGAATACCTGCAGAGTCACTCTCTAGTCCAGCAACAAGAGTCTCTGTCATGGCGAATTAATTAATTCGTTTCGTTTGTCTGTTTTACGAGTAGTACTTCACTGCAAAGGTTGCCGTCTCTCTGCATGTAATGTGACTGCCCACCTTACCAGCGCCTAAGGCCAGCGTGGGTTACTTTTGGAAGGAAGAGCAGTGCCAACAGTGTATTAATGTATGGGAAGTGTAATTGCTATGCTAAGCTAAAACAACTAACATAGTTTATATATTTGTAACTTTGTTTAAATATGTGTTAGTCATCCCCTAATTACAAAGCCTGTGGAGGCCTTGTTATTAAGCTAAGACTTATAAATCAAATAAGTAAAGAACTATGGTACCAGTCCACAGAGGTTCAAAATAGAGATACTGATGGAGATGGATCAAAATGGGATGAGGCCTCGGGGAATAGTGTCGACACACTACCAGCAAAACCTAGTGGAAGCACTGATGTCCATACAGGGGTAAGAAATATTGAGGAAACAGGAAAAATGAATGCACCAGCAGTGAACGCAGCTACAATAAATCCAAGCAAACAGAAGTGCAATCTATGTTAGTACTATGCCTTGGGTATCTGCAGACACGGTATATCTGGTAAAACAGGTGGGACATGCACCTTTGACCATCCCAAAAAATGCTGCACCCACATGACAACAGGAGAGTGCAACTTCCCATCTTGCAACTTATTTCACCCAGAAATGTGTCACTCATCAATTCATGAAAGAATACAATGCATACTGCCAGGCACATCATCTAAAGAGGACTAGAAGACACAGACTAGCTAGACTATGGGAAACAAAAGAAAGAAGCCACAACCTCTCCAGGGACAGAGGTTTTTGAGGGCCAGGAGGGAAAAAAGACTGGCAAGAAATGACAATAATCCTAGACACTTCTGGAGCAGAGGCACAGACACTGGCCTCTACCCCAGAACAACAGGTATTACAGCCAGCAAATAACCACCCCCCTAAATTTCACTAATACGACATTTGTCTTTGCAAACACACACGGTCTAAAGCCGTAAAAAAAAAATTCCTTACAACAAGGGACTGCTCACGGGGTCAAATGCAATGTTTGCATTATTATTACTATAATCAAGGGGGAAGCACTAAACCCGTAGGATTATACAGCGCCTATGGGGGGATGGAAGGCATTCAAGCTTAATTCAGGGAACTGGAGCACAGATCCAATTCCCTAGATCAAGAGCCCCTCTTCAGCGTCAAGGAGCCTTCCTTGAGGGGCAATGTTTGCAGCATTTACAGAGACCCATATAAAGGATCATTATGACAACGAAACATGGATCCTAGGTTATAACCTATTCCGATGCGACAGACTAAACAAACAACAAGGTGTTGGCCTGTATGTCACAGAGTCGCTCATTTGCATAGAACTACTAAACACCTCAAATGATGCAGTTGAAATTTTGGCGGTAAACATCGAAAATCAAAACCTTGTCATTGTGCTAGTATACAAGCCTCCAGATGCAACTTTCCAGCAATTCCAGGAGCAGCTTGAGAAAATTGACCACTGTCTGGAAAATTTCCCAACTCCTGCCCCAAACATCTTACTACTAGATTTCAACCTGAGACACCTAAAATGGAGGAGTATAGCAAACAATGTTTTAGCAGAGATCACCCCGGGAGGCAGCTATGATGAAAATTCACACACACACGAACTATTAAATCTCTGCAACAAATTCACCTTAAACCAGCAAACAGTAGAGCCTACAAGACTAGAAAATATGCTGGACCTCATCTTCACTAACAATGATAGTCTGATACTTTGTATAATTGTATCAAACACAATTCACTCAGATCACAAAATAATAGAGGTACAGACATGTATGCACAGGGCTCCGGACCACAAAATATGAGCAGTCATGAAGGTCTCTTTACCAAATTCAATTTCAATAACAAAAACATACAATTGGACCAAGTAAAACCATGTCCTAAATGAAACAAGCTGGGAAGATATCCTAAACACGGACCCGAACATCTGCCTTGAAAAAAATGAATTCTGTGGTTCTTGAGATCTGCTCAAGACACATTTCATTAAGAAAAAGAAAGAGAAGATGTGAACTAGAATGAGAGAGACGTTCCCCACACAGACGAAGGCGAAGAGTCACAGAGCTGCTGAGTGGGGTCAATATATCTGAAATACGATGGGAAGCACTTGTCAATGAAATTGCAAATATCGAACTCAGCTGAAGGAATCTTATAGGAGACAAGAATCACAGGAAGAACTTAAAACCATAAAGAAAATTGAAAAAAAAAATACTTCTTCTCTTAGGCCAAATCTAAGGGAAAAACAACATCCAGTATTGAGCCCCTGCTTAGTCAGGATGGGACATACACAGATGACAGCCAAGAAATGAGTGAGATACTGAAGTCCCAATACGACTCAGTGTTCAGCGATTCACTGCCCACTCTAAGGGTCGACAATCCAAATGAATTCTTTATGTACGAAACCCAAAATATGGCCATCTCAAAACTCTCGGATATTATTATAACTCCACAAGATTTCGAAGATGCAATTAATGACATGCCAATGCACTCTGCCCCAGGCCAAGACTCATGGAACTCCATGTTCATCAAGAACTGCAAGAAGTCCTTATCGTGTGCCTTCACCATTTTATGGAGAGGGAGCATAGAAACAGGGGTCATTCCACACACTAAAACAACAGATATAGTTTACTCCACAAAGGTGGCAGTAAAGCAATTGCAAAGAACTACAGACCGATAGCACTAACGTCCTATATCATAAAAATCTTTGAGAGGGTTCTAAGAATCAAGATAGCCAACCACCTAGATACCCATCAGTTACACAACCCAGGGAAACACGGGTTTAGAGCAGGTCGCTCCTGCCTGTCACAGCTTCTGAACCACTATGACAAGGTCCTGGATGCGGTAGAGGATAAACAAAATACAGATGTAGTATACACAGACTTTGCAAAATCTATCGACATGTGTGACCATGGTGTAATAACACACAAAATGCGGGATAAAGGAATAACGGGAAAAGTTGGTAGATGGATCTATAAATTCCTGACAAATAGAACACAAAGAGTAATAGTAAACAGAGTAAAGTCCCAGGCAGCCATGGTAAAAAACTCTGTTCCACAAGGCACAGTACTCGCTCCCATTCTATTCCTCATCCACATTTCCGACATAGACAGAGATGTAAGCTCCATGTCTTTCTTTGCAGATGACACCCGGATCACCATGGTAGTGACCTCCATCGAAGACACTACGAGACTCCAAGTGGATATCAACCAAATCTTCGAATGGAGCCACTCAAAACAATATGAAGTTCAGTGAAGAGAAATTTCAACTACTCAGTATGGAAAACTTGAAGAAATTAAAAATGTGTCAGGGATATACCACAAATTCTAACCATACAATAAAGCGGAAAAGTAATGTGAAGGACCTGGGATTAATAATGTCAGAGGATCTCACTTTCAAAGACCACAACAATGTATCTACCTAATCCACTAGGAGAATGATAGGATAGATAGTGCGAACCTTCAAAACTAGGGATGCCAAGCCCATGATTATTCTCTTCAAATCGCTTGTGCTCTCTCGGCTGGATACTGCTGTACACTAACGGCCCCTTCAAGGCTGGCGACATTGCAGACCTGGAGAGTGTACAAAGAACTTTCACGGCACACCTAAGTGCGATAAGGCACCTAAACTAATGGGAACAGGTGAAGGTCCTTGATCGGTATTCCCTCGAATTCAGGCTAGAGAGATAAATATACACTTGGAAGATCCTGGAGGATTGGTACCAAACCTGCACATGAAAATCACTCCGTATAAAAGCAAAAGACTTGGCAGGAGATGCAACATTCCCGCAATGAAAAGCAGGGGTGCCACGAGTACACTGAGAGATAACATAGTAAGTGTCCAGGGCCCAAGACTGTTCAATTGCCACCCAGCATACATAAGGGGATTACCACTAGAGCCCTGGCTGTCTTCAAGAAGGCACTGGACAGGTACCTAAAGTCAGTACCTGACCAACCAGGCTGTGGTTCATACATCAGCTTGTGTGCGGCCAGCAGTAACAGCCTGGTTGATCAGACTCTGATCCACCATGAGGCCTGGTCTCAGACCGGGCCGCGGGGGCGTTGACCCCCGAAACCCTCTCCATGTAAACTTCAGGTAACCCTCCATTAGGCATCATCTCCCTTATATCCCTCCAATTAAGGGTGGGTTTAATGGCTGTCTGAAAAAATCACCAATGTTCTCCACAACAGTGCTATAGGCATCAATGTTGGTAGATGTGAGAGTGAGGACATGATTAGCAGGTATAGTTCAGTGATAGATATAACTAGGAGAGGAGTTGGAAATTAATGTTTACATTCTCTGCTCAGACGTTGTGCTGAGCGGTTGTCAGCTGCTTCTCCTCAGTCCCGACACCTGGTGGAGGAGATTTTACAACATCAACAACAATGGTGACTGCGTTTCGCCGGCGTGTTAATACTGTTTGTATTCAACTAACACAGAGCTCTATCACCAGTGAATCAATAAATGTGTTAATGCCAGCAATCATTCGTGATACATATGGCATTCAGCGTGAATCCTTGCGTGGCGTCGCCTTGAATGGAACTTCACGGATCTTCGTCAAGTTTTGTGATACTCAGATTTACGAGAAGATTGTGATCCAGTACCAGGATATAAGTAAGCAAGTCACCCCAGCAGTTTCTGTCCAGTTGCATGACGTTTCACGGTACTATACGTGGGTACGTGTGCGAACCGTGCCTTTTGAGGCCAATGAAGTTGATATACGTGACGTTTTTGAACGTTATGAGAAGATCCACCTGGTCACCATGGGTAGGTGGTCTGACGGCCACTATGCTGGTCTTCAGAAGGGGTCATTTACGTTGAAAATGTCCCTGCATCAGCCGATTCCTTCTTACGTACACCTGGAGGATTTTCGTTCCCAGGTGTACGTTGCGTATCCTGGACAGAGAAGAACTTGCTGCCTCTGCGGCGCTTTTGATCACATAGCGGCTCAATGTGTTCAGCGCCAGCCGCCCTCGGGGCGTGGTCATCGTCCTGACGGCGAGGTCCCCCGTCAGGCTCCGGAAGAAGAGGTTGTCGAGGACTCGCCGCGTCTGACATCATGGAGTGCTGAGATTGATCGGGCCATGCTACTAGAGTCATCTTGTGTGTGACTACCTGGGACTGCCTCCCTTGACGAGGTGGAACATGTGAACAGTGAAATCCCTCTAGCAAGAGAGACAGGTGATATGGAGGCCGATATTGTATCTGCATTGAGCGACCTTTTAGCATCGCATGAGTCTGATTCTGTGCCGTGTGTGCCTTTGTTGAAGTGTTCTGATGAGGTGAGATTACATGTAGATGATGCTGATCAGATAGCTAAAGTGCGAGATTTGGAGAGTTCGAGGGTTCATACTGTTGAGGAAGAAATTCACAAGGAGAACACTCTAAGTACTGACATGTCTAAAGATGCTGTTTCTAGGAAGCGTGCAGCTACCCCGTCCGACTCCGATGATGTCTTGACCCCTGGATAACGTTCAGGGAAGAAGACGTGGTAGGAAATCACGGGTGGGGGGAGGTCGCGCGAGTCCAGGACAGAAGGTAATATCACGGGGATTGCCAAAGGTGTGGGGATTGCCAAAAGTGCGGGGAGTGCCTTGGGTGCTTGCCGATGCAAAGAGAAAAAGGGGGCGGTGGCTTCTAGAGGAAAGCCACCTTTAACACAGGTGTGTAACTATTAATGTTAATGGTTTGAAATACGTCAGAAAGTGTGTGCAGGTGCATGAGTGGTTGAATCATTTTGCAGTGAATGTGTGTTTTTTGCAAGAACATAACCATGAGGTAGGAAGTTTGTTTGAGATGGATTGTTATGACATTTATGTGGCTCATTCCAGACGTCTGAAAGGTGGAGTGGCTGTGTTGATAAAAGCGACCAGCCCGTTTGTGTTGAGAGATTGGGAGGAAGGGGGGGGAGGGTCGCGTGATGCGAGTCGTGGGGGATTGGGTGTAGTAGAAGGGTTGGTTTCGTAGGGGTATATGGGCCGGCTGAACATGATGTTAATATTAAAAATACTTTTGTTAGAGATGTCTTAGTATATTATTTGAGGTCCCTGCCAGAAATTACAGTGGTCGGTGGTGATTGGAACTTTGTGGTGCGCAGTAAAGATGTTGAACCGAGGGGGGCCGGTTTCTGTTCGCTTATTTTGGGTGACTTGTTGGTAGAGGTATGCGGAGGACGCGACTTGGGGCATAGGGGCTATGCGGCATGTTTAGATAGGGTGTATGTGTCTTGGCAGGTGGTCGTAATCAATGTGCGTGTGTTGAATGCCTTTTTCTCCGACCACCGGGGAGTTTTTGTAGAGCTCGACTGGGGGGGGGTCTCCCGAATCGTTTTAAGGGATACTGGAAATTGAATACGCGGATGTTACAAAGTGCAGATGATAGGGAACTATTCGCGGACTTATGGGCATCTATGGGAGTAGACTCCTGGGAGGGGTGGGATTTAGTACGACGGTGGGATGAGGTTGTGAAACCTCGAATAAAGGATTTTTATGTGCATCGGGGTAAGGAGGCCACTCACTTGGAGTATGGTTTTCTGAGGTATCTGGAGGGTCATCTACGACAATGTTATGCACAGGGAGAGGCATCTGGGGTTTACCCAGTGGATGAGATCGACGCTCTTAAAGAACAAATCCAGGTATTGAAAAATAAGGCTTTCGATGGGGCGTGCATTTTGGGTGGGGTGGAGGAGGCTTTGTGGGGTGACAAGCCATCTGCTTGTGTCTTACGAGGTCAGACACAAAGGCGAAAAGCGACTGAAATTGTAAGTTTAGTGGTGCAGGATGAAGTTGATGGGTATAGTGAGGGACAGGTCTTAACAACAACTGAGGGGATAAGTTTTCATGTCGATACTTGGAGTAAGCTACAGATGCAAAGTAAAGATGTGAGTGAGCATGCGATACAGGAATTGGGGAGAAGAGTACGATGCGAGTTAAATGATTATGATCGCCTTCTCATGAGTGGGCCTATATCTGAAGCAGAGGTGTGAGAGGCACTACAGGGAATGAGTAAGGGGAAGGCTCCAGGCATTGATGGCATCCCTTGTGAATTTTATATCAAACATTGGGAGGTAATACGGACTTTTATGGTTCGTTTACTCAGTGCGATGAAGGAGGGGGGGGGTGTTAGGTCTGTCTCAGCGTACGGCAGTGTTGGTCTTAGTTAGGAAATGTGATGTGTCGTTAGCGATTAAGGACTACCGTCCCATATCGTTGATGTGTAGTGACTATAAACTATATGCGAAAATTTTGATGAATAGAATTAAGAAAGTGTTTGATAAGGTAATCCATAAGAGTCAGTTTGGTGTGCCAGGTAGGTCAATGTATGATGGTCATGGGAATATCAGGGAGTTTGTTGAGGAATGCGGGGCGAGGAGTGGGGGGAGGTGTTTTGGCTTTAGACTGGCGAGCCGCTTTTGCTAGTGTGGAAAGGGAGGTTCTGTGGAAATTTATGAGATGGCAGGGTTTTGGAAATGAGGTCATCATATGGGCCCATTCGTTGTACAATGGAGCGGGATTTAAAGTACAAGTTAATGGCAAGTTAGGTGTTTTTGTACACTTAAGCAGGGGCATTCGTCAGGGATGCCCCATGTCTCAAATGCTTTTTGCATGTATGCAGGACCCTTTTTACTGGGCTGTTTGTGGACTGGGAGTAGACACATCGTGGGGTCCGAGTAGTGGTCGACCGACCCTTATGGGTTATGTAGATGATACTGTGTTATTACGTTCACGGGAGCAATTGGGTTTTGTTGGGAGATTTGTTGACATATTTGGCAAGGCTATGGGGATGTGTTAATAGAGAAAATTCGAAGATTATGGAGTTGGGGGAGTGGGTGGGGGATGGGGTGGATGCAGAGGGGTGGACTGTGATTGATCGTATCACTATATGTGGTGTTTATTATATGTGGGAGGTCGATCAGATGAGGGCGTGTAATTCGGGGAGGGTTGTACATAGTGTCTTGGGGCGCTTAAATAGTCTACGGCCGCGACATTTAACCCTGCATCAGAGGGTGGTGGTCATTAATGTCCTGCTTTATAGCAAAGTGTGGCATGTTGCTGCGCTGTATCCTCTGTTGCAGGGGGACGTCAAACGACTTTTGCATAGAGTTTATCGATTTTTGTGGGGTTCAGGTTGCGACTGGCTCACAAGAGCGGTGGTGGAGACACCAATGCATCAGGGAGGGTTGGGTCTCATTCCTCTAGAGGCTCGTGTCATGGCATGTTACGTGAAGCATCGTTTTCTCCGACTGGGTGGGATGCATGGTGGGTTAAGTGAATTGTATCACGACCTGTGCAGGTGGTGGTGAGAGAGGAATTTAATTAGGTGCGACACGATGCTCCGCATATTATTGCACATGAGGGACATGCGCTGTGTAAAATTATGTACCTTAGAAAGGGCGGGTATGGAGGTAGTCGTGGTGCGAGTTGAAGGAATGTATCCCATGTATGCGTGGGGTGATATATGGAGGCGAGTTCAACAGTTGCGTCTGCCTGCTGAAGTACGGGAAGTGGTTTTTAAATTTTTACATGGAATCTTGCCGTCCGGGGTGGTGTTGTATAATAGGCGTTTGGGGGAAGACTGGGGTTGTTCGGTGTGCGAGATGGAGGAATCTGCTTTTTACGTTGTGTATTTCTGTGAGACTTTAGGTATGGTACGAGAGTGGTTCAGTAGGGTTTTGCGTTTGGTGGGGGGGGGGGGAGGTTTGTCGGTGCTCCGGGCGTTGAGTTTTGATGTAGGTGGGGTTGACTTGCGTGTACAACGTGCGGTGTCGTATGTTGTGGCCAATTATATTTTCGTGTCATGGGCTATGAGGCACGTTGATGGTAACAGTAGAATTAGATTTTTAGCAGGGACGATTTATAGGACAAAATGTCGAAATAGGTTGGTATATGAGGGGAGATGGGAGAGAGACTTCCCGTCTGAATATAAAGCCTTGGAGTTACGAGATTTGAGATAGTTGTGAGTGTTCAGTGGGTAATCTAACGGGCTGGTCAGCTGTGTATAATTGTGTTTGTCAAGTGCGTGAGTGTTTTGTGATCTCCGTGTTTATGTGCGTCTCCTATGTAACGGTGATGACGATATATCTTAAGGCTTTGTATAAACAGCTTTTAGGAATGTTTTTCGTCATTTATGCCTCAATACAAGTCATTGGTGTACATTTTGTATGTGGTGTGCTTCCTAACACAGTTGAACGTTTTCTTATTTCTATTTATACTTTATGCCGTGTTCGTGTGCTTTTCAATAGTATATGTATCTATGCATGTGTTTGTTTTTCTGTAAGCTGTGATGGAGCTTGAACTATATGTGGAGGCAGTATTTTTCAATGTTTGCCTCTCGTCAGTGTATAAGTTCACTTATCGCTGCTTGCATTGTGTTTACTTTGTGTTTATTGAGATGTCAAATATCACAGCGTAGTTTCGTTTTGTTATATTAGATATTTTCATTGCTGTGAATTGTAGCGTCATCCTGATCCACCTTTGAACTGTAAATGCTTATCCTTAGTCAATGATAATAACCCCGTGGTAGTCGCCCAAATCAACGTATTGTTGTTGTGCTCTTTAAGACACCTGAGTTCTTAGATTACGTCTTGGATACGTTGTGTGTTGGCAGGCGGAAGCCTTGCCTAGTTATATGCCAGATGTAGTATCATGTTGTATAATATGTGATTGCTTGTGTGTGTAATTTTGTGTGCTCGTTTTCGTCACATTGTTTTTTGTACAGTCTTTATATTTTCCAGTGTTTTGATTTTATTATTTATTATATAATAATAATCTTGTTAGCGCCTGGTATCTCAATGACATATTATTTAATGCATCCATATCTATTTTGTACCTGAGTTTTTAAATAAAATATAAAAAAAATTGCTGGCTGAATATTTCAATATCATTTATAAACAACTGGGACCTCTTCTAAGGGAGAAATAATATGTATGGCAGGGATGGGGAAGTTCACTTATCTAGGTCTGGGTTGGGGGCACTGGCCAGTGAAGTGGAGGGACTTGTTAGGTCTTCAAAATAGAAAAAGTAGAATGGGTTTAGCGGAAAAACCAATGAAATATGATACAATAAAATTGAGAAGAAAGAATTCTCAGCAAAGGTTTCTAAATATATATATTATGCAAATAGTCATAGCACTAGAGATAGATGGACGAGTTGAGATTAGTTGTTATGTGAAGGTGTAAGGGCTCCTTGAGACCCTCACAGTATTTGAAAGGGCCCCCCCTTTCCTTTATGAAAAGAAAGCAGATAAATAAATTAAAAGAAAATAAGATAAACAAATTTTATTAAAGATAAGCAAAATTGATAAAATATAAAATAAATAAATACGAATTCATCCTGTCTGAATAAATGATGGAAAAAAAATCAATGAAGCAAGGCTAATATATACATGTATCAAAAAAATGACCTTTCAATTTTGCCGATGTTATTGGCAAGACCCCGAGGAATCTATGAAGTGGTACGAGAAGCTGGTTGTAGCACTCTGGTCACTGGTGGTTGTGACTATTGTGAAGTCCAGCCCCAGAAGAGTACCAATGCCAATCAAGATACACAGCTGGCAGCGAAGTTAATGGAGTTTGACTTCAGGCTATTGTAGATGTGAGGGAAAAGTTCATTAGATAGGAGTAGTGGAAGTATGAATGGTCGTGGTAGTTTGGTGGGCAGTATGCCTGTTCACTTAGAGTGGGTGCATAGTTCCCCCTACTTTCCCCTTTCTGCACCCAGTGGGAGGTGACGAGTGGCTCTCTGACCGGTGGTCAGTCACTTGACTTGCGGCTCCCATCAAATCTTGACTATTGACTCCGGTCATTCGACAGAGGCGAGATATAGAAGAGCATCATTGATCTTTACAAGATCAGAGACGTCACTTTGACATCTCTATCTACACTGGTTCCCGTTCCACACGTAGGCGACCACCCAGTCAGCTGCACATCATTCAAGCAGCCTTCTCCCAGTCATAACTCCACCAGCATTTCATGGTAGTTCTTTACTGGTGACTCAACTGCTTCACAAGTGTTGTGGTGGTCAGAGGATCACAGTCAACCTCTGTTCAACAGAATCTTTACTAGTGTTAGGACACTGTCTTCTGCTTCAACAGTCATGTCCACCTCTGACACCCACTCTCCCTCACCAACAACAACAGCTCGGTGTTCCCAACCATTGCTCAGAGCTACGTGCTCAGAACTTCGGCACTGCACTATTCTCCACTACGACATTGTGTACATATTATCTTTAAATCAGTAATTATTTATATAATTAATTTTTCATTTTTACTTAAGGTAGGATTAATTTCATGTTTAAGTATTTTATAGTCTTTACTAAATTAATAAAATTGTTTATCTTATGTTATTATTTTTTCTATTTTTATTTCCATAAGGATGAACCAGCCTTATCAAATACTCTTTGAGAGTCTGATAGAGCTGCGTGAACCTTCACAGTAGGAAACTGGAGATCAGTCAGATGTGTATAGGGAAAATGCAGAATTCCCTAAACGACGGATGCTGAAGAAATGGTTTATCAGCCCAAAGGTAAGAGAAACGGAAGTGTTCCCAAAATGAGGAAATATCACATTTCAGATCTATGCCTAGATCATGCAGCTCATCTCGTCTCACTTGTGTCGGGTGACCCAAACTTCACAGCAAGGCTGAGAAGAAACAAGAAAGTGACAAGCAGTCACTCGCATGATCGGCTGAAGGCCTTTAAAAGAAATGGTGAGGACTATGAAAATTACGTTAATATCGTAATATCTACAGAAGTAGAACTATACAAGAATAGGACTTTTGTCTACATTATATTAATTGAAAACCCTACATAATATATGAAATAACCATTAGTAGAATTCCATACTTACAGACTTGATAAGAGCAGAAAGACAAGTGACTTTCATCCATCAGCAGAGTCCTTTGTTAACTCCCACCTGGTGGATAAAGGGGGAAGGAGGTAAAGGTAATGACTCACACATCCTTTTCAGAACACATACTACCATTTATATACTACCACCCCCACTCATTCATACTTCCACTCCAATCTAGTGAATTTTTCTCTCACAGCCAAGTGTGGGTAACATTTACGCATTAGCCATAACTGAAACGTGGTTTAATGTGAGAAATCAAGACATGCCTGCTGAACGTCACATTCTGGGTTTTCAATTACTCCACGTTGATAGAAGTAATGGGGAGGGGGGAGGGGTGGCACTATATTATGTTAAAGAGCATTAAATTGCTACATAAAAGCAGCTATTAAGACTGAAAGAGCACACACAGTCTGTCTGGGTAGACTTTTCAGAAGAGCTTGAAAAATTAATTTTATGCTTGATTCACCATTCTCCAAACTTGGATAGGGATAAAGGGAGATTACTATTGGAAGAAATTGTTGAGGCAACAAGGCACGACACCATAATAATTCTAGGAAACTTTTACTTTAGTCAAATTGATTGGAATTCATAGACTGTGACTCTTGAGTCAAACGTCTTCCTGGAGGTAATTCAAGAATGTTTCTCGGAGCAGTTTGTGGCAACTATCGAGTGGAAATGACGGGCTTGATTTGGTTCTGGCTATCATAGATGCCCTATAACCTAGAGAGATTACAGAGGAACTTGGTGCAAGCGACCACAAATCAATGACCTTTAGTATCGATTGAAAGCATAATAGTAGTAATAATTCAGTAACAGTCCTAAATTTTATCTGTTCTACTAAGGGAACCTGGTATGGGACGGGACAGGTTTGCCAGGCGGCCTGGCGTGGAGCAGCATGTGCCTTCCTTAGGGCAGCCTTGGCTTGACAGTGCTGTTTCAAGAAGTTTGTCCTCCTGAGCCATCTTAGATTTTCCTTGCCGTTGTTTGTGATGCTGCACAGTATCCTTCATGGTCTGTCGTCCTGGAGCGGACACTACGGCCGGAAAATCAGCTTCGTTGTCCAGCTACTAGTTCTGCAGTGCAGAGGCCTGTGCCACAGGAGCAGGTACAGGTAGGTTCACCAGGGCAGGTCCTGGCCCTGGTGTTGTCCATGTGGTGACCCGGTAGTGTCTCCCGGGGGGGGGGTGAGTGTCATCAGGTTTTTATCAGGGCGGGAGTTGGCAGGCGATGATCGGCAGCAAAATCCTTAGGGTCTTGACTGCAAGATACACAAGGTGTGTTGCCCTGTCCTCCAGTGTTTGTCAGTCTTCGTCTTGTAAGACGAAGACTGAGGGGAGACATGACCGAAGTTTATAAGCGGAAGATGAGTATTAACAATGGATATATAAATAAAGTCCTGAGGATATCCCTCCAAGAGAGAACCCACAATAATGGATTCAAATTAGTTAAGTTGAGATTTAGAAAGGTGATATGAAAGTACTGGTTTGGAAATAGGGTAGGCGGTGAGTGGAACAGCTTGCCTAGTAGGGTAATTCAAGCTAAAACCTTGAGTAGCTTCAAATTTAGGCTGGATAAATCCACGAGTTAAAAGGGTTATCAGAGCTTGTTGCTCGGGTAGCACTGAAAGTGGGTTGTGCAATTATTATTGTTAGTGGGTCTGGATTTGATAAGAACCTGCAGTATGGGCCAGTAGGCCTGCTGCAGTGTTACTCCTTTCTTATTTTCTTGAAATAAATCCTAGTAATCTGTTAGCCTTATTGCGCAAACTTGGGCACTATTGTCTAGGATTTAGATTTCTGCTTACTGTAACTCCTGAGTCCTTGTCACACTGTGTTCAAGTTGTACTTCATCTAGTTTATAACTTTGAGGGTTACACTTGTCCACGTTGAACATCATCTGCAGCCTCTGTTGCTAATACTTCTTGATATAAATCCCAGTAATCCGTTTGCCTTATTACGTACACTTAGGCATTGCTGTCTTGGTTTCAGGTTTTTGTTTACCATAATCCCCAAGTACTTTATGTAAGTGATCACAAAATGTTTAATATTACCTGGGACTACGATTTTCGTTCTGTCAGTAACGAAGGGATCCATATTAATATATTTTTTCTTAATGCACAACGTGCTCAGAGTAAATATATTCCCAAGAAAGAAATTAGGTCAAATTAGAACGATTAGAAATGGATGAATTGAAGACTAAAGCATATATTAGGAGAGAGAAAAAGGAATCTAGGCGCATCAGTATATTCATTTTAAAAGAGAAGTAAGAAAGGGATTAGAAAGGTTAAAAATGACTATGAAATTAAGGTCGTTAATGAATCAAGGAAGTACTGGAAATGCTCATTGAATCTGAATCCCTTACTTTCATATATTCTATGTTAGAATTCTCACTTTAGAGTCAATATTTTCTCTTGCACTACCTATAGGGATGAGGAGGGGGGGGAGTGAAGAATTCTTTTAAGTAAAAAGACACAAGTGCAACTAATGCGACATTTTATCTTGGCAACGTTTCTCTCTCCAGGAGCTTTGTCAGGCAGTTTCAGGAATTCTTACGTTGTGAGTTAATACAGCTTATGGAGGTATTATGCTGCTCCGACCTCCAGAAACTCAGCTCTTCAAAAAATGGGTCAATATCATATTCTTAGGATACTCTCTACACGGACCCTTCCTATTTAAATAAAAATGAACATATGAAACCAAATAGACTTCAAGGAAGATCCCAAATTATCGCCAGTTTGGTAGGTCCAGTGCCCCTCCCTCGGAATATCTGGGTGCCAGGCCTATGTTTCCTACCTGTTGAAGTGTATCAGCCCTTTCATGAGTAGGTATTACAAATGCCAGCATTAAGGTCATGTTATAGTAGACTGTGCAATGCTACATTCTTAGTGTGGTAAGTGTTCTGGGAAACACCCCACTAGGGAATGCACAGTGGGGCTCGACAGTAGAAATTTAAATGTATTAACTGTAAAGACGTTGGGGTTACAGTTTGTCATAAGGACTGCAGTCAGAACCCAAACAACCTTCTACATAAACCAGATAACAGTCCGTTAATAACAACTGAGGGTGAGGCCACCCAGTCTACCACAGCCACACCTGTGATTCCATCTCTGCAAAGTGTGAGAGAAGCCAATCTCCCTGTAAATGATTCTGCTGACACCAGAATGCCATCACACACACACACACACCAGTTGTGGAGGAGCTAGCCATCCCTACCTGAACTGCCACTACTCACACCTGTAATTACATCTGAACGTGTGGATGAGCATATCACTCTACCCAACACACACACATCTATGACAGTCAAGGGACATCACACATGTGACCCATTTGGAAGTTGGAGATGTGTTAATTGCACGACTAGTCAGTCATACTAGAGGCACCATCAGAGAATACCAATGTAAACTTTGGTAACTGTTAATGCGATAAGTTCTGAAGAATGAACTAACTCACGAGTACCTTTCTCTGGAAAGGTATTGGATTCGCCTGACCTTTTTCAAATTCAAATAAATTTGCAGGAAAAATAAGCATATTCAGCAGATGCTGATAATTTTTAAAAAATATAAGGAGTCAGAATGGTGTTCTTGATTACGAAGATGATGTCACAAGTGCAGCAATTTCTATTCGCTTTCAAACAATTTGCGAGGAAAAACCCAATGGCTCTTGGCTTCAAACATTGCCTAGCAATTTGCTGACAAAATACCGGGAAAAATGCTTAAAGAAAAAGATTGTGAAAATAAAAAATAGCACAAACTACGCTATTTACTCTGAAGCGTCTTACCATCTTATGAACAAGAGATTGAAATAAATTACTACAATTAATAGATTACAATTTTTTTTATTGAACATTGGTTACATAAAGAAGCGGTTGCCTGACTTACGTAATATTACTGCAGCCAAGAATGTTGATGTTGACTGCTAGATGGAGCACCTCCACCAAAGTTGCCTGGATATGCAGCTTATAACTTAAGGTCAATCAACTGTTGTGTAATGTATGTCAGAAAGAACTTGCCACATTCACTCCTTGCCCTGCAGAGTCAAATGAACATGCAATATCATGGTGTCAAAATATACGCAGACAATTTTCCCATAAACCTTTTTAATCGAGATGCTCCAGCAAATCAGTTTCGACCTGATGCTTTACCAGATCGCATCAATAGTGAACTTACCCTCATTCTTGGAGAATGTGGAAAATTAAATTTACTTGGATGAATCTCATTAGATACATAACAGTAAATGACAACAAAGATAATTATTCTTTATCAAAGTTACAGAGACAAGTAGGAATTTTTGGACTCCTAGGTCGCAAAAAATGTCCCCCTTCGATACCTACTACAATCTCTATCTCCACAAGTACTCTGGACCTATATTAATTTCAAATGAAATATACATCTCCAGGAATTCTGGTAAAACATTAATATAAATATGTGGACTGTATATTAAATTTAAATAATGAATACATATATATTGAAGGATAATTTATCCTAATACCACTCACCAATTAGTCTGGAGATTACGGTGTGTCATACACAAAATCCCTGTCTAAAATATGAAGAAAATACTGGCCAGAATTTCAACATAAATAGACATCACTCAGCTGTGGTAATATCCTGTTTCCATTTAATTATGGAGTCCTGTCCAGTCGCCTAATTTTCACGTTCTCCAGGACTGCAATTCCAACAATTTCGGCTCCTATTTGAGAGGTTTAAGCCCAATATAACCTCTAGAGCGACGAAATTCTTCCGATTTTCACTAACGTTTGTCTTGGTCAATTAAAAAAAAAATGGCGACTCTCACCCAGCGACGCTCACCCATTTCGCTGGTTCTTTATTTATTTACAAATTAATTTTTATTACCTACAATATGTTCCATCAATTTACATGCAAAAACCACTGTATTTTCGGAAAATATACAGTATTTTCCACAGAGAATTTAATGCCAGACATAAGATATTGGTGAGTCTATAACAAACACCAGTGGAACTGAACTAGTGAAATTCATGTATGAGCATGATAATGTTGGAATTGTGGGCACTACTGAGCCTACTCACATATATGGTGGCATACTAGATCTGTGCCTTGGATACATCACATACGATGAATGACTGTCATAGTTGATGATCTTCTATCTGTACACTTCCCAAGACTCTCAACTGTCAATCTTGATCACATCTCCAGCAATCAAGAAGCTAAATACAGAAGGAGGAAACTTATTCTCAACCCAGAGCACAGAGATAACTTTATTAACCACTTGGATCAATGGTATAAGAGTTACGAGCCAATTGGCACACAAAAATTCAATGATGATTTAGTTGTCACTATTTAGACTGTCCTCACAGATCAAGTGAACAGAAAAAGAAAACAAATCTTCCACCATCAATTGCAACAAATGTTATTCTAAATACTATAAAGACCCACAACTACACAATTTAACACATACAGCAGCTAGGAGGACTGGTAAAACATACCGTGAATGTAGAACCCCAGACCTGCTCAGAACGTTCTAAGCTGCACTAACAAATGCAAGGAATAGAAATCAAGAACTTAGGCAACAGGAATAGGAACAATTTTGGCTTGAAAGTATAAATAAAATAACCAGGAAAATGACTGGTAATGTGGCTCATCCCTTTCCTCTTGAAAAAGCAAATGACCTCATAAATAACTGGTCCAAAACATCCAAGCATATCTTCCATCTTATACTAGAAAAAAATAGAAAGTGCTTCAGGAAGTTGAAATTGACAAATTTATGAGCTAAAATATCGGTGAGGGTGACTGCCTCTTCACCGAGTATGAATTAGATAATGTGTTAACTAAAGGTCGAGTAACCGTTCCTGGAGAGGATAGTATAAATTAAATTCTCAGAACTCTAATCTCAGTTACACTGAGGGAGTTCTTCCTACTTCCTGGACCAAAAGTTTCAGTGAACATAAGAAAGAAGGAACATTGCAACAGGCCTACTGACCCATGCGAAGCAGGTCCATGCCACCCCCCAGCTTAGAACAATGACCACCTAGTCAGATCACTTCCACTTAAGGAAGGAGCAAGGCACCAGACCTGATAGCCCAAGTTAGTCAGGTCCAACTCACACCCACCCACACCCACTCATGTATTTATCCAACCTATTTTTAAAACTACACAAGGTTTTGGCTTCTATGACGGTACTCGGGAGCTTGTTCCGCTCATCCACAACTCTATTACCAAACCAGTGCTTTCCTATATCCTTCCTGAATCTTAACTTTTCCAACTTGAAACCATTGCTGCGAGTCCTGTCTTGGCTGGATATTTTCAGCACGCTATTTACATCCTCTTTATTTATAGATCTCAATCATATTCACCCTAATTCTATGCCTTTCCAGAGAGTGCAGATTCAGGGCCCTCAGTCTATCCTCATAGGGAAGATTTCTGATACATGGGATCAACTTTGTCATCCTCCTCTGTACGTTTTCCATTGCATTTATATCCATTCTGTAATATGGTGACCAGAACTGTGCAGCATAGTCTAAATAAGGCCTAACCAAGCATATATAGAGAGGTGAAGAACAACCAGTTAGATTTATTGCGAACACTTATGCACTGTTGTCTTGGTTTCAGATTACTGCTAACCGGAACTCTTAAATCCTTTTCACAATCAGTAGTATTAAGATCTACACTATTCAGTTTATAAATGGCATGGTTATTGCCCTGGACAACATTTATTACTTCGCATTTGTCTACATTAAACTGCATCTGCCACTTCTCCGACCACTGCATCAGTCTATTCAAATCATCCTGGAGTGCTCTAGTGTACTCAATAGAATGAATTGGACGGCCTATTTTGGTGTCATCAGCAAATTTGCTTATGTCACTATTTATTCCCTCATCTATGTCGTTTATGTAAAGTGTGAACAACAAGGGGCCCAACACTGACCCCTGAGGAACACCGCTTGTGACGTGCCCCCATTCTGATTTCTCCCCATTTATGGAAACTCTCTGCTGCCTATTTGTCAACCACGCCTCTACCCAGGAAAAAAATTCTCCTCCTATCCGTGTGGAACTCTATCGAAAGCCTTACTGAAGTCCATATACACAATATCATATTCATTACCATGATCTACCTCCTCAACACCTTAGTGAAAGAAGTTAGTAAGTTCGTAAGACAGGAACGCCCCTTTGTAAAACCATATTGAGACTCATTTTTCAATTTATGCCTATCAAGATGGCTATGAATTGCCTCGGCAATTATTGATTCCATAAATTTTCCCACTATGGAGGTAAGGCTTATTGGTCTATAGTTCGAAGCCAAGGACCTGTCACCTGCCTTGAAAATAGGTATTACATTTGCCATTTTCCACTTATCAGGCACTATGCCAGTTTGTAGTGATATGTTGAAAAGATTAGCGAAAGGTTTGCAAATTTCCTCTTACATTCCTTTAAAACCCTTGCAAACAATTCATCAGAACCTGGGGATTTGTTAGGTTTTAATTTCTGTATTTGTCTGAGGACCATGTCACTAGTTACTGCAATCGTGCATAGTTTATTATCCTGTTCTACATAATTTATTATTTCTGAAATTTCGCTAATATCTTCCTGAGTAAAAACTGAGAGGAAATAAGAATTGAAAATTTCACACATATCCTTACTCTTAAGTGGACCTATCTTGTCTCTAATGTTACTTCTGTATTCCTGAAAGAACCCTTTTGGGTTAGTCTTTGAATCCCTTGCGACCTTAGCCTCATAATTCCTTTTTACTTTTCTTATTCTTTTTTTAATTTCTCTATTTAATTGAATATATTGATTTCTTAACTGCCCATCCCCTCTTTTGAAACGTCTAAAAATGCCTCTCTTTTGACGAATCAGATTTTTTAATCTATTGTTCATCCATTTGGGATCATTTTTGTTGGATTTAATTTCCCTACTCGGAACAAAAGTTGTCTGGGCAGCTAGAACTGTGCTCTGAAAAACGTCACATTGGCACCCAAGATCACCTACCTGACCCATAGTCAGGTTATCCCAATTTAGCCCACCCAGGTAATTTTTCAGGCCCATGTAATCAGCCAATCGAAAGTCTGGGATAGAGATTTAATTGCAATTTACTGGGTAATTCCATGATATATTGAAACTAAGTGATTTGTGATCACTTTCCCCAAGCTCATCATTAATCTCAAGATTATTAATTAGTGAATCTTTGTTGGCAAGAACCAAGTCAAGCAGATTGTTTCCTCTAGTTGGTTCTGCCACAAACTTTTAAAAAGCAATCCTGAA
The DNA here is from genome assembly GCF_026875155.1 of Cherax quadricarinatus. Classification (NCBI taxonomy): domain Eukaryota; kingdom Metazoa; phylum Arthropoda; class Malacostraca; order Decapoda; family Parastacidae; genus Cherax; species Cherax quadricarinatus. Next base: position 4,449,436 of record NC_069447.1, on the reverse strand, counting down.
CCGTATCAAGAAAGTCACTAGACTCAAGATTACCTGTCAAATTGTTCCAATCTATTTGTCTAAAGTTAAAATCCCCCATTAACACAACAGTTTCATATCTAGATGCCTTATGAATTTCGTCCCATAACAGCTTACTGCACTCCCTATCAAGGTTTGGGGGCCTATAAATCACACCCAAAATTAATTTGTCAAGACCCTCGAGAAACTGTAGCCAAACAGATTGTGTGTCCGATGTTTCTAATCTTATATCTTGTCTAACACAACAATTTAAATTATCTCTGACATACATCGCCACTCCACCACCCTTCCTGTTGACCCTATCAGTGTGGAATAGTTTATAACCCTTTATGCTGCATTCAGAAGGCATTTCTCTATCCTTCAAGTTGAACCAGATCTCAGTTATACCAATAATACCTATATTACCTGCACTTGCGAGTAATCTTAGCTCATCTATCTTATTTCTTAGGTTCCTACTATTTGTATAGTAAACCTTAAGGGAGCTAGTCACTCGTTGCCCTCTACTATCTTCCTTTGTTTGTTGATCAGTTGCTGTGCCTTGATTAGGAACTTTATTTTGAATACTGTCTTTTAAGCATATCCCTGAGGTATCCTGGTAATATCTGCTGCTTCCAACAATAATACTGCAGCCTGATTGTTTCCCACAAACACCCATACCTCTATAATCTATCAGTTTAAAGTCCTAGACAAGTCATCAATTACCCTCTCAATCGGATTGGCTAATGCATCCACTCCAACTCCATCGTGTCTATTCCTAAGCCCCAACAACCTGATACATATAGACCGATCTCCTTAACTAGTTGTATTTGTAATTTTTTTTTAAAGAATGACACTTAACAGACAATACCTTAGAATCAGTCATCAACTTTCCCTTCATCTCAGTGCGTTCATGAAGGAAAAAAAGTGTGCAGAATAGTATTTACGTCTTTCTCACTGCACCTCTACTAGCTTTACCATATTTCTTGATCTAAAATCTGCACATGATATCACAAACTAAACCGTTATACTACATGAACTAGCCAAAATGAATATTGGTGGTATCCTGCTCAGATGTCTAACAGGATACCTGTCAAATGAGTATCTTCTGTCCTCGACCAAGGCTTTAGAAGCGAGTCTAAAGAAATGTCCCTAGGTTCATCGCAAGGAGGAGTTCTCAGTCCCATGCTATTTAATGTTCTGATTAATACTCTCCTAAATGCTCTACTTGAGTCACCTAAACACATAGCATAAGAAGACGAGTACCATTCATAACGAATTTGTAATCAATTAAGCCTAACAATCATCTAAATCAAACATCATCTCGGACACATGTATTTGCAGACTGAAAACATTAGCTACGTTAATTCTTACAAATACCTTGGTGTAGATGTAACCTATAATAAATCCACCATACCATAACTTTTTAAGAAATACAAAGTTAGGCTAAATGCTCTCAAAGATGTTGCTGACTACAACCCCAACTATGGTGCTACTGTGAAAATAGTGAGAATAATGTACATAGGCTATGTTAGGTCCTTAACTGATTATGCTACTGCCATGTGGATATTAGCTAGGAAATATTTTCTTCGACCTTTGGAGTTAATGCAAAATGAAGCTCAGAATTACTCTTGGTTGTCTCAAAGGTACCAAGGTTCTTAATATGAAGAACAACCTTGGTGTGTCTAGTATCAGTAACAGGATTGAGATTAACATTGTATTTGGCATTAAAATGCTAAGAAATGAGCCAGACACTAACTATGAATCTTATTAAATGTCTAAGAATAATGTTTCGACATCTAAGTAAGGAGCCATTCTCGGTACTGTATTCACTTTACATCAGGCCCATACTAGAGTATACACCTCCAGTACGGAACCACACTAGGACAAGCGCATTAAGAAACTAAAGAAAGTGAAAAAAAATTGCAGCAAGAGTATACCTAGAGCTATGGGGAGAGGTAAAGTGAACTCCGTCTGGTGACAGTGGAGGATAAGAGGGATAGGGGTGATATAATAATGACGCATATAATACTGAGAAATTGACAAAGTGAACAGGGCTACCATGTTTCCGAGATGGGATACAGGAATAGACACAGCTGGAAGTTGAAAACTCAGAGTCAGAGAGAGCTTTGGAAGTATTTCTTCAACTTTAGGGTTGTCAGGAGCTGGAATAATATGACGAAAGAAGCAGTACAGGCAAAATTCATATATAGCTTTAAGAAGAGGTACTATATGGGTCTTGGAGCATGGAAAGGTTGGACCTGCTAGTGACCAGCGAAGAGGCGGGGCCCAGGAGCTGTGAATCGACCCCTGCAATCACAATTAGGCGAGAGCACACAGACACACAGACACACAGACACACACACACACACACACGTCACAAGCACACAATGACAGCATGGCACAATACACAAACACCAGTATGGCCAAACACGCAATATGGAAGGATCGTAGCCAGGATTAACACAAGTGTAAACAGCGCAGAGTCCCCATAATGGAGGTCGCTAATCCGTTTGTATCTCAATGCATCTCTCCATTCGTCCTCTCTCTCTCTGTTACTCTCACTTCTCACTATTATCTTTGTCTTTCATTTCTTTCTTCTCGCCTCTGTCTCTATCCTACAACTCATTATTATATTTCTCCTGACCTCCAGTTCCACAATCCTTATTTAAGGAGTAAATAATTAAATATTGAACACACACACACACACACACACACACACACACACACACACACATCAGGAGAAGAGTGGTGGAACACCTAGAAAGTAATGATCCATCAACAGCAGCCAACATGGTTTCAGGGACGGGAAATCCTGTGTCACAAACCTACTGGAGTTCTGAGACATTGTGACAGCAGTAAGACAAGAGAGAGAGGGATGGGTGGATTGCATTTTTTTGGACTGCAAGAAGGCGGTTGACACAGTTTCACACAAGAGATTAGTGCAAAAACTGGAGGACCAAGCAGGGATAACAGGGAAGGCACTACAATGGATCAGGGAATACTTGTCAGGAAGACAGCAGCGAGTCATGGTACGTGGCGAGGTATCATAGTGAGCACCTGTGACCAGCGGGGTCACACAGGGGTCAATCCTAGGACCAGTGCTGTTTCTGGTATTTGTGAACGACATGACGGAAGGAATAGACTCCGAAGTGTCCCTGTTTGCAGATGACATGAAGTTGATGGGAAGAATTCATTCGATCGAAGACCAGGCAGAACTACAAAGAGATCTGGACAGGCTGCAGACCTGGTCCAGCAATTGGCTCCTGGAGTTCAACCCCACCAAGTGCAAAGTCATGAAGATTGGGGAAGGGCAAAGAAGACCTCAGACAGAGTACAGTCTAGGGGGCCAGAGACCACAAACCTTACTCAAAGAAAAAGATCTTGGGGTGAGTATAACACCAGGCACATCTCCTGAAGCACACATCAACCAAATAACTGCTGCAGCATATGGGCGCCTAGCAAACTTCAGAACAGCATTCCGACATCTTAATAAGGAATCGTTCAGGAGTATGCGGCACAAGTTTGGAACCCACACCTAGCCAAGCACGTAAAGAAATTAGAGAAAGTGCAAAGGTTTGCAACAAGACTAGTCCCAGAGCTAAGAGGTATGTCCTACGAGGAGAGGTTAAGGGAAATCGACCTGACGACACTAGAGGACAGGAGAGATAGGGGGGACATGATAACGACATACAAAATTCTGAGAGGAATTGACAAGGTGGACAAAGACAGGATGTTCCAGAGATGGGACACAGCAACAAGGGGACACAGTTGGAAGTTGAAGACACAGATGAATCACAGGGATATTAGGAAGTATTTCTTCAGCCACAGAGTAGTCAGGAAGTGAAATAGTTTTGGAAGCGACGTAGTGGAGGCAGGATCCACACATAGCTTTAAGCAGAGGTATGATAAAGCTCACGGTTCAGGGAGAGTGACCTAGTAGCGACCAGTGAAGAGGCTGGACCAGGAGCTCTGACTCGACCCTTGCAACTTCAACTAGATGAGAACTAGGTGAGTACGTACACACACACACACACGCACACACACACATACACGCACACAAACACACACATATCAGTAACAACACTGCGACTAGCCATAGGACTCGATCCCATGACGTTTTTGCCGGCCTTATGGTGAGCAAAAATCACATGTCACTTTAACCCACAGGTTTTCGCTCATCATGAGGCGGGCCAAAATTACATGGGTTCGAGTCCTTGGCTAGTCGCAGTGTTATTAATTAAATACCACTTGCTCGTGGTATTGCATCAACAGTGCAAAGCTTAATAAGTTTAATGATAGTAGGAACTGGCAATGGTAGATCATAATTAGCGAGTTCTTCAGATAAGAAACTTAATAAATCATCAACAGGAACTTTCGTAAACAAGAAAGTAACATCAAAACTAACCATGTTAAAATCATTTAAGTCAGTCAAGGAACTTAATTTATCAACTAAATCTATGTTGTTTTTAACATTAAAGTTAGAAATTTTGCCAACAATAGCGTTCAAAATGTCAACAAGCCATTCGGATAATTTATATGAAACTGACCCTATGGAGCTAATAATTGGTCTGGACTGGATTACCTGGTTTGTGTGTTTTTATTAGTCCATACATGTAAGGTAAAGATGGATTAGTGGAAGTAAATTGTTTGACTAATTCATCTTTGCCTTCCAGTAAAGGCAAAGATGAATATGTCAAACAATTTACTTTAATGTTAAAAACAACATAGATTTAATTGATAAATTAAGTTCCTTGACTGACTTAAATGATTTTAACATGGTTAGTTTTGATGTTACTTCCTTGTTTACGAAAGTTCCTGTTGATGATTTATTAAGTTTCATATCTGAAGAGCTCGTTAATTATGATTTACCATTGCCAGTTCCTACTGTCATTAAACTTATTAAACTTCGCATTGTTGATGCAAAATTAGTATTTAATGATAAGTTTTACACTCAGAAGTTTGGTATGGCAATGGGAAATCCTCTTTCACCTGTTCTTAGTAACCTATACATGAAACAAGGTTGCTTAACACAATCCTCCCTAATAGAGCTAAAGGGTTCAGATATGTTGATGATATTTTGTGTCTTATGCCCAAGAATGTTGATATACACCATTTCCTTGGCAAATTAAATAGCTTAGCCCATTCTATAAACTTTACTGTTGAGTTTGAAGAAAATAACTCATTTCCTTTTCTAGATGTTTTAATTATTAAGGGTAATAATGAATTCAAATTTAAATTTTACAGAAAACTTACAAATAACTGTTCCTATGTACACTATTATTCTTCACATCAAGATAGAATTAAACTGTCTGTTTTCTCATCAATGTTTTTGAGAGCTTCACGTATTTGTAGTCCTGAGTTCATAGATGAGGCAATATCCAAAATTTATAAAATAGGTAAAGATTTGAAATACCCAAGAAACGTAATTGATAAATCTTTTAAAATTTGTAGAAATACTTTTTACAACCCAAAAAGGGACAACCAACCTTATTCAACTAAAAATATATTGGTTCTTCCTTACCATGAACACTTGGTTGATATGCCTTCTCTTCTTAAGACTTTTAATTTCAAAGTTGTATGTAAAAATCTTGGTAGAGTAAAAAAAAATTTGATAAAGAATTCCCCCCAAAATGCTGATGGATGTGTCTATAAGATCCCTTGTAAAATTTGCGATAAAGTTTATTACTGTCAAACTGGTAAAAGTCTTGAATTAAGATTAAAACAACATAAATATAGCATTTGAACTGGACAAGATTCCAATGCTCTATTTAACCATCCAATTGATTTTCAAAAAGTTGAGAAAGCAGTATCAAGCAAGTCCATGGTCGACAGGAATATCGAATCTTGTTTCATATAAAGCAGTTTTGAAATAATATGAATATTTCCTTTGGTTTATATAAATTAGATCCATTTATAATTAATAGAATTTGGGGAGAATTTAATAATACATTGGACAAATAATAAATTTTAAAATTCTCAATTTTTGGGTAGAATAGTTTGTTGGTGGGTTGTGTGAAGGACCTGTCTAGTTGGGCCAGCGGGATTGCTGCATGTTTCCTTTCTTATGAGTCGCGCGTCAGGTGTTGCCTTGTTGTGGGATGTGATAGTGAGGTGTGGGTTCGACCCTTTATATGCCTTCCTTTGATGCATTACTTTTATTGTTCCTTGATAATGTGAGTTGTGAGTAGTCACGAAAGCGCTTGGAAATTCTCTATTCTTTCACAGTGGTTGTTTTCCATAATATATATATATTATATATATATATATATATATATATATATATATATATATATATATATATATATATATATTTATTTATTTATATATTATTATATATATATATATATATATAATTATATATATATATATATTATATATATATATATATATAACACTGATCTCTGGCTGAAGGAGACTCGAACCTACGAACCTTGGAACAAGGTATGCAGTGCCTTATCATTCTCACCACAGGGAGAAGGCTTACAACTTTTCATCTCATCCCCTGTAGGTTCGAGTCTCCTTCAGCCAGAGATCAGTATTTGTGTATATTTCGCCTGCTCTTGCGAATTCCTTGCATTGTTAAAATCTCAAGTGAGGCTGATGCATGCAGGGGATGAGATGAAAAGCTGTAAGCCTTCTCCCTGAAAGCTGGCTGCCTTGGATCAAACGTCTAGCGCAAGCTGGACGCCAAGGTATTGGTCCAGTGTGGTGAGAATGGTAAGGCACTGCGTACCTTGTTCCAAGGTTCGTAGGTTCGAGTCTCCTTCAGCCAGAGATCAGTGTTTTATATATATATATATTATATATATATATTTAAATATATACTCTAATATTATATATATTAATATTTTTAATTGATGGTAGGATTGCTGGTGTCTTTTTTTCTGTCTCATAAACATGCAAGATTTCAGGTACGTCTTGCTACTTCTACTTACACTTAGGTCACACTGCACATGCATGTACAAGCATATATATGTATATATGCACATCCCTCTGAGTTTTCTCCTATTTTCTTTCTAGTTCTTGTTGTTGTTTATTTCCCCTTAACGCCATGGGGAAGTGGAACAGAATTCTTCCTCCGTAAGCCATGCGTGTTGTAAGAGGCGACTAAAATGCCGGGAGCAAGAGGCTAGTAACCCCTTCTCCCGTATAAATTACTAAATTTAAAAAGAGAAACTTTCGTTTTTCTTTTTGGGCCACCCTGCCTTGGTGGGATACGGCCGGTTTGTTGAAATAATATTATATATATATATATATATATATATATATATATATATATATATATATATATTATTTATATTATATATATATATATATATTATTATAATATATATATATATATGTATATATATATATTATGCAAAACAAGCACTGTGAAAGAATAGAGAAATTCCAAGCACTTTCATGACTACTCACATTATCAAGGAACAATAAAAGTAATGCATCAAAGTATATTTCGCCTGCTCTTGCGAATTTCTTATATATATATATATATATATATATATATATATATATATATATATATATATATATATATATATATATATATATATATATATATATATACTGTAGGTCAGGCGCTGGCATGGCAAGACATGTGGCGGGCTAGCTGCGGGATTTTCAATTATAACTCTTGATCAAAGAGGCTGACCAGGTTAAGACTGAACAAGACTCAGTGTGAATACTCTGAGAAGATTCCAGTGCAGTGAAAAGACATTCCAGTGCACCGTTTCAATGTAATTAGTGGAAGATTGTTCAGTTTGTGAAGGTTGATGAGTGTTAGTAGTAGGAAAGATGGCCAGTGAGGGCGGGGGAGAATACGGCCTACACTGTGAGTGCCGGCCAAGATTATCGTATATACAAACCTCGACAAGCTCCCATAAAAAACATCTACCTCCAGCACCATGCACCACACTTCCAGTTAATTTAGAAATGATTACATGCCGATGCATGGAATAATTAGATGCATATATTATGGAAAAGCAATGTGATGTTAATGTTAACAAGGGAGTGACCAGTCAGTGCCACCTCCTCCACGCCACGGGGGAGGGATTAGAGACGCCGTGTGTAACTAAGTTTATTTAGGTTAACACAAATACAGTTACACAGATTATCATACATAGCAGCATATGTGTAGAGAACATAGGACTTAGTTCCATTGTAGGTGGTGAGGGAACACACTGGGGTTTAGCAGTGCCCATACCCACATCGTTCATGATGCACTTGGGGAAACAAATAATGTTGTGTGTATTTTAAGACAGTGTGAACAAGATATAGTTTATAAGTTCATGTGTATTGTACTCCCCTCACCCCTCTCCCAGGATTACCCCCACCCAACAACCTGTGCCTCTCCCACCCAACTACCAGCGCCTCCCCCACCCAAAACCCAGCGGCACTCCTACTGTGGAAGGCAGTTCTTCTCTCCCAGCCCCTCAAACCCCACCAGGCCACCACGGTCAAGTTCACTACCTTCCACGGACCATACCCACCCAGCATGTCGTACTCTACTCCGACAGTCTACCTAACCTAGCCAGATAGATGCCATTCAGAAGGGAGCGAGCAGCCAGGGAAATGGCACGGCTGGCAATACTAGGAGAGGCAAGTGTCGGTCGTCTTTACAGCTTCGTTGTCTCAACTCTAATCGTTTCATCCGCAAATACGGTAGCTGCCCTGGTTCAGGATGTTCTCTTGTGGAAAGTGATAACCCAGAGCCACTTCAGGCACATGAACCCACTCCAACAGATCTCATCTCATCAAATAATATCTTGGAGGCAATTAAAACAGGTACCAGAACACTCACATATTCCAAAAGCAGCCCGTCCACACGCAGCTGGGACACTTACAGACCTCTTAAAAAAAGTAAACGATGGTTCCACTATCTTAAATGCTCCACCAACCATCAAGGCATAGCACAACTTGCTACTTTTTGGCAATGTCTGCTTAGCTGTGCCGGAAAGAAGGGGAAAGAGGGTAGCCTCATTGATCATTAAATTCATAAGAAATTTTCCTAGAGCTGACAACCTCATTAGCCTTCCCCTTCAATACATAACTGGGAGAGGCATAACCCCCATTCACTGCACTGACAGTGACAAAATCAGAGTCCAGGTGAGCAAGAAAACTGAAGAGGGCAACACAGTGGGAGCAATCAGAATTATTACCTGTGAAGATACAGTTGCCCCCAGAGACGGTGACACTGCTGAAGCACTTAGAGGAAAGCACCCTGCCAGAAAAACCAGGGGCACCAACAATTCCAACAGCTCTGTCCCCACTGTGGAACCATTGATTGAGGAAGACATGGACATTTACAAAGCAATAGTGTCGTTCCCGTCCAGCTCTGCTGGGGGTTACACTGGAATAAGGCCACAGCATTTAAAGGAAATGGTTAAACAGTTACTGGTGAGATAGAGAGACTGTTTTCAGAGATCATAAGGTTTGTCAACAATTCCTTGGCTGGTCTGATTCCTGACAAAATTAAACCTTTCTTTTTTGGTGCATCACTCTGTGCCCTTACAAAGAAGGATGGAGGAATTAGGCCAATTGCAGCAGGCAGGACTTTTTTGCTGCCTAGTTTCCAAAACTGCTGTCTGAAGTATTTGCGCAGAGGTGACCATGATGCTTCAACCAAGCCAGCTTGGCTTTGGGGTCTCTCAAGGAAGTGAAGCAGCGGTTCAAGCAACAAGGGCGTATATCAACAACCTGCCTGAGGACAATGCAGTGATAAAATTAGATTTCAAGAATGCATTTAATCTCCTGAGAAGAGACATGGCATTAGTAGCTATACAATATTTCCCCTGGTCTCTTCCCTTTTGTTTCAGCTGGATATAGCAAGGAATCAATGATCCTGTTTGGAGAGCATGAAATCACATTTTCAGAAGGTGTCCCGCAAGGGGATCCTCTCGCACCATTTCTTTTCTGTATAGCGGTTAGGGAAATCACAGTCAGACTGACCAGTTCCTGGATGATGGTACACTAGCAGGTACACTAGCTAGATGATCTTACACAGGTGATGACACGGAGACAGGAAATGGGTCTCTCATCCATCCAAATGTGAAATCCTCTCAGTCATTCAACAAATGATAAATGCAGTGAAATCAATCTACCAGGAGCATCAGTCATTTCCCTCACAAATAGCGTCTTGCTTGGAGCACCTCTGGGAAGCGATGTCATTTACACAATTCTCAGAAAGAAACTGGAAGAGTTGAGGAGAATGGAACAATGAATGGGTAAGCTTGACACCCACGATGCCTAATACCTTCTAGCAAAGTACTTGAGTCTGCCCTAGTTGACATATTTCCTACGATGTGCACCTTCGTATGTTAACCCTATACTACACGAATATGACAGTGTCCAGAGGCAGATTTTTACGAAAGTACTTAACCTTACTCTAGAAGATGGGCAGTGGGACCAAGCCACACTTCCAATTAGACTAGGAGGCACTGGTGTCCGCAAGTCATCAGAGATTGCTTGCGCTACCTGCTTTTCTGTCCTCATTTGTAGCAGTTATTCTCCCTGAACATCTTAGGGACAAGATTGGAGTCCAGGACCAAACGTTCATTGACGGAGTCATAATCTGGAATAATCTAACAGGCTTTGAAACCAGACCTGCCCCCATCCCCAACAATTACAATCACACTGAGATGGCTCAGCAGTGGAGAATATAGCCTCAACAGTGCTTCAGAGTGTCAGGGAAGGATAAAGCCCGCCTCCTGGCAGTGAGAGCCCCTCATGCAGGGGACTTATTGTTGGCTGTTCCCAACTCTAGCCTTGGCACACGCCTCGACTCATAGACCACGCATATTGGTGTTGCCCTTCGACTTGCCGCCCCTATTCTCGCCGAACACAGGTGTATTTGTGGCAGTGCAGCAGCAGACCGATTTGGCTACCATGGCCTTGAGTGCCGTAAATCCGAGGGAAAGATTGCAAGACATGAGGAGGTTAATAACATCATCAAGAGGAGCCTCACAGCAGCCGGATGCCCAGCAATAAGAGAAACACCCCAACTATGCAGATCTGATGGCAGCCAAAAGCATTCACATGGTATCACCCTTCAAGCCTGGACAGACGGTAAGCAGGTGGTGTGGGACTACACATGTGCATCTACCTTGACAGATACCTATCTCCAATACACCAGGGAGGAAGGAGGGGCAGCTTCCAGCTTCAGAGAGTCCCAAAAGTCTAGAAAATACAGAGAACTTGTCCATCATCATATGTTTGTTCCTATAGGCTCCGAGACCCTTGGCTCATGGGGAAAGAGTGCGAGGTGCGAGGTTCTGACCAAAGCTTTGGTGAGATAGGGAAGGAAGAAGGATGGGTAAGGATGGAATGTATGAAAGGTTGGGGGGGGTGGGGGAGAGGTGGGGTTTTAAAGTTAAGTGGCCTATCCACTTTGGTGCAATTTGAATGCGTGTGTATACGTGTTGTGTAATTCGTGGAAAATTTATATTTTTAGGATAAGTATACCTCCTACCAGTCAGTTGCACACCGCTATACCAGGTGTATACCGGTGAGCCACTGAATTGGAAGGATGCATACTGTTTGCAACTGCCTTGGATTTTTTGGGGGGGCGCAAGAGGTTGGTCGTAAGGCTGCAGCTGCAGGTGGTAGTTGCAGGTCGTTTGATGGAGATTGGTTGCTCACCTAGAGTTGGCTGGCTAAGCAGTTTCTGAGGTGGTGTCCTGCTGGAGGATGATTGTAGGTGTTACAAGGTTAGTTGTGAGGTGTTGATTGATAGAAGTGGGTCACCCAGAATTGGGGAACGTTAGTCCAGGTTGCTGGACATAGAATGGTTCTGGTGGTATCCATTCTTCTTCTTCGGGGAGATCACTTAGGATTTTTGGTGGAGGGAAGATCTCCTTGTGGATGAAGTGTCGAACTCTTTGTTCGAGGGTCATTCTTTGGGATCTGTGGGGTAGGGTGCTAATGGTATAGTCGGGCGTGTTCGATGGTTGGGGAGGGTTCTCTCTGTCAGGTACATAGAGTTCCTGCATGTCATATAGTTGTCTCTTCTTTAGTTTACCTAGCCTGACGTTAATTGCAGTCATTCTCTGTTGTATGTGCAGGTCTTCGGTCCTTATTCTGTCTCTGAATCTGGCGCCAGTGTTAAAGTGGAGGGCTCTGTTTTGGAGTCTTTGGAGTTTTAGCATGTTGGTTTTGGTTGTTAGCGACATGGGTACATAAGGGTATTCTAGCAGAGATCTGCCCTCATCTTGTACAGGTGTTGTTTGATGTGGGAGGGGCTGCCTTAAATCGGTAAAGTTGGCCAAGGTGGGCTTTCGCTAGGTTCACTTTTTTGGTTATGTGGGATGAAGAGTTGAGTAATCCGTCAATCTCGTATCCTAGGATCCTGTTTGGATTCCTAATAGCGATTCTGGTGCCTCTGATGGAAATGCTCCCTTTGTCTTCAATGGTTGATGGTAAGCAGCCGATGGTGCTGATGAGGACTTTGTCTGGGTTGGTTGTGATTCTCCATTTCTTCTCCCACTTGGCTGTTCTTAGTTCTTCATTCATTTTCTCTATTGTTCTACTATGCATCTAAGTTCCTTAAGCAGCCAGGCAAAGACTCATCAGGTTAACTAGGGATCCCAGGGCAGCTAGCTTTCTATTCCAGCGACTCAGCGCTGCTGTTCAGAGCCGTAATGCCTGCTGTATTTTTACACGTGCCCCAGCGCTGAGGAGCAGGATGGGATTTTTGCATTATAACCAGTAACAAACACGTAACAATATGTACTAGACATGTATCTCTCACACCTCACACACTGAATATGCTATCTTTATATCAACAATGTATCTCATAATCTTTTGTACCATATACAATAAAATATTCCTATTGGTAAAAAAGAATGAAAAGATGGGGTGGTAGGGGAAGTGGAATACTCAAACGGCTTCAGGAAGAAATCCAAATATTCTTCCTTGAAGCCTTTTTATCCCCTTGTCCGAGGCTATGGGTCCCATAATTTACACCAGAGGTTGACTATATATATATATATATATATATTATATATATATATATATATATATATATATATATATATATATATATATATATATATATATATATATAATACAGAGCCTTAGAGGAGTTTAGGGCTGAAGAAAGAGCTAAAGAGAGGCAGCTTGCTTCTCACCCAGACACAGACAAAAGGGTAGATGTTTTTCATTTGGATAAAGCCATAAAATTTGCCCCCAAATTCCTAGAGAAAGACCCAGACCAGTTTTTTCTGTTATTTGAAAGTACAGCCAAATCCCAAGTTTGGCAGGAAAAGGAATGGGCGACATTAGCGAGAACCCAATTAGCTGGTAAAGGGTTACAGGCCGTTAGTTCTCTAGAGGGATCGGCCTTTTCTGATTATCATAAGCTAAAAGAGGTAGTTTTACTGACTTATCAAATGTTGCCGGAATGGTACCGGCAGAAGTTGAGAGGACTAAAGTTTCAGCAGGGCAGTCTTTGCTGGAATATGGTAAGGAGATGTCACTTCTAAATAGGTGGTGTCGCTCAAAAGGTGTGGTAGACAATTATGAGGGTTTAATTACCTTAATCTTATTAGAGGATCTTTTGTGTAATGTTCCTCCTGACCTGAGGGCATAACTTGAGGAGAAGGATCTTGATGATTTTAATAATTCTTTAGAGCTGGAGGATAGATTTTTGGATAACCAAAAATTTGGTAGTAGTTTACCACTCATAACTTACTAATAATGGTAAGTTTTCTCCACCAGCGAGTAGGAATAAGAAATCTCAGAAGTTCAAGCCACCTATTTTCCAGGTTAATAACCACCAGAGTTTTAATAAGCCTAATTTTCCAGTACCTACCCAGGAAGGTTTTTTACTCGGCTGTCATAGGTCCAGGACTACAGGGTACAGGTAGAAAGAGTCCAGTTCCCCGAGGTTCACGGGCCCCAGCCTATGTCTAGTGGGTAGAGGGGCTTTTAAACCTTATCACTGTACATATTGCAATAAACAGGGTCACCTGCAGCCGTATTGTCGAAATATGCTTCAAGATCAGGTTGCAGCAGATGCTTCTCCAGTAAGTACACCAGTTACACATGATGTTGCTTGCATTGCAGTCTTGCCCCAAGGTACCCAAAGAAGACCAGCTATCTTAGACCCTCGGATGAAGGTCTACTCAAGTAAGTCTACTGTGGCCTTACACGAAAATGAAGGTAGGGTAACAGATGTTATGTCTTTGAGGGACACTTGTAGTACATACACCTTGCTTTGCAGGTGTGTATTGCAGTGTCGGATGACACCTACACCGGATTGGACATTTTTCTTAAAAGGATAACCGGATTCCCTGTCAAGACTCCAGTGCACAGGTTATGGGTGAAGTCTGCGTACCAGACTGGGTACCTACCTGTAGGTATTGCAGAAGATGTACCTGTTGCAGGAGTTGACTTTCTACTAGGCAACAACGTTGTGGGACTCCTCAAAAGTGAGGAATGTTTGGTTTTGCAGGACCCGGCTTTACAAGGTGGTAATGACCTAATTGGAGCAACGGTGCCTAAAAAAATTTCCGTGTTCTAGGACTAACCAGGGATACAAAGCAGGAGCTATGCCTCCATGTGACCCTTCTGCACACTGTGGTGATGGTTTGGGCCTGGAGAGCCTCTTCATTGAGTCTGACCTGCAGGAGACTCTGAGTAGTGATGAACCGGCTCAACCAGAACTCGGTTGGAGAAGTGGTCTTGGTGCTGATGTGGGAAAAAATCCCCTGACTCTGCAGCAGCTGGGTGAGGCCCAGGAAGGTCGTGACCTCCGGAACGCTATTCACTTATAAGCTGTTGTGGAGGATGTGGTTCCTAAATTTACCAAATGTTTATTTTACAGAGTTGATCAAATGAGCAAGACTCTTTAAGAGGACCTGTGCCCAAGAGGCCGCAGAGGAACTATTAAAAGTGTCATTGTCTGTATTTTTTACAGGTTCCGAGGGAACGACATTTAAGTGTTAAGAAGGGAGAGCTGAATAACCAGTGTTTATTAATAAATTCTTTTTCTAACAGGTTACCAGTGGATATACACTGAAAATTGTGTGCGTGTGGTTTTGAGATTTCGGGTGAAACATTTTTGTCAGTTAGGCTTTGCACAAATCACCCAGAAGTCATATTTTACGAAATGTCATGTAGTTTTGAGAGGCCTACTTGAGGTTAAATTTACCAATGTATATCACTCTAGGAGTAAAAGAAAAGCACAGTGGTTTTCCCAGTCTCTCAGGGCAATGCATGTTTGTTTTACCCAGTACCAGAAGGGCTGGGATGAGAGAATTCCCCTCCATTTCATTATTGTGTGGGGAAGCACTCTGGAATGTGATTGTGAAGGCTTACTCAGCCCTGTAACAACTTCAGTAATATTACCAAGGCTGGCTCCTCCTTAGGAAAATTAATGAATTGAAAAAGAAAAAGTCAAATATAAACAATATTATTTAGATATAAAAATATAAAACAATTAAATATGAATTTTTATCCTACTTGAAAGAGAAATGAAAAATCAAATATAAAAATAATATCTGAATTCAACGCTAATATGTACACTTAGACTGGGTATCTGGTTGATGTTGTTGACACCACGTATTGTAGAAATTGAAGCCGTTGCTGATGATGGGGGGATCACTGCTGTTGAGTGACAACCCAACGACTAGTTCTTCACAGAGTCTCTAGCCTTGAACAGTCCGTCCAGATGATAGGAACGCAGGTCTTTCACCACTGCAAAGATGAGGGGTAGTTGCCTGGGGTTGACTGCACTTAGGTATGCACGTAAAATGGTGACGTCCCAGAACTTGTGTAAAGTTCGTCTCCTTCAACACTGTTTCTTTGGTTGCCAGATGATCCGAGCTGACATTCCAAGCTAGAAAGAGACAAAGGTTACCCACTACCTAAGAAATCACTCTCCATGATAAGTAAAGTATTTAAAAAACATGGTGATTACCTAAAAGCACATGAAAATCAAGGCAGAATTAACTAAGTCTTAAAATTGGTTAAAAGTGAAGTTTTTTAACCAATTACCTTTAAAAAAAAGGAGCAGGGTTTTTTACTTCGGTTGGCGGGGCTGGATTTTCAAGTGATTCCTTTTGGTTTCCCGGAGCCCCACACTCACCGCGGGGTGGGAAAAAGGAGGGGGATAGTGGGAGCTAGATTGACCTACCTTAAAACGGGGAACGGCAATCAAACTATCGTCCCCATATACTCGCTCGCATTCCTATTTTTTGAACTTTTCCCTCACACTTCCCTAACCAAGACTTGAAGTAAGGAGTATAAAAAAGAATAGGCGAGGAAAAGTTCAAACTGGGAAAGTCCTAAGGAACCAAATCTTCTGGGAGTCATGATTTAAACCCAGCAAAAAAAATTTGGGAGAACCATTGATTAAAAAAAATTTTTATTTTTTTTATTTTTTAAAAACCCCGGGCCCGATTCCCCCCAGGCAGGGGGGCCCCGGAAAAAAAAAAAACTTTCACCATCATTCCCCCCCCTCACGTCTTGCCAGGGGGGGTCTTTACACTAATTTTTTTAAAATGCAACATTAACACCCCTCCTTCGAGTGCAGGCACGTACCCCCATCTCCAGGCTCAAGTCCGGCCTGCCGGTTTCCCCCTAAATCCCTTCAAAAATGTTACTTTGCTCCACTCCAACAGCACGTCAAGTATTAAAAAAAAATTTTCTCCATTCCTCCTTAAAACACGTCACGCATGCTGCTGGAAACCCAACCCTCCACCAAAATCCTTACCCCTCCCCCACCCTTCCTGGGCCCGCCCCCTCCCCCGCCTTCCTTTCCATACAGACTGATACACTCTTGAAAAATTAAAGCTTTGGGGTGCCCCAATGTCCACCCCAAAGGGGGATGTTGGTTCCCTTAAAAAATTTTTAGGGATATCGAAGGTTTGTGTCCTCCCGAATTCTGTTCCAGTAAATAAAAAATTTAAATTTGGAGATACCCCGCCAAGGGCCAAAAAATTTCCTTTTTTTATGGTTGGGTTCTCGTTTTTGCTGGAAAAAGTTTCCGGCTTAGGGGGCACACAGGGGGGGTGACCATCATGAAATGTAGTAACACTGCCCTAGGATGGTACGGAGGAACAATTCTTAAACAAAATGGCTTTTTAATATCTGGAATCTTAAGTATAGGGTTTTCAAAAAGGTTTTTTAAACTCATTAAACTTTCCTTGAGCAAGTCGGAGATTTTAAGAGGTTCCTTCACAGACTTTTTAAGGAGTCAATAAGATGCCGTAAATCGGTAAATTTTTGGGGTTAACCGTGCTAAAAATTTACGAACCAAGGGAAAACTATGCATGACTTTTTTGGTTTTGGGGAATTTTTAAATTTTAAAAAAACTTTTATTCTTACTGGGGAGAGGGTGCAAAAGTTATTGAAAGGGTCAGCCCGAGATATCTAATTTGTTATACCCCAAGGGGGGGGGCATTTTCTTCGGCTAGGCAGTGAGGCCATGTGAGCGTAACCTACGTAAAAATGATGTTAAGTTTTGATATGCTTGCCCCCTGGTGTATTACGTAAATATTAAACAAAATAAACTGAAAATTTGGCTATTACCCAAGACCTTTCTCATCAGTTCCGAAGGTGCACAGGCAGTTACCCCCCGAAAGGCATAGTTCTATACCCCATGCCCTTGGGTGTAGGAAAAAAAAGGGGGGTTTACTGTTAGAAGAAGGGACTAACATTACTTGATATGCCTGCGAAATATCAATCTCTGAAGAGAAAAAAGAGTCATAAAATTTGTGTAGTCGCATCATTAAGGGCTGGGGCTCAGATTCACCGATTTTAAACATTAAGCCCTCTAAAGTCAAAAAAGTCTTTACGAATTGCTTCCTTCTTACCCAGACTCTGGTGAGAAAATTTGCGATCGAGGGTTCAAGATCTTTTTTTTAATAATCCATCTACTCTCGGTCAAAAAGCACCCTAAGGTGAACTGGAAAATGGGTAAAAATTTTCCCTTTTTATAGGGTGTCCATGACTAAGTCAAACTTAGGACTACGGGAGGGGACACCAGGGAAAATCCGTAAAAACTTGAGAAATTTACCCCCACAATGAAGTTGTTCATGTTTCATGGTCATCCAAAAACTCATTGACATTAAGTTTTGTCGCACCGAGTGGTCAAGATCATCAAGTCATGTAGTTCCTGATATAGTTACGTTTGAGGTGCAATTACACACACCTTACACTCCTCAGTTTGTATTTTCAAGTTTGTTTTGAAAAAATAACAAAGTCACAGGGAGTTAACCCGAATTTTTTTGGGAAAATTTAAAACGTTGAAATGAAAAAGCTTAGGTTTCCCCTTGACTTCTATGAGGCAATAACCCCTTCCACAAATTTCATACCTTATATGGACCTTTCCAGCTACTAAAATTTATTTGACTTTTTTGCAAAAGTACCCAAAAATTCATCCCAATTTATAACTTTCCCTTTACTTTTTTATCAAATAGGTTTTGTACTAGTCCCTTGAAAAACTTAAATTTTTTTGAAACTATGTCAGGGCTGGAAAATAAAAATAGAGATAATGTGATCCTTTATTGACAACGTTTCGCCCCCCATTGGGCGAAACGTTGCTGTTTTTGCTGAAAAAGCCCCTGTAATGGGGAAAAAGTTGCCCAAAAAAGGATCACATTATACTGCATGTGTGTTTATATTTCCATTGTGTCGGTATTTTATACCATTTATTTCCATGTCAGAGGTCTCCAAGTTTGGATCTAAGGTCAAGGAGAAACTGATAAGAAGACTGAACCTCATCATTCACCTCCTCATTAGTCCATAAGTCATGAAGGATGGACATGGACCTCTGGCCTGTCTACAATAGAGAAGTTCAAAATGTGGAAACCCCAAAGAGTCACTGGGAACTTCCCTCATGGCAAACAAAGCACAGGGTAGGTAACGATGCCACTCCTTAGGTTTAAGGGAGCAAAGTTTCTTTAAAATGGACTTGAGAACCGAATGCTGGCGCTCAATCCTCCCATTACAGCTGGGATGATAGGGTGTGGTGAAGAGAGGCTTCACTCCCGGAAGTTGGTATAGAAGTTACATTAATTCAGATGTGAACTGTGTCCCAAGGTCAGACACAATTTCTCTAGGGATGCCAACTCCGGAGAAGATGGACAAAAGTGCTTCAGCCACCTCTGTAGTAGTTATGGACTTTAAGTGTACGGCTTCAGGGGAACTCAAAGCATAATCAACTAATGTTAATATATATCTATGTCCCCCAGATGAAAGTGGTGATAAAGGACCCACAATGTCAATTGATACTCTTTCAAACGGTACTGTAAAGATTGGCATTTTGACCATAGGTATTCGCCGGGTACCTCAGGAGGAAGTTCAACAGATAGGAGTAGCGAGCGAGTATCTGGTAACGATAGTTTGATTGCTGGCTGCTTGTTAAGGTAGGGTAAGTCTAGCTCCCGCTATCCCCCCACCCCCCATTTTCCCCCACTCAGAAAGGTGATGTGTGGGGGTCCTGGCCAAACAGTAATCACTCGACTCACAGATCCCAGCACAACTGTAAGTACAAGCCTGCTCCTATTCTAGTGGACTTATTGGGTGAAAGCTTCTCTTTTGGCCAATAATAAACTTAGTCCTTTCAGCCTTGAAGATATCACCTCCGATACTATAAATGTCTTGACCAGGGCTCAGACCAAAGCTCAGGCTTCTCCTACTGTCCATCCTTTGATTTTCCCTGACTTTAAGCCTTCAGATACATCGAAGGACTCCTTTATCAATTTACAACGTAATTGCCCTTCTCTTCAGAATTGCCATAATGCCGCTAAGCAAAATCAAGTTATCCAAAGGAAAAACTTTTCATATAAATTTGAATATATAAGAGGTATCTTGTATAAATCAGTATTCAAATTAAACTCAGATGAGATAGACTATTCCATCTTAATTGTTCCAAGTCAATACAGAGAGACTGTTCTAAAATGGCCAATGACCTACCAGTGGCCGAACATTTCTCGCATCGTAAAACCTTAAATAAAATTAGGGAAACCTATTTTGGCCCAAAATGTCCTCAGATATCACTACCTATTGTAGATCGTGTAAATTTGCCAACTGTCATCCTCCCGAGGTACCAGGCGAGTACCTATGGTCAAAATGCCAACCTTTACAGTACCGTTTGAGAGAGTAGCTATTGACATCGATGGTCTTTTATCTCCACTTTCATCTGGGGGACATAGATATATATTAACATTAGTTGATTATGCTTCGAGTTTCCCTGAAGCCGTACCCTTAAAGACCATAACTACTACAGAGGTGGCTGAAGCCCTTTTGTCCATCTTCGCCAGAGTTGGCATCCTTAGAGAAATTTGTCTGTCCGTGGGACACAATTCACATCTGACTTAATGCAACATCTCTACCAACTTCTGGGAGTGAAGCCTCTCTTCACCACACCATATCATCCCAGCTGTAATGGGAGGATTGAGCGCCAGCATTCGATTCTAAAGTCCATTTTAAGGAAACTTTGCTCCCTTAAACCAAAGGAGTGGCATCGTTACCTACCCCTGTGCTTTGTTTGCCATGAGGGAAGTTCCCAGTGACTCTTTGGGGTTTTCACTTTTTGAGCTTCTCTATTGTAGACAGGCCAGAGGTCCATTATCCATCCTTTATGACTTATGGACTAATGAGGAAGTGAATGATGAGGCTCAGTCTTCTTATCAGTTTCTCCTTGACCTTAGATCCAAACTTGGGGAGACCTCTGACATAGTTTCGAAAAACTTAAGCTTGTCATGGACCAGTACAAAACCTATTTTGATTCCAAAAGTCAGAGGAGAAGTTTTAAAGTAGGGATGAAGTTCTGGTACTTTTGCCTATCAAGTCAAATAAATTATTAGTAGCATGGAAAGGTCCATATAAGGTGTTAAAAGTTTGTGGGAAGGTTGACTACCTCATAGAAGTCAAGGGGAAACCTAAGCTTTATCAAATCAACATCCATAAGAAATATTACCGAAGAAATTCGGTTAACTGCCTGAATAACTTTGATTTAGTTTTTCCACACAAACTTGATAAGACAACTGAGGAGTGTAAGGTGTGCGTAATTGACACCTCTAACGTAAACTATGACAGAGAACTACATGACTTGATAACTCTTGACCACTCGGGTGCAACAAACATTAATATTAATTAGTCTTTGGATGACCATAAGAAACATGAACTACTTCATTATGTGAGTAACTTCTCAGACGTTACTGATATTCCACGTGTCACCTCCACGGTAATCCATAAGATTGACTTAGTCACGGACAGACCTATCAAACGGAAATTATACCCAGTTCCAGTTCACCTTAGGGATGCATTTGACCGAGAGGCAGATAGATTATTAGAACTAAAGATCATTGAACCTTCAGTGTCTGCATATTGCTCACCAGTAGTCATGGTTAAGAAGGAGGATAATTCATATAGACTTGCTATTGACTTCAGAGGCCTTAATGCTATAACTCGGTGGGATGCTGAGCCTCTACCCTTAATAGATAGCGATCTACACAAATTTTATGATGCTTCCTTCTTTTCAGAGATTGATATTGCACAGGCTTCTCATCAAGTAATGCTAGATCCTTCTTCTAAGCATTACACCGCTTTTCCTTCCCACCAAGGACTGATGCAGTATAGAACTATGCCCTTCGGTTTGGTAACTGCCTGTGCTACCTACGTGAGACTGATGAGAAAGGTCTTGGGTAATATGCCAAATGTTTCAGTTTATTTTGATAACATTTGCGTAATGATATCTACGTGGGGCAAGCATATCCAAACATTAACATAAGTTTTACGTAGGTTACGCTCACATGGCCTCAATGCCAACCCGAAGAAATGCTTCCTTGGGTATAACAAGATTAGATATCTCGGGCTGATCTTTTCTAATAACTCTTTGCAGCCTCTCCCCAGTAAGATCAAAGCTTAAATTCCCCAAAACCAAGAAGCTCATGCGTAGCTTTCTTAGTTCTGTAAATTTTTATGCACGGTTTATCCCAAACCTTACTGATCTTACAGGCACCTTATCCGTCTTCCTTAAAAAGTCTGTGAAGGAACCTCTTGAACTTTCCGACGTAGCTCGGGAAAAGTGTAATGAGATTAAAAATATCTTCTCGAAAGACCCTATACTTATGATTCCAGATATTAACAAAACATTTTGTTTAAGAACTGATGCCTCCAATACTGGCTTAGGTGCAGTGTTACTACAATACCATGATGGTACTTCCTTCCCTGTATGCTTCCTAAGCCGGAAACTCCTTCCTGCAAAAACGAGATACTCCACCAAAGAAAAGGAATGTTTGGCCCTTGTGTGGGGTATCTCCAAGCTTAAATTTTATTTACTGGGAACAGAATTCATTTTAGATATGGATCACAAACCTTTGATATACCTAGAAACTTTTAAGGGAACCAACAGTCGCCTCTTGAGGTGGACATTGGCTCTCCAAGCTTTTAAGTTCCATATTGTGTATATCAATGGTTCATCCAATTATTTCTCTGATGAAATTAAGACATGTGCAACATCTGGGTATCTTTATTGTAGACGTTTCGCCAACAAGTGGCTTTATCAATACAAATTCTAGGACATAACTTGAAGACAGTAGGACTATATACAGAAGATGAGGTAATCAGTTCCCTCAACCTAGGAGTAGGTGCGAAGAGCACCGCAGTCGTGGAGATTATGAATCTCAGTATCTCCACGACTGCGGTGCTCTTCGCACCTACTCCTAGGTTGAGGGACTGATTACCTCATCTTCTGTATATAGTCCTACTGTCTTCAAGTTATGTCCTAGAATTTGTATTGATAAAGCCACTTGTTGGCGAAACGTATACAATAAAGATACCCAGATGTTGCACATGTGTCTTAATTTCATCTTGTCGGTATTATATACCATTCTTACACAATTATTTCTCTGACTGGTTAAGCCGTGACAGTCAGTAGAAGATTTGTTGCCTTACGCAACTTCCATGTGTTAG
This sequence comes from Cherax quadricarinatus, assembly GCF_026875155.1. NCBI lineage: Eukaryota > Metazoa > Arthropoda > Malacostraca > Decapoda > Parastacidae > Cherax > Cherax quadricarinatus. The sequence goes on along the minus strand of NC_069447.1, from coordinate 4,426,519 downwards.
AACTTTTTCCTCACCTATTCTTCTTATACTCCTTGACTATAAGTCTTGGTATAGGGGTGTGTGAGGAAAAAGTTCAACAGATAGGAGTAGTGAGTGAGTATATTGTAACGATAGTTTGATTGCCGGCTGCTTGTTAAGGTAGGGTAAATCTAGCTCCCGCTATCCCCCCCCCCCCCCATTTTCCCTCACCCCGAAAGGTGACGTGTGGGGCTCCGGCCAAACAGTAATCACTCGACTCACAGCTCCCAGCACAACTGTAAGTACAAGCCTCCTCCTATTCTAGTGGACTTATTGGGTGAAAGCTTCACTTTCGACCAATAAGAAACTTAGACCTTTCAGCCTTGATCCCCATGTTAGATGTTTTGATAATCACCAAGTCTTTTAGGTATTGTACTTATCATGGAGAGTGATTTCTTAAGCAGTGGGTAACCTGTCTCTCTTTCCAGCTTGGAATGACAGATCGGGTCACCTGCCAACCAACGAGAAGTATTGAAGGAGAAGGACTTTTGCAAAAGTCCAGAGACGTCACATGTTGGATCTACCTGATTAATTGTAGGCGACAGCAGACCATAACCCCTCATCTTGGTAGTGGTAAAGAATCTGCTTTCCTGTCATTTGGACTGACTTTTCAAGGCTATAGACTCTGTGAAAAACTAGCCGTTGGTTTGTCACCAACACTTTTGACCCCTCCACATCATGAGCAATGGCTACGATTTATACAAGACGGTGTCAACCTGCACCAGACACCCCATTATAACTGTACATATTATCGTTGAATTCAAACGTCATTTCATTTTTCATTTTTCTTTCAAATAGGATACACCTTTATGTTTCACTGTTTTATTTTTGCATTAATAAATAATAGTGTTTATCTTTGTGAATTATTATTTCTTTTTCTATTCATTAATTTTCCTGAGGAGGAGCCAGCCTTGGTAATACTGCCTGAAGTTGTTACAGAGCTGAGTAAGCCTTCACAATGACAGTTGGCAAACTTTACATATGTAGTGATATTTGAGGACATTTTGGGCCAAAAATAGGTTTCCCTTATTTTATTCAAGGTTTTACTATGTGAGAAATGTCCGGCCACTGGTAGGTCATTAGCCATTTTAAGAACAGTCTCTCTGCATTGACTTGGAACAACTAAGACGAAATAGTCTATCTCGTCTGAATTTATTTTGAATACTGATTTATACAAAGTACCTCTTATAAATTCAAATTTATATAAAAAGTTTTTCCTTTGGATAACTTGTTTTTGTCTAGCTGCATTATAGCATTTCTGAAGAGAAGGGCAATTATGTTGTAAATTGACAAAGGAGTCCTTCGATATATCTAAAGGCTTGAAGTCAGGGAAAATCAAAGGATGGACAGTAGGAGAAGCCTGGGCCCTAGTCAAGACATTTATAGTATCAGAGGCGATATCCTCACTTTCATCTAACAAGTGAACCAGTGATCCTACTACCTCGCTTTCGAGAGTAGTATCACTGGTTTTTAATACCACATGAATATCACAAGACACTGCCTCATCTAAACTGTCGAGGGGCTTCTCTGATTTTACGGGAAAAAGGAGATGAAAAACCCTTAATGTCCATCTTGGTGATAAAAGGGTTCAACCCAGAAGGAAGAAGGGCACCTTTTACATTACCTATTAGTACGGAGCAAGAAGTGATGGGAGCTAGTACGGCTTCAGACCAACCTGTGAACCATTTAGACCCAATGTAACAACGGATGGTAGGAAAAGTGTCTGTACGGCCCAAGTAGTCTGAAAGAATAAAGGGGAATGAGTTTTTTTTAAGGGTTAGGGGAACAGTTTATCAGAAATGACTATACATGTGCATCCAGAGTCTCATAAGATGATAGATACATTAAGTCTATTAACTGTTCCTGAACACAAGGGTGCCTGGTCATTACAGTCTTTAAAACATCTTCCAACTTTTTGCACTTTCTTAGAAGGACAATCGGGACGTTTATGTCCCTTAACATCACATAAACGACAAACCAGAATAAAAGATGTCAGTTTACTGTGAAGGCTTACTCAGCCCTGTAATAACTTCAGACAGTATTACCAAGGCTGGCTCCTCCTCAGGAAAATTAATGAATAGAAAAAGAAATAATAACAGACAAACATAAACACTTTATTATATAGAAAATATAAAATATAAAACACTTAAATATGAAATATTAATCCTACATTAAAGAAAACGAAAAATGAAAAGTATAAATGATAACTGAATCCAACGCTAATTTAAACTTGGGTGTCTGGCGTTGGTGACACTGTGTTGTTGAAATTGTAGCCATTGCTAATGATAGGGGGGGGGGGCGCAGGTGTTGGTTACAACCCACCGGTTCGTTCTTCACAGTATAGCCGTGAGTATTATATCCCAATGACCGGAAAGCAGGTTCTTTACCACTGCAATGATGAGGGGTTACGTCCTGCAATTTCATACAGGTGCACAGGTAATTAAATCCAAAAAGGGGAAGTCTCAGGACCTCCATCAGTTCTTCTCGTTCATTGACAGGTGACCCTCTCTGTCATCCAAGCTGAAAAGATAGACAGGTTACCCACTGCTTAAAAAAATCACTCTCCATGATAAGTACAATACCTAAAAGATGTGGTGATTATTACAACAGTCAACTTAGAGCAAGACTGAAAGACTAAGTTTATTATTGGTCGAAAGTGAAGCTTTCAACCAATAAATCCACTAGAATACAAGGCAGGCATGTACTTACAGTAGTGCTGGGAGCTGTGAGTCTAGTGATTACTGTTTGGACCGGAGCCCCAAACGTCACCTTTCGGGAAGGGGGGGAAGAAGGAGGGGAAGGGATAGCAGGAGCTGGACTTACCCTTCCTTAACAAGTAGCCAGCAAGCAAACTATCACTTTTGGGGAGGGGGGAAAAAAAGGCGGGAATAGCGGGAGCTTGACTTACCCTACCTTAACAAGTAGCCGGCAATGAAACTATTGTTACTATATACTCCCTCGCTACTCCTATCTATTGAACTTTTCCCTCACACTCCCCCTTACCAAGACTTATAGTCAAGGAGCATAAGAAGAATAGGCGAGGAAAAAGTTCTAACATATGGAAGTCGCGTAAGGCAAGAAATCTTCTACTGACTGTCACAACTTAACCAGTCAGAGAAATAATTGGATGAAACATTGATATACACAATATGGAACTTAAAAGCCTGGAGTGCCAATGTCCACCTCAAGAGGCGACTGTTGGTTCCCTTAAAAGTTTCTAGGTATATCAAAGGTTTGTGGTCCATTTCTAAAATGAATTCTTTTCCAGCAAATAAAATTTAAGTTTGGAGATTCCCCACACAAGGGCCAAACATTCCTTTTCTATGGTGGAGTATCTCGTTTCTGTGGGAAGGAGTTTCCGGCTTAGGAAGCATGCAGGGAAGGGAGTACCATCATGGTATTGTAGTAACACTGCACCTAAGCCAGTATTGGAGGCATCAGTTCTTAAACAAAATGTTTTATTAATATCTGGAATCATAAGTATAGGGTCTTTCGAAAAAATACTTTTAATCTCATTAAACTTTTCCCGAGCTACGTCAGAAAGTTCAAGAGGTTTCTTCACAGACTTTTTAAGGAAGTCGGATAAGATGCCTGTAAGATCAGTAAGGTTCGGGATAAACCGTGCATAAAAATTTACAGAACCAAGAAAGCTACGCATCAGTTTCTTGGTTTTGGGGAATTTAAATTCTAATAAAGCTTTGATCTTACTGGGGAGAGGCTGCAGAGTGTTATTAAAAAGTATCAGTCCAAGATATCTAATCTTTTTATACCCAAGGAAGCATTTCTTCGGCTTGGCAGTGAGGTCATGTGAGCATAACCTACGCAAAACTGATGTTAATGTTTGGAAATGTTCGCCCCACGTGGATGTCATTACGTAAATGTTATCAAAATAAACTGAAACAATTGGCATATTACCCAAGACCTTTCTCATCAGTCTCACGTAGGTAGCACAGGCAGTTACTAAACCGAAGGGCATAGTTCTATACTGCATCAGTCCTTGGTGTGTAGGAAAAGTGGTGTACTGCATAGAAGAAGGATCTAACATTACTTGATGATATGCCTGTGCAATATCAATCTCTGAAAAGAAGGAAGAGTCATAAAATTTGTGTAGATCGCTATCTATTAAGGGCATAGGCTCAGTATCCCACCGAGTTATAGCATTAAGGCCTCTGAAGTCAATTGCAAGTCTATATGAATTATCCTCCTTCTTAACCATGACTACTGGTGAACAATATGAAGATACTGAAGGTTCAATGATCTTTAGTTTTAATAATTTGTCTACCTCTAGGTAAAATGCATCCCTAAGGTGAACTGGAACTTGGTATAATTTTCTTTTGATAGGACTGTCCGTCACTAAGTCAATCTTACGGACTACCGTGGAGGCAACACCTGGAATATCAGTAAAGACGTCTGAAAAGTTACACATTGAAGTAGTTCATGTCTCTTATGGTCATCCAAAGATTCATTAATATTAATGTTGGTTGCGCCCGAGTGGTCAAGAGTCACCAAAGTCATGTAGTTCTTCATCATAGTCTAAGTTAGAGGTGTCAATTATGCACACTTTACATTCTTCAGTTGTCGAATCAAGTTCGTGTGGAAAAACGAAGTCAAAGTTTTTAAAGGGCAGTTAACCAAATTTTCCCTTGGGTAATATTTTTTAAGGGATGTTGAAGATAAAGTTTAGTTTCCCCTTGACTTCAGAGGAATCAACTTTCCCACAAATTTTTTAATCCCTTTCGGACCTTTCCATGCTACTAATAATTTATTTGACTTGATACCAAAAAGTACAAGAATTTCATCTCCTATTTTAAAAACTTCTCGCCTGCTTTTGGGAATCAAAAAAAGGTTTTGTACTGGCCCAGACAACTTATTTTTTTTCGAAACTAGTCAGAGGTTCCTCAAGTTTGGATCTAAGGTAAAGGGAAAAACTGGTAAAAGACTGAACCTCACACTCACCTCCCATTATCATAAGTCATAAAGGGGATGGACAATGGCCCTGGCCAGTCTACCATAGAGAAGTTCAAAAGGTAAAACCCCCAAAAGGGTCCCGGGGAATTTCCCTCATGGCAAACAAAGCAGGGGGTGGGTAACGAGGGCCAACTCCTTTGGTTTGGGGAGAAAATTTTTCCTTAAAATGGACTTTAGAATCGAAGCTGGCGCTCAACCCTCCCTTTCAGCTGGGATGATAGGGTGGGGTGAAGAGGGGCTTCCTCCCAAAATTGGTATAGATGTTGCATTAAGTCAAGGGAATTGTGTCCCCACGGTCAACAAAATTTCTCTAGGATGCCCACTCGGGAGAAATGGACAAAAGGGCTTCAGCCACCTCTGTAGTAGTTAGGTTTTTAAAGGTACGGCTTCAGGGAAACCAAAAGCATAATCAACTAAGTTAATATAATCTAGTCCCCCATAAAGTGGAGATAAAGGCCCAAACGATGTAAATACACCTTTAAAACTACGTAAAGATTGGCATTTTGACCATGGGTACCGCCTGGACCTCGGGGGGATGACATTTGGGAAATTTTCACGACTACAATAAGTAGTGACATCGAGGACATTTTAGGCCAAAAAGGTTTCCCAATTTTTTATTTAATTTTTGATGCGAGAAAGCCCGGGCCCCATGCAGGCATGAGCCATTTTAAAACAGTCTCTCTCAGGGGCTTGGAAAACAACTAAATGGAATATCTATCTATCTGAATTTAATTTAAATCCCGATTGACAAGAATTTTTTATATTTTCAAATTTATATAAAAATTTTTTCCTTTGATAACTTGATTTTGTTTAGCGGCTTATGCAATTCTGAAGAAAGCAATTACTTGTAAATTGACAAAGCGTCCTTCGATACCTGAAGCTTAAAGCAGGGAAAATTAAAGTGGACAGCAGGGGAAGCCGGGCTTTGTCTGACCCTGTCAAGACATTATGTATCGGAGGATATCTTCACTTTCATCAACAAGTGAACCGGGTCCACCACTTCGCTTTCGAGAGTACATAAAAAAATGTTTTTAATCCCACATGAATCTCATGAGACATTGTTTTTCTGAACTTTCGAGGGCTTTTCTGACTTTTCAAGAAGAGGATCTGAAACCTTATTCCATCTTTTTGAGAAAGGTCAAACCCCAGAAAGGGGGAAGGCACCTTTTTTTCATTTCCATAGTACAGACAAGAAGTGATGGGAGCTAGTACGGCTTTAGCCAACCTGTGAACCATTTAACTAATGTAACAACGATGGTAGGAAAAGTTCCGACGGCCCAATATCTGAAAGTATACAGAAATGATTTTTTTAGGTTAGGGGAAGCTTTTTAGAAAAACTATACATGTGCACCAGTGTCTCGTAAAATGGTAGATACATTAAGTCCATTAACGTTTCCCGAACAAAGAATGCTTGGTCTTAAAAATCTTCCAACGTTTTTTGGGACCTTTTTTAAAGGCAATCTGGACGTTATGTCCCTTAAAGCACACAAATGACAAACAGGAATAAAAAAAGTCATTTTTTTTCCACTAGAAACTTCGATTTCTTTTGGTCTGATGAACCCTTTCCCTTAGGTTCGATCCCTTTTTGGGCTTTATAAATTGTGAGTCCACATACAGGGGCAGCACCTCAGCAAATTCCCACTTTAATCAAGTTACTTCTCTAATTATGTTCTATCTGGGGAAAGAGCTTCAGTAACTGGTCAGCTACCAGAAGTCCCCTAAGAATTATAAAGTGATCATTCCCGAACTTTTCTACCAAAAATGAACAAACGAAAGATGTTTCCTCTAAAAGTTTAAAGTTCTGGCCAGGGGTAAGGTGGTACCTGGAATTTTTCCCGTAAGAATTTGTGGGTTTTTTTAATGCTTTTTAAGGGTTGCCTTTTTCGTAGGTTTTAATTACTATGATATCCTGCAACAAAGTTGCATAGATATTTAAAGCGGTACCAAAAAAAAACATTCAAAAAAGTAGCCCAGGTTTACAGGCCATTTACAGAGGGACGGTATTTTTAAACCCGAAAAGTATAAGTTATGTCTTCCCCCCTGTGTGAAGGGAGGGAAATTTTTGGGTTTGGGAAAATTTGCACTGGCTGCACTTTTTCCATTAAACCCCTTTATCTAATTGCTGTTGTGAAGTTTTCTTTTTTTTCTCCAATTCAAGGCGAGCTTGCTCGAGCTCACGATCCTTTTCTCCCTTACTTCTCCCTTTACTCATATTCCCTTAATGTCCTAGTATTGCTCTTTCCTCAAGTTCCCTTAATTTAACTTGTTCCTCACGTACTTTAGCTCTTTCCTCGCGTTCTCTAGCTCTTTCCTCACGATCAAGTCTATCACGCTCTTTTTTGTCTTCTCTTTTGATTCTCTCTCGATCCTTTTCCTCTTGCTGTCTATCTTCTCTCTCAATTCTCTCTCTCTCAATTCTTTCCTGGATCTTAGCACTAATGAAAGATTCTAAATTTTTCCCTGTTATTCCTAACTTCCAGCGTTCATCGAAAAGTGGTATTCATCCATACTTGCAAGAATAACTTAAACTACCAGGGGAAAACTGAAACGGGTATCAAAGAAAACGGAGGGTTCAATTCCTGCTCCACTCAAACTGTAAATAAACCAGAGGGCTCGATCCCTACTTCAATTAAACAATATGTATTAATGAAAACGAAGGGTTCTATGCCGGCTCCGAGAAAACAGTAAGTAGAATAGGGTCACTTGAGCATCCAATCTTCTCACCAAAAAATCAAGAGTGTCCTATGACAGTTCCCTTGATATAATAAAGAGCTCAATGAAACAAATTGTCACTTGAAAATCTCGGGTCCCTAGAGTCTAATCCTCCAAAGTGTTTCAAGCTCACAAGAAAGGTGGCAGAATTAACTATTATATCCTGCCTGACTTGACTTACAATAAATTGAGACTATAACAATCACCAAATCTTTTAAATACCTGTACTTAGTCCCTACCATACAGAATGATTACTCATGGCTGGTGGTAACCGTCTGTGGTATGCAGCATTGAAGTTTTAAGTTCCAATGGTAGATTCGAGATGGAATTGAATCTTGATTCTGTCGAGTTGTATCCTGGCAAGGTCGCCACTTGTGAAGGCTTACTCAGCCCTGTAATAACTTCAGACAGTATTACCAAGGCTGGCTCCTCCTCAGGAAAATTAATGAAGAGAAAAAGAAATAATAACAGACAAACATAAACACTTTATTATATAGAAAATATAAAATATAAAACACTTAAATATGAAATATTAATCCTACTTTAAAGAAAATGAAAAATGAAAAATATAAATGATAACTGAATTCAACGCTAATTTAAACTTGGGTGTCTGGTGTTGGTGACACTGTGTTGTTGAAATTGTAGCCGTTGCTGATGATAGGGGGGGGGGGGTCGCAGGTGTTGGTTACAACCCACCGGTTCGTTCTTCACAGTATAGCCGTGAGTATTATATCCCGATGACCGGAAAGCAGGTTCTTTACCACTGCAATGATGAGGGGTTACGTCCTGCAATTTCATACAGGTGCACAGGTAATTAAATCCAAAAAGGGGAAGTCTCAGGACATTAGTCCATCTCCATCAGTTCTTCTCGTTGATTGACAGGTGACCCCCCTCTGTCATCCAAGCTGAAAAGATAGACAGGTTACCCACTGCTTAAAAAATCACTCTCCATGATAAGTACAATACCTAAAAGATGTGGTGATTATTACAACAGTCAACTTAGAGCAAGACTGAAAGGACTAAGTTTAATATTGGTCGAAAGTGAAACTTTCAACCAATAAATCCTCTAGAATACAAGGCAAGCATGTACTTACAGTAGTGCTGGGAGCTGTGAGTCTAGTGATTACTGTTTGGACCGGAGCCCCACACGTCACCTTTCGGGGGGGGGGAAGAGAGGGGAAGGGATAGCGGGAGCTAGACTGACCCTACCTTAACAAGCAGACGGCAATCAAACTATCACTTTAGGGGTGGGGGAGAAAAGGCGGGAATAGCGGGAGCTAGACTTACCCTACCTTAACAAGTAGCCGGCAAGCAAACTATCACTTTTGGGGAGGGGGAAAAAAGCAGGAATAGCGGGAGCTTGACTTACACTACCTTAACAAGTAGCCAGCAATGAAACTATTGTTACTATATACTCCCTCGCTACTCCTATCTATTGAACTTTTCCCTCACATTACTTTCTACTAGAGGCTTCGATTTTTTAAGATCTGGTGAACCCTTGCCCTTAAGGTTCGATCCCTTTAGGTCTTTATAGGGATTGTGGGCCTCAGCAAACAAGTCAGCGGCCTCAGCAACTTCCTCAGCTTTACTCAAGTTATGTTCTCTAATGAATGTTCGTATCTGGTGAGGAAGAGCTATCAGGAACTGGTCAGCAATCATGAAGTCTCTAAGGGATTCATAACTGTGATCAATTCCTGAGCTCTCTATCCAAAAGTCGAACAAACGAAAGAGTGTTACCTGTAACTGCTGAAAGTTTTGGCCATGCTGTAAGGTGGCATACCTGAAATCTTTCCTATAAGAATTTGTGGTCTTTGGTATGCTTTAAGGATTGCCTTCTTAAGTAGGTTATAATTACATGTGATATACTGCGACAAAGTTGCATAGGTATCAAAGCTGTACCGGAAAATAACATACCTAACCTAGCAGCCCAGGTGTCAGCTGGCCATTCAGAGGGTAGCAGTATTTTCAAACCTAATTATGTATGAAATTATGACTTCACCCTCTGTGAAGGGAGGTAAATTAGGTGTTGCACTATGTGCACTAGCTGCATGATGTTCAATTACTCCTTCCTCTAATTGTTGTTGTGTAAAAGTTAACTTTTTATTTTCTAATTCAAGGCGCGCTTTCTCTACCTCGCGATCTTTATCTCTCTTGCAACTCATTCTCTCTAGCTTTTTCCTCAACTTCTCTATCTTTTGCTCTTTCCTCAAGTTCTCTTAACCTAACTTGTTCCTAACATACTTCAGCTCTCTCCTCACGATCAAGTCTATCACGCTCCTTGTTCTCTTCTCTTTTTCTTTCTGTCTTTCTTGATTTTCTCTTTCAATTTGATCACTCTCCTTTTTCTCCTCTCTCTCGATTCTCTTTCTCTCCTTTTTCTCCTCTCTCTCAATTCTCTCTCTCTCCTTTCACTCCTCTCTTTCTCTTTCTGTCTTTCTTGGTCTTCTCTTTCAATTTGATCGCTCTCCTTTTTCTCCTCTCTCTCAATTCCCTCTCCTTTTTCTCCTCTCTCTCAAGGTTCTCTTTCTCCTTTCTTTCTTTTTTCTGGATCTTAGCGCTAATGAAAGCTTCTAAATTCTTACCCGTTATTCCTAGCTTACTCCCAGTGTTCATCCAAAACTGATATTCCTCCATACTTGCAAGAATAACTTAAACTACCAGGGGAAAATAAAACGGATATATCAAAGAAAACGAAGGGTTCAATTCCTGCTCTGCTCAAACTGTAAATAAATCGGAGGGTTCGATCCCTGCTTCATTAAAGAGTATGTGTGAATGAAAATGGAGGGTTATATGCCGGCTCCGACCAAACAGTAAGTTGAATGGGGTCCCTTGACCATCCAATCTTCTCACCAACAAATCAAGAGTGTCCTACAACAGTTCCCTTGATATAATAGAGCTCAATGAAACAACTTTTTCACTGGAAAATCTCGGGTCCCAAGGGTCTAATCCTCTAAATCGTTTCAAGCTCAAGAATAAAGGTGACAGAATTAACTAGTATATCCTGCCTTGACTTGACTTACAATAAATTGAGACTATAACAATCACCAAATCTTTTTAATATCTGCACAGTAGTCCTACCATAGAGAATGGTTACTCATTGCTGATGGTAACTGTCTGTGGTATATGGTGCTGAAGTCCCAATGGTAGATTTAAGATGGAGTCGAATCTTGATTCAGTCGAGTGATCCTGGCAAGGTCGCCACTTGTGAAGACTTACTCAGCCCTGTAACAACTTCATTAAGTATTACCAAGGCTGGCTCCTCCTCAGGAAAATTAATGAATAGAAAAAGAATGATAACAGTCAAATATAAACACTTTATTATATAGAAATGAAAATATAAAACAATTAAATATGAATTTTTATCCTACTTGAAAGAGAAATGAAAAATGAAATATAAAAATAATATCTGAATTTAACGCTAATATGTACAGTTAGACTGGGGTGTCTGGTTGATGATGCTGACACTGCGTATTGTAGAAATTGTAGCCATTGCTGATGATGTGGGGAGGGGGTCACAGATGTTGAGTGACAACCCAACGACTAGTTCTTCACAGAGTCTCTAGCCTTGAATAGTCCATCCAGATGATAGGAACGCAGGTCTTTCACCACTGCAAAGATGAGGGGTAGTTGCCTGGGGTTGACTACACTTACGTATGCAGATAAAATGGTGATGTCCCAGAACTTGTGTAACGTTTGTCTCCTTCAACACTGTTTCTTGGTTGCCAGATGATCCGAGCTGACATTCCAAGCTAGAAAGAGACAAAGGTTACCCACTACCTAAGAAATCACTCTCCATGATAAGTATTTAAAAAACATGGTGATTATCTAAAAGCACATGAAAATCAAGGCAGAATTAACTAAGTCTTAAAATTGGTTAAAAGCGAAGCTTTTAACCAATATATCCATTAAAAACAGGAGCAGAGGCTTTTACTTACGGTTGTGCTGGGAGCTGTGAGTGAAGTGATTACCATTTGGTAGGAGCCCCACACATCACCTGTCGGGGTGGAGAAAAAGGAGGGGGAATAGCGGGAGCTAGACTGACCCTACCTTAACAAGCAGACTGGCAATCAAACTATCGTCACCATGGTGATGTTTCCCCCGCATTATTTTTTTCTCAATTTCAGAAACTGTTGGCTAAGATAAGGTCGACGGCACTAGTGCACCAGCCTGCCAGTCTGCCCAGGATGATGTGGGACCATGAAGTGGTGTTACATATTCTGGAAGCTGGAGAGATGAGATTGGCATTTTAGCCGGGTCCTGGGAAGGCTATGATGGAACTGTGTGGTGGCTTTATAATGATGGTGGATAAGGTCCCTGATAAAGATGATGTAAGCAGGAAAATTGTATGAGATTGTGGAAGGTTTGGATCTTCTGAAAGACGGGTTGTAGTGGTGGCTCAGCCATGGTGCACCTTAGTGAAAGTTTTGGGATGCTGAAAATGGGGGCCATGTTAACCTCCATGAGGTAGAGGTTTGGGAATTCGTGCAACGTCAGCAGGTCTGGCATGATGTAAGCTGGCATGAAATAAGTTATTTGAAGGAAGTGAAGTGTTTATTTCTAGAGATTGTGCTTGTACCCTGCGATAGTCCGTGGACATTGTCTTTTATGGGTCTCACACCAGGCCCGGTGGCCTGGTGGATAAGCTCGCTTCACACATGGAGGGCCGGTTCGTTCCGCGGTGGAACATTCGACCGTTTCTTACACGTTGTCTGTTCCTACAGCAAATAGGTACTGGGTGTTATGTCGATGTTGGTCGCATCCTGAGGCAGATTAGGACCCATGGAATAGTGAAGCTCGATGACGCAGACTTTCTTGGGTTACCTGGGGGCTAACCCTCCGGGTTAAATTCGAACAAAATCTTATCTTATTTATCTTATCTTATCTGACATGTGCATGACGCGCAGGTACATTTAAGAATAGATTGATTTGTCCCTCTTGATGACTAATTCTAAATGCGTGAATAAACCATGAGGGGGTCATCTGATTCCCATGAACATGTGTGCCAAGGACACACCCATATTTGTAACTTTAATATATCTGTGCATGAACCATTGGTATGCCATGAACCCCCAAGATCTTTTATGTGTAATCCTGAGTTACCCACCCAGGGTTTTGCAAAATGATACAGGGGTTGGGAGCAGTCTTACTGCAGGGTAGAGCAGGGCAGGGCAAGTATACCACTCGGCTACTTCTCGGCAAAACGTAACAGGCACAAATGAAGCTATGCCACCATAGCAAAGGAGGCTCGGGCCTTGCTTGTGGCAGTGCAAAATTTTTCTGCATATGTAACAGGGTCTCTGCATCCTGGTATGGTTTATAGTGACCATAATCCTTTATGTTTCCTTCACTTAATGAGGAACCACCATCAGAGACTCACTAGGTGGGCCTTTGTTTTTCCAACTTCTAAATCTGGCGATTCATTACGTGAAGGGAATGGAGAATGTGGTTGCTGATCCAGTGTTTTGTGTGTAAATAATGTACTTAATGTAGTGTATAGATCACTTATCTGTTCTAATTTTGCAGCGATTTGCGGTAGACGAGTAGATGGAACCCTGGGCCACCCAAAGGAGAAGGGCAGGTTGAGCTGGAGCTGGAGGTATCAGGATTCCCTAGTGTGTGTGTTTTCGGGGGTAGTCACATCGGGTGCCATTCCTAGGTAAGGTATGCTACGTTTTTTTTAGGTGTTGTCTGTGTTGCCTTGCCTGTGTTTTATGCTGGTATAGGAACTGTTGGACCTAAAAGTTTTAGTGAATGTTGGGCTTCTGGTGATGCCCCCACTTTTTGGGTCATGTCTCTTGATCCGAGGTGTTTTGGTGCTCCAGGACTCTTTTTAATTTTTCCTTTCTGGATCACCACTGGGGTAACTCCAGGGTCCTTGGAATAACATGTAGGTGTCGGCCTGGGAAGTCCACCTTATGGGGGTCTTCAGTGATGACTCCAGGGTTTTATGGCCACAGTCCCACCAACAAGATTTATGTGACTATCCACCCATTTTTGGGGGAGCCTGATATTTCCCCCTCCTGTGCTACCCTGATTCTCGCAGAGGTGTGTCATGGGGAATCAGTTTTGCTTACTAAAGATTGCTGTGAGATGAGGATGATAATATGAGTAGAATTTAACATGTAAAGTTTTTTCTTTTTCTTTGCACTCCTCCTGGAAAATGTACTGTTTCAATTTTTTTTTTTTTTTTGGTGTCTTGAAACATACTGAGCTTTGGTGTTACTTCATAAAACGGCATTCCTCAGGGGCACTTATGTACAAAGTTAACTTGCTCGTTTATAAGGTTGCTTGATGTAATTTAGGTAAAATGCATCAACGCCAGTGCCTGGCCAGCGCTGTGTTGTGATGGTGCCTTTTTCCTAACACAAATGTCTAAGAGTGCGAGTTTCATATGTCCGCAGTCTAGTACCTCAGTTTGTTAATACTGCATATTTATAGTACCAAAAGACCGTGATTGTATGGTGGTCATTTCCCAGTTACCATTTTGCCCGTTGCCTCAGACCTTAGTGTGGGATTTTTCTTTCTTTTTTCCTTGTGCCTAGTGGTGTCCATGGGATCCAACTAGCAGAGTGAGACCTATGGTCTGGGGGTGGGGGTGTTATGCAGGGTTCTGCGTGACATTGTAATGTATATATAATGGTGAAGTGTGCCATAATAGTAAAGCATAATTTTATAATTCATAATGTGCATTTGGGGGTACTGTAAATTATCTTGGGCAACGAGTCTTGCCCAAGATAATTTACTTAAGCAATGATAAATGAAGCCTATAGAGTAAGGCTGTTGCGAGTAATAAATGAAAATTTATAAGAAGCAAAGGAAAAATTTAATGAGATTTTTTGGGGAAAAATGGAAAAGTATCCCCCTCGATAAATTTAAAAACATCATAAAGCCACAATTTTATAGAATATTTATAAATGTTTTAAATATTTCAGTGATGAAATCTGGAAAAAATGCAAAACTGACACACACAACACATAATTAATACAGAAAATTACTTCCTGTTATGATACACTGATATTGAGAATTTGAAGCTGATCAGATTGAAGCAATATATACTTATGGTAACAATTTGCTTAATAAAATTTGAAAATTGACTTCCACAGGTCAAAAGAGTAGCAGCTACATTTTAATAAAACCCACCAATGGAAAAGTTCGTTTTTGATCAGAAAATATATCTTTAGGTAATTGTTCTGATTATAATGATACAAAGTCTGAGCTCTTTCAGTCAAATTTAAAATTTGGAATTACTTATATAAACATATGGGGTAACGTCCTTATTATTGAAAAAGTCGTCAATAATTTATCGAAACCGTTGAGATGAAACTATCTTCAGTTAGTGAATATTAAATGAATAACATTAATTATTCAATAAAATTAACAATTTGTGAATTATACAAACAAATGGTGGAGTGTCTCTTGGGTTCAGGAATTTATGTCAGTGTTGAAAATTAAAACCGATCAGATGAGTCATTCTCCAGTTACAATATGGATTCCAATCATTTTTTTTTACCATTTTACATTAGCAAATTTTCTTGCACGCCCACGAAACTTAATATTCTGACCATAAGATTCATCAGCCATTAAATTCTGAAGTCATTCAGAAGAGGTAAATGAATTTTAATGTGATTTACCATGAATCAAAATTTCACAGTATATAACACATAATGGTCAAATCCGCAACTACTTATCTGAAATTTACTCTCCAATGTTGTCGAATATTTTGACAATTTGTAATATATGAAGTTTTGCCTTTGTGTATCTTGGAAGGTATCGTAGTTACTGCAGGAAGATGGGAATGGGTTCAACAAGTTTAGTCACAGGTCATGTGAATATGCAAATTGTTCCAAGAATTTTGTACTCGTTATCCTACACAAACGCTAAAAATGTAAAGCCGATTGGATGATTTTCTCAAGTTATAAGTGAAACAATTTTTCAAACGTTGGAGAAGAAATAAGAAAAAGTTTAAGCAACCTCTTATAGGTATCTTTCGGGGATACCTAAAGAAAAAGTATTACGAACACAGGTAAGAATGACCTGTGAGACCTGGGAAATGGAGCAAACAAAACTCAACAGTAGGCTTGTTACGCAGTGAAATGCAGAATTTTGTTATATACCATAGTTCCGGGAGTATACTGAAAGTGGATGTGTATTATTCCTTGAAAGCGAACACGTTTTATTCCTGTAAATCAGGCAGTGGTCAAGACAGGAGCAGATGTACAGCAATGAAGGAATGGAACAGACTGCCTGCACGTGTCAAAGACAGTCATAGCATGAACCAGTTCAAGAAGAGTGCCAAAAGGGAGGGGAATGATTTTCTATTTTTTAGCTAACATACATGTGAATTTTACCTTATTCCTAGTAATGACCCTCGTATTGTAGATAGTCTTAATGACCCTCGTGTAGCAGATAGTCTTTTTAGTATGACAATCAGGGCCGGATTAAGAAGTCTCCGGGCCCTAGGCTATTCAGATTGGCGGGGCCCCTTTGAGTTACAGGTAAGCGAAGCGACCCCTTCCAGCTTGGGGGTGGGGAGGGTCGGTGTGAGCCTGTTTAAGGTCTAATTAAATACATTTTGGCTATTTAGATTAAATTTAATAGGGAAAGTACATCAAGACAACCAAAACCATTTACCAACAGCCATTATAACTATCTTGTTAAATCATGCATTTTAAAGAGAATAAACTCAATTACTAAATTAGGCTATTAAAGTAGTGACATCATGTACCTATTATATTCAGCATAACCATTACAGCACTATTATTCCCTTTATAAATCACTGACCATTATTATCATTGCATCATGCATAAGACTATCAAATCATGTAAACTACAGAAAATTGGAGAGGAATCTCCCATACTCACCCATTACGGGAAAACACAGCTGTTCTGATGTAAACAAAGGCGTGTTGAGTGTTGCCATCTATGGTTAGGTTTATTTATTTTTATTTTATTTTATTTCATTATTTAGGAGGGGTGTTAATGTTGCAGTTTAAAAACTGTAGTGTAAAGCACCCTTCTGGCAAGACAGTGATGGAGTGAATGATGGTGAAAGTTTTTCTTTTTCGGGCCACCCTGCCTTGGTGGGAATCGGCCAGTGTGATAATAAAAAAAATATTTATTTTTGTTTTGATTAATTTTTAAAAATAAATTTTACTCTCCAAACACTTGAACTTTTTAGGTAGGGACCCCTTTGCACTTGCACCATGTGCAGAGTCTTGGATGAGCCCCTGAACTCCTTGGACCACGGGGCCCCCAAATGCGCGGGGCCCTAGGCAAATGCCTAGTTTACCTATGCAGTAATACGTCCCTGATGATAATAAGATGTTATCTTCAAATTTATGGAATCAATAATTGCCAAAGCAATTCGTAAACATCTTGACAAGCACAGATTGATTAATGATTCTCAACACGGTTTTACAAAGGGGCGTTCCTGTCTTACGAGTTTACTTTTTTCACTAAGGTGTTTGAGGAGGTAGATCATGGTAATGAATATGATATTGTGTATATGGACTTCAGTAAGGCTTTCGATAGAGTTCCACACCAGAGGCTATTGAGGAAACTTAGGGCACACGGAATAGGAGGAGAAATTTTTCCTGGATATGAATGCTCTGGAAAACGTACAAAGGAGGATGACAAAGATGATCCCATGTATCAGAAATCTTCCCTATGAGGATAGACTGAAGGCCCTGAATCTGCACTCTCTCGAAAGGCGTAGAATTAGGGGAGGATATGATCGAGGTGTATAAATGTTAAACAGGAATAAATAAAGGGGATATGAATAGTGTGCTGAAAATTTCCAGCCAAGACAGGACTCGCAGCAATGGTTTCAAGTTGGAAAAATTCAGATTCAGGAAGGATATAGGAAAGCACTGGTTTGGTAATAGAGTTGTGGATGAGTGGAACAAGCTCCCGAGTACAGTTATTGAGGCTGAAACGTTGTGTAGTTTTAAAAATAGGCTAGATAAATACATGAGTGGGTGTGGGTGGGTGTGAGTTGGACCTGACTAGCTTGTGCTGCTGGATCTGGTACAGTGCTCCATCCTTGAGTGGGGATGACCAGACTGGGTGGGTCATTGGGATAATCCGGGGGGTGGATCATTGGTCTAATCCGGGGGGGGACATGGACCTGCTCCCCATGGGTCAGTAGGCCTGTTGCAGTGTTCCTTCTTTCTTATGTTCTTATGTTCTTATAGAATAATAATAAAATATTATAACTTTTATATTATAATAATAAGGTAAAAGGACCCCAATGGAAATAAGTCACTCTGTCTGACTTTTTTGGGTTATCCCAGGTTCTCTACACATATGCTGCTATGTATGATAATTCTATGTAACTGTATTTGTGTATACCTGAATAAACTTACTATGAGAGGTGTGTTGAGTTCAGTACCAGTCGGGTGATGAAGGTGCTAAAATCATCATGTTTGGGTGGTAGTTTGAATAGGTAATTTTGGTAAGTTTTTATTTTATTCTATAGGTTTTTGTGTTTAAGTTCTCTCATGTTTATCTGTAAAGCCCTAGTATGCAGGGGCCTGTTTATGCGAGAGTATTTAACGTTTCCACTGTAGGCTATGTAGCCTGCAGGAAGGGGGGGGGGTGTTATTGAGCCTCCCTGTTCATAAATGTTCATTTAACTCATTAGTAGCAGTGTGCTAGTGTGTTAATGTGAACTGGAGTGTGGTGTTTTTTTGTAGTAGTTATAAGTTGTATATAAGTTACTATTAATCTACTTTTATATAGGCGAGCTTTTGTCCTTCCCTCCTAATAATAATTTTGTTTATATGAGTACATGCTGGCCAAAGGTTTGCTCTGTTTTTCAGAGTAATTTTATAACCCCTAGACAGCAGTGTGAGCAGCCGCCAGGAACATTTTATTTTAGTTACAACATCAAAGTCGTAACAAGACAATTTATATTTGCCTTCACAAGATATATATTGGTATACACAATATGTACAGACAGAAATGGAAAGTGTACACCACTGTGACAGCTGACAAAGCAGAAATCAGAGTGTGTGCACTGTGCTGAACCAGCAGCTAGGCAAGTCTGCCAATTCGCTTGGCACAAGCGAACCACATTGCTTCATCCTTCACGGGCTTGCCTATGATTGATCAATGAACCAAAGTACTGATTTAACGATGGGAACCCTATTGATCGTTAAACCCGGTTCACTGGTTGGGAGGCAGCCTATATGGGAGTGTGACATTCGCCGAATAAATTGTAACATACTCGTAGATGCCACAAAAGTACGGCTTCACTGAAAAGAGTATATCACATCAGTATAATTTACTAGCTCATTAACACATAAGTAGATGCTGATTATGAATATTTTGTTATTAAACCACTTTTAAATCCCCAAAATTACTCAATTAATTAATATATAACGAATTTTACGTCGATCTATAAATGTGAAAGAGACCGGGTAATATCTATTAAATTACAGTAGATGGCGTTCCTGTAGGACAAACATATTAATCATTTGTCTCCAGAGCATGAATTAAGACACAAATACAGTGCAATGGAATTCTTTACTGGGAACGTTTTTTTCAGTCAGTGGGCATTAATAAATATTTAAGCGTTAAATCCATATGAGTCATTTAGCTCAAAGCATGGATTAAATAACAATTCTTTCAATTCAGAATATATCGAAAAGATCTCTGGTTACTGTATAACTCTTTATATCATTAATGAGACAAAGAATGTCAACAATCATATCTCACACAAATATTTTCATTATATCTGCTGTACTGAAATTATTCCAGTATCCTCATATATTAAATTCCAAATTATAGATCAGTTTTGTGATAATTAAGAGAGAACTACTGACTTCCTACATCCCCTCTCCCAATCCAGCAGCTTTCCCTCCTCACACCTTTTCTTCTTCCCCCCCATGCTATCTTTACCCCCCCCCCCCCACATTTCTCACAATTATTATTATAATCAAAAAGAAGCACTAAGCCACAAGAGCTATACAGCGCTGCAGGGTAGGGAAGGAAGCGAGGGTATTGGGCGGCAGAAGGGGGGAGGGATGATCAGTAGGTTACAGAAAACAGCAGGGCAGGGGATAGTGCGGGGGTAGAGGGCAGCAAGAGATTGAGGTAGAAAGGGCTGAAGGTATCAGAGTTTGTGAAGTAAGTCAGTTGTTTTCAAAAAGTCAATGAGAGAGTCCGGATGAAATGTGGGTCTATCAGCGAGAAGGGAAGGTAAAGGGAGAGCAGCGGAGCGAAGACAACGACGGTGGAAAATTCTGCGTGCTCGTTGATAAAGTGGGCAGTCTAACAGAATGTGGCTGACTGATAATGGAACCTGACAATTCTCACAGAGAGGAGCAGGGCGCCTCTCCATGAGATATCCATGAATAAGACGAATATGGCCAATGCGAAGATGGGAGAGAGTTGTCTCCCAACCTCGACACTGGTGACAAGAAGACGGCCAGTAACCTATACTCGGTTTAATAGATTGAAGTTTGTTACCGAGCATAGTAGACCAACGTTGTTGCCAACGGGTGTGAAGGTGGTTAGCTATTGCAGCAAAATAGTCCGTAAATGGAATACCTCTACATGAAACTGGTAGGTCATGTACTGCTGACAGTACAGCAGTGTCTGCCTGTTCATTGCCCTGTACATCAACATGACCAGGGACCCAACAAAAACAATATCTTTATGCTTGGCAAAGATGCGGCGTAGCCAAAGATGGATATGGAGGACTAAGAGGTGAGGTGTATCAAATTTCTGTATAACCTGTAAAGCACTAAGGGAGTCTGAGACAACCACAAATGATGACACAGGCATAGATGCAATACAGATAAGTGCTGCAAGAATGGCATATAATTCAGCAGTAAAAATACTAGCCGAAGATAGTAAATGCCGTAATACGACGCTGTCCAGAAACATTGCTGCGAATCCTACTCCGTCAGAAGACATAGAGCCATCTGTGTACACTGCAATGGCATGAGAATGAGAGTGGAAGTGGTCAAGAAAAAGAGAGCGGGAAGCGACCGTAGACAGTTGGGCTTTCGAGCAAGGGAGAGAGAAAGAACAGACTCGAAAAGCTGGAACTTCCCAGGGGGGTAGGGAAAAGTGAGATGCTACATGACCATAGAAAGGTGGTAATTGAAGAGAAGACAAGAGCGAATGTAGGCGAAGAGAGAAGAGACGGAGTAAACAGGGGCGGTGAACAAATGAAGAATGTCTACTAATATCAGTGACCATTCTATAAATGGAAGGATTGCGGAGATCATGAGAGCGTACATAGTAGGGAAGGCAATGGGCATCACGGCGATCGGATAAGGATGGAACGTTCGGTTCTGCATAGAGGCTCTCAACAGGGAAAGAGCGAAAAGCACCAAGGCATAAACGTAATCCTTGGTGATGAATGGGGTTAACGCTAGAGAGAGTAGCAGGAGAGGTCGCTGAATAGATCTGGCCACCATAATCAAGTTTCGATAAAATGAGGGTGGAATGTAGGCGAAGGAGAGTTCGACGATCAGCTCCCCAAGGAAGATGAGTAAGGGTTTAAGGGTTTTAAGAAGGTTCAGCCGGCTGTGACAAGTTGCCTTCAGAGAGGTAATGTGAGGTTTCCAGAATAACCTACGTTCAAAGAGGAGGCCCAGAAACCTGACTGTATCACGTTCAGGGATACGGGAGCCATAGAGGTACAAAGGATGATCGGAGATGACAGAGAGTCTAGTGAAAGTAATTTGGTGAGTTTTGGTACTGGAAAATTTAAACCCATGTGTGGTGGCCCAAGTGGAAACACAGTCGACCGCATGCTGGAGAGAAACTGTAATGAGGTGACAGTCAGTGCCTGCACAGGCAATAGCGAAGTCATCAACATAGAGTGATGACCAAATATTTGATGGAAGACTAGAGGCCAAATCATTTATAGCAAGGAGAAAAAGTGTTGTGCTCAGAACGCATCCCTGGGGGACACCTTCAGCTTGGATAAAGTCCGGGGAGAGCACATTATTAACCTGAGCACGGAAATGTCTGTCAGTTAAAAAGTTCTTAAGGAAGATGGTAGATTGCCTCGGAGGCCTAAGGAGTGGGATTGGGCCAAAATATTATACCTCCAAGGTGTGTCATATGCCTTCTCAAGGTCAAAAAATATGGCAATAACTGAGTGGTTATTCGCAAAGGCATTACGAACATATGTATCCAAGTGTAGTAAGGGGTCTATGGGAGAACGTCCTTTACGAAAGCCATATTGACGAGTGGAGAGACTGTTATGTGTCTCTAAATACCACACTAAACGTCTATTTACCAGGCTTTCCATCACTTTGCAAACTCCACTGGTAAGAGCAATGGGACGATAGAGGGAGGCTTCATGTCCCGTAGTGCCCGGTTTGTGGAAAGGGAGAACAATGGCAGATTTCCACGGCTGTGGAAGAACTCCTTGTGACCAAATAAGATTGAAAAGGCATAATAGGACTGCAAGGGCTGACTGATGTAAATGTTGTAGCATACGAATATGAATGTCGTCGGGCCCATCTGCCGATGATCGGCAAGCTGAGTGTGTTGCCTCCAGTTCTTGAAGTGTAAAAGGCACATTATACTGTTCTTCTCTGAGAGAAGAAAAGTCCAAGGGTGCTAACTCTGAAGAAAATAATTGGTATAAAATACCAACACAATGGAAACATAAACACATGCAGTTTAATGTGATCCTTTATTGACAACGTTTAGCCCACACAGTGGGCTTTTTCAAGTAACACACAGACCTTCCTGGGGTGGAAGGTACGGGAGTATTTATAGTCGGGTTCAGAATGTTGAGGTCAGGTGGAGAATGCTGCATCTCATGATCTACCGGGCGGGGTTATAGAGTCTTGGGTAGCTTGGCAGGGGTATTGGACAAGTTGTGAGTAGACCTTCTGCAGTGTTCTATGTTCTTATGTGGGATAGCGATGAAGAAGCTTCTTGGCGAGTGGTTCAGCTATGTTATAGAAGCCGTTGTTCTGGTTGAAATTGTTGGTTATAGAGATAAGCGATGATTCCAGGATTCTTCGGTATTGAGTGTTGTCTTCTGTGGCGATAAGTCTTGAGTTTCTCTAGTTAATTAAATGGTTGTGTGAATTGCGATGTTGTACAAAGGCATTCCTTGTATCGTCAGTCCTGCTTGCGTACTGGTGTTCTGAAATACGTGTTTGGAGGTCTCTTGATGTTTCGCCCACGTATAATTTGTTGCAGTCATTACTAGGGATTATGTATACCCCTGCAGAGGATGATAGCTTGTCCTGTCTATTACTGGTAATGTCCTTGATGGTCGTGGTTGTGGAGGTAGATACTTGGAAAAGATGTTGGAAACATGTTTGGCAATGGAGTTGGTGGGGAGGACTATGCATCTCTTCTCGGCAGTGTCTTCTCTGGTGTGTTGAAGATGTTTAATGCCCGCCGTCTGCGGTCTCTGATGAAGTGACGAGGATAGTGAAGAGTTTAGAAAATACTTGTTCAATTATAGTGCATTCTTCCTCAAGGAACTCATTGCTGCAGATTCTGATTGCGCGCAGGAAGAAGCCTATAATTACACCACGTTTAGTTTTGGTGTCGTGGTGAGAGTAGAAGTGGAGAAGATCGTTATGGTTGGTTGGTTTTCGATAGACTTTAAAACGAAGTTCATGGTCAGTTTTGCAGAGAAGAACATCAAGGAAAGGAAGAGTGTTGTCGACTTCTTCAAGTGTGAACTGGATTGAGGGCTCGACCTGGTTGAGCTTGTCTTGGAGAGCTTGAACGTTGAAGCGCCTGGGAGTTATAAGGAGAATGTCGTCAACGTAATGGAGCCAAGTGACAGTCGAAGGAATAATGGTGGAGAAACGCTCGGCTTCCTTATAACTCCCAGGCGCTTCAACGTTCAAGCCCCCCAAGACAAGCTCAACCAGGTCGAGCCCTCAATCCACACTTGAAGAAGAAGTCGACAACACTCTTCCTTTCCTTGATGTTCTTCTCTGAACATTAAAATGGTATAAAATACCGACAGGTTGTTAGGTAAGACACATATGCAACAGTTAGGTATCTTTATTACGAAACGTTTCGCCTACACAGTAGGCTTCTTCAGTCGAGTACAGAAAAGTGATAGAAGCAGAAGAGACTTGAAGACGTTGTAATCAGTCCATCACCCTTAAAGTTTTGAGGTGGTCAGTCCCTCAGTCTGGAGAAGAGCATTGTTCCGAAGTCTGAAACAATATGAAGTTGAAGTGACAGGATGGAGCCTTATATAGCGCCAGGAGGTGAGACGTAGGTCACTAGTAGAACACAGATGTTGTGAGGTCAGGTCCCTCTCAAATCCAGCCGTTCTCACTAGTAGAGGTTGTCGAAGTTGATTTCAGGTCTGTACCAAGATACCCTTGTGTTGCAGTGTCTGACAGATTGAACATTAAAATGGTATAAAATACCGACAGGTTGTTAGGTAAGACACATGTGCAACAGTTAGGTATCTTTATTACGAAACGTTTCGCCTACACAGTAGGCTTCTTCAGTCGAGTACAGAAAAGTGATAGAAGCAGAAGAGACTTGAAGACGATGTAATCAGTCCATCACCCTTAAAGTTTTGAGGTGGTCAGTCCCTCAGTCTGGAGAAGAGCATTGTTCCGAAGTCTGAAACAATATGAAGTTGAAGTGACAGGATGGAGCCTTATATAGCGCCAGGAGGTGAGACGTAGGTCACTAGTAGAACGCAGATGTTGTGAGGTCAGGTCCCTCTCAAATCCAGCCGTTCTCACTAGTAGAGGTTGTCGAAGTTGATTTCAGGTCTGTACCAAGATACCCTTGTGTTGCAGTGTCTGACAGATTGAACATTAAAATGGTATAAAATACCGACAGGTATTTGTTTCAGACTTCGGAACAATGCTCTTCTCCAGACTGAGGGACTGACCACCTCAAAACTTCAAGGGTGATGGACTGATTACATCGTCTTCAAGTCTCCTGCTTCTATCACTTTTCTGTACTCGACTGAAGAAGCCTACTGTGTAGGCGAAACGTTTCGTAATAAAGATACCTAACTGTTGCATATGTGTCTTACCTAACAACATGTTCTTCTCTGCAAAACTGACCATGAACTTCGTTTTAAAGTCTATCGAAAACCATCCAACCAAAACGATCTTCTCCACTTCTACTCTCACCACGACATCAAAACTAAACGTGTTGTAATTATAGGCTTCTTCCTGCGTGCACTCAGAATCTGCAGCAATGAGTTTCTTGAGGAAGAATGCACTATAATTGAACAAGTATTTTCAAAACTCCACTATCCTCGTTACTTCATCAGAGACTGCAGACGGCGGGCATTAAACATCTTCAACACACCTAGAGAAGACACTGTCGAGAAGAGATACATAGTCCTCCCCACCAACTCTATTGCCAAACATGTTTCCAACATCTTTTCCAATACATCATTCTAAGTATCTACCTCCACAACCACGACCATCAAGGACATTACCAGTAATAGACAGGACAAGTTTCCATCCTCTGCAGGGGTATACATAATCCCTTGTAATGACTGCAACAAATTATACGTGGGCGAAACATCAAGAGACCTCCAAACACGTATTTCAGAACACCAATACGCAAGCAGGACTGACGATACAAGGAATGCCTGTGTACAACATCGCAATTCACACAACCATTTAATTAACTACAGAAACTCAAGACTTATCGCCACAGAAGACAACACTCAATACCGAAGAATCCTGGAATCATCGTTTCTCTCTATAACCAACAATTTCAACCAGAACGCCTTCTATAACATAGCTGAACCACTCGCCAAGAAACTTCTTCATCGCTATCCCACATAAGAACATAGAACACTGCAGAAGGTCTACTCACAACTTGTCCAATACCCCTACCAAGCTACCCAAGAATCTATAACCCCGCCCATAGATCATCAGTTGCAGCATTCTCCACCTGACCTCAACATTCTGAACCCGACTATAAATACTCCCGTACCTTCCACCCCAGGTAGATCTGTGTGTGACTTGAAAAAGCCCACTGTGTGGGCGAAACGTTGTCAATAAAGTATCACATTAAACTGCATATGTGTTTATGTTTCCAGTGCTAACTCTCTGGCAGACTTTGAGGAAAGAAACGAGGGGCATAGATGGACCCCCTGAGAAAAACGGACCAGATGATTGCCAACTTCATTGGCAACATCTAGTGGGTTTGCTATATCAACACCGGCAACCCACAGAACAGGAGCCGGGTCAAGAGAATATTTACCACTCAGTTTTCGTACTTTTTTCCAAACTGCCGCCGTGGAGAGAAGACGTCGTCGTTCTTGCTCTTCAGTTATCCTGAGTAATTCTCGAGCTGAGCAACTCTGAACACTGTTACTCGAGATTTCTCTTGGGTTATCCTGAGTAGTTCTTCACCAGAGCTGAGAGGAAACTTGCTTGCAGTCACTTCGAGCTTGCTTGTTCACCCCTCTCTTCCCCATCCCCTCATCCTTCCCCTTCCTCCCCTCGCCCAAACAATTACACTGGCCCACACACTAACACATTGCATACATTGCTATCCTTCTGACTTTCCTATCTTCTTCTTTTTCGGCAACTTCGCTTTGGCGAGTTAACACAAAGCATTTTGACCATCCGGTAGCCCGTGTGGTTTTTTAAAATCCGGCCGATCTTTGCCTTGGGCCCTTTCCCCCTCACCACTCGAGGGTAGGCTATCTTAGGGGCTGACCTTCGTAAGTCATCTGTAATAGGATGCTAGACTAACACTAAGGAAAGACCCTTTTTGTTAAAGTAACTTCTCTGCCAAATGTACCTTCCTAGACATCATGGCGAGGATAAGAGTAAGATTACGTGTTGATGGCAACCAAAAGACGATGAAAGAAATTCTAGCATGTATTTGCTCGAATTCAACTGTTGCTCCAGTGGATGTTTTTCAAACCCACGCTGGAGCAGTACTTCTCCTCTCTTCTGAAGAAGAGTTACTTCAACTGCTGAAGCATGATGTTCTGGAAAAATTGAAGACTTTTGGTGTTACCCCAGTTGCACCGAAGTATCAGTCAGAGCTGTTTGTTGCCAGAATTAACGTTTCATGACATAACACAGCGACTGAAATTGTTGAAGACTTTAATACGGAGAATTCTGAATTTAGGGCTGTCGAAGCACATAAATTCTCTAAACCTAACAACAACCAGGTAACCTTAAAGTTAATACTTGAGACACCTGAAGAGACCAAACTTGTGTGTCAAAATGGCTTCAAATGTTTTGGCACCAGATGTACACCTGACCAAATCTCTCTTGAACGATTTGTCAGTGTGTCACAATGTTTTAAATGTTATGCCTTTGGTCATACCACCAACAAGCGCAGATTTGCAGCATTTGCTCTGGCCAACATTCTTATAGAGATTGTACTAATAAAAATACGCCCAAATGTGTCCTCTGCAATGGAAAACACCATGCTGTTTCTGCTATCTGTCCTGAGAGGAAAAAGGAAATGCAGAAAATTATTGAAGCTAAGAAACTGTCCACTTCTAAGAAGACCACTCCCCAGGCACCGCCAACAATGTCCCAAACTTCCTTCCCAGCTCTGCCTGGATCTAGTGGGACTCCTCATGTCTCTTCCGCTGGTTCCAGTGTTTGGAATTCTGCCCCTTTTGGAGTGCCCCAATCTAACCCTCACCTACAACATACACAAACGCAACAACAAGGTTCAGCCTCACCTTCCATGTCTCAGGTATCCTCAGCCGGGGATATGACGAGAGCGCAACTAATGTATATGCTGGCCAAAGACATAGCAGGAGGTGACATTCATCTATGCTCTAAGGTTTTAAATGATTTGTTATTGGCTAATAGGATCACTCCCATTACTATCCTTGAAAATGTTAAGACGATTATGGCCCAACCTTCTCATAACAAGAAGTATGTTCCCTACTCTACTTCTTCAAATAAGTCTAATTCATCCCTTGTCCAGGGATCACCCACCTCGCATAACCAAGTTGTCAACTCCCCTCAAACCGATGAGTCAATACCTGACCCTAACGATGCCCCAGAGATTGGTGCTTACTCCTCCGCTATTGCAGCTGATCCTGTTGAACAGGAAATTCCCCCGGGTAAATCACCAGGCCTACCAAATTTTCCCATGGAGCCTCCGCAGTCTCCCATTAACTCTCACGAGCCTCTGCTTCCTGTAACAGGGAATACAACACCTCAGTTTTCTGATGATGACTCTAATGGCTCTATTGATTCTGTTAATATTACCAATTCTAGTGAAGATGGTGACACTTTCAATACACAAGCAACTACTCAGAACTTCCCTCCTCCCCTTGACGAGTCCAGCAGGAACAGTGTGGATACCAAACATGACATTACTTGCAGGCGTTCAGACAGCAGTACACGAGCGAAGTGCAAGAAATAATGGGGATTACAATTTTCTAACTTAATATTCAACATTTCTTTAATAACCGTTACCTCCTTGAAGTTGAACTACATAATTACAATCCCGATGTTATACTATTTAATGAGACAGCTGCAAGAGTTGATCAACATATTAAATTACGTGGTTACTCTACTGTGGAGAAATCGAGAGGACCCTTTAGTGGCGTAGCCATCTTAGTTAAATTAGGCTATACATTTAAAAATATTCATGTTGATGAAGATAACATTCTTGCAATAGAAATGACAACGTCTCATGGACAACTAGTGATAGTAACTGGATATTTTCCCCCGAGACAGCCATATATAGAGTCAATTCCTCTACATAGGATATTAAGCAGAAATATTCCAACAATTCTAGCGGGAGATTTTAATGCTCATCACCCTGCCCTCTTTAACTGTGGAGTGGTATTCCACTGGGGTGACTTAAAAGGAAAACAACTATTTAATATCATGACAGCTAGAAACTTGTCATTTCAAGGCTCATTCTTTAAATCGTACATTGGACCTCATCCAGGGACACCAGACAACAGAGACTGTGACATCTTTCATTGTCGTATATCTCCTGGTGGAAACGTAGGATCTGACCATATCCTGTTATAATACAACTACAAACTTCTCCATTTAGAATACCTGTAACTCCTAAACCCAATCTTAACACCCTAGGATTTGACCCCTTCAGGGCATTTCTGGGTGAAGATGAAATTGTGTCATTGGAAAATCTACCTTCCACTGCAATTGATAACGCAATCAGGTCCCTTCACAATAGAATAATTGAAGCTACTAATGCAACTTGCCAATTAGCTTCCACAAAGATCTATCAACAATATAAACTTACTAGGGAAATTAGAGACGCTTTAAGAAATTATCAGCAGAATGTCGAAGGCATCTTCAAACGCGACATCCACCAGTAGCTACATTGCACAGATTGAGGCAAGAATTAATTAACATGATTAGTCATCACAAACGGGACTTATGGAAATTGCTAGTTCTCCAAGCTAATCAGTATAAACGTGAGCCAGCAAAATTTTGGAGTAAGATCCGACAACTGTTAGGGGCAAAGCACAAGGCTCCTAACTACCTAATTCATACCTTCACTGATGAGGATGATGAAGATGTTGAGATTAAACTTGATGATCCACAGGACCAGGCTAATTTGATGGGTGATGTATGGGAGAAAATCCTCTCCCACAATAACAGTCGTCAATTTAACAATAATCACTATCAGTTGGTAAATGAATGGAGAGATGAGAACTTGGATGATCTACAACCACTACCTTCCATCGATACATCAACTCTTGAAGACGCCCACCCGCTTACTAGACCTATTATATTACTCGAGATGAGTCAGGTTATTGGAAGAATGCGAAATAGAGCCCCTGGCCTCTCTGGAATAACAATGAAACAAATAAAGTTCCTACCCAGAAATTGTAAACAGTCTTTGGTTAATATCTTTAATGCCATCTTGGCCTCCGGACATTTTCCAGTGGTTTTTAAGACTGCTAGGATGATCTTTCTTGCTAAGCCCATGAAGACATCCACCATCCTGGGAACTATAGACCTATATCTTTACTTGAAGTCACTGGAAAAGTTCTTGAGAAGATCATTTCCAACAGACTGAGCTACTATATGGAGTTTAATCACCTTTTTACTGAAAAACAATTTGGCTTTAGAACACATAGAGGTACCAATCATGCAATGTTATTTTCGATACTGTAGCAAGTCTAAAGCATCAGGGCAATCTTGCCCTAATTGCCACCAGAGATGTTCATAAAGCTTTTGATAGCTTATGGCATGATGGCCTTATATACAAACTCATTGACCTACCAGGCCATAACCAGACTTTTCTCAGATTAATATATAATTTCTTAACTCAAAAATAATTCCCACCTTTCATGGCAGGTCGACAGAGCCTTTTATACCAACAGCTGGTGTCCCACAAGGTTCTTGTCTTAGTCCAATTCTGTTCAACATTTATGTGAATGACCTTCCTCAACCAGAGTTTAATGATACAATTATAACACAGTTTGCAGATGATGTTATTCATGTCGTCTCATCAACTCCAGTAACAGGAAAACACAAGTATGAGAGAGTCATAGAAAAAATGAACATTGAACTTCGTCGAACATCTAATTGGGAAAAGAAATGGAGAATTACGACTTATCCTGACAAAGTCCTTGTTAGCACGATAGGATGTTTTGCATCAACAATCGAAGATAAAGGGGGTATCTCCATCAGAGGTACACCTGTAGCCATTAGAAACCCTAACAAGATCTTAGGATATGAAAGAGGCTGCTCCACTCAACATCTCATGTAACTAATAAGATCAGCATAGCCAAAGCCGGTCTTAGCAGTCTCTTTCGATTCAATCAAGCCCCTCAACATGTCAAAAAACATCTGTATAAAATGATAATAAGACCTATACTCGAATACCCATGTGTCCCAATGACATTAACAACAAAGACCAACATGCTACGGTTGCAACGGGTCTCTTCGCTTCATTACGGGTACCAGGAGGAGAGACAGAGTTAAACTGGCAGATTTACACGTACAACAAGATAATATTGCCTTAAATGTACGCCTTGACACCCTGAAAAAGAAACAACTCTATACAACGCATAAACTATGCATGCCAGATAGAGAACATCCTATACAAGTTGTAAATACCACAGATTATATCATCAATAATCCTCCTCACAGGACTCTCCCACAGAAGGTCCGTCGTTTTATCCATAACGATGATTACCATCGGCCCATGATATTGAGCAACCTCACTGATGAAGAAGATTGAGTAACACCAGAACCCTTCTATGTTTACTGAGAAAATCATCGCCCCCAATTAGGGAGACATCTTATATAACAATCTACTGTTAAAATTATGCTATATTTACTATGGCAGGACACCACCTGTAAGAAGCCATTGTCAAGTAATTCTTTATAAACTGGCCAGGAAATTATTGCCCTCATTGTCGCTTAAATATCCGTTGTGCAATCGCAAAAAAAAGGCAATTGTAACTTGTATATTTACTACCAATTCAGAGTCATGTACTTATATATCTGTTATAACTATGTGACTCTGATGGGTTAGTATTATACCCCTTTAAGAAAATCTTATTATCTCACATACACTTTTTAAATTACACCAAAGTGGTTGGGCCACTTACCTTTTATATCCTACCTCTCTCCCCCCTCCCACCCTTTTCCAATATTTCTATCCTTACCCATCCTTCTTCCTTACCCATCTTACCAAAGCTCTGGTCATAAGAACAACAACTCGTAGAGGAGGCAGAGGTGATGGTGGAGACATAATCTCGCCAGCAAGTGCGTTTAGCGTCACGGATGACACGGCGAGCGATCGCACGCTTCTGCTTAAAATCAAGAAGTCTCTCCGTGGCTCTATTGTACCGGTACCTGCCCCACACAGCGCGTTTCAAACGTACTGTACGAGCACAAGCAGGAGACCACCAAGGCACGCATATCTGAGAATGCCTGCCCGAAGTTTGGGGTATAGAATGAGAAGCTGCAGTTAAAATGGAGGACGAGAAGAGGTGTAAAAGCTCATCAATGGAGGACGAAGAAGGAACCTCACTAAAAACAGTTAGTTGTGAGTAAAGGTTCCAATTTGCCTGATCAAATTGCCAGTGTGGGATACGAAGAGGTGGTGAATATGAAGGGGAAGTAAGAATGATTGGGAAATGATCACTGTCATGTAAATCCGGGAGAACAGACCAGGTGAAGTCTAATGCGGCGGAGGAAGAGCAGACTGAGAGATAGATGCAAGAGAGAGTGTGAGTCCGAGGATCAAAATGGGTGTGAGTACCTGTGTTTAAAACATGGAAGGGGTGGGTAGCAAGAAAAGCCTCTAACTGAATGCCACGAGAATCACAGTGAGACCCCCCCAGAGGAAATGATGAGCGTTAAATCCGCCAAGTAACAGAAGCGGTGGTGGTAATGACGAAACCAGAAAGGCAATATCAGGAATAGATAATGCCCGAGAAGGAGAGAGATATAAAGAACAGAGCATATACCACCTATGCAAGTGGATACGGGCTGCTGTGTAATGCAGCAAAGTACGAACAAATAGCTGATGGTACGGAATATCAGTGCGTAGAAGAAGGGCACTTTTATTAAAGGTCCCATCAAGAAAAGGATCTGAAGAATACAATAAATTATAGCCTGAGATGGGATAGATAACAGCAGAGTGTAATTTTGGTTCCTGTAAGCAAACACCAACAGGGTAAAACTGGGAGAGTAACATCTGAAGCTCACCCCAATTACCCCTGAGGCCACGTATATTCCACTGTAAATAGGCCATGATTGGCAATGATAAAGATACCTGAAATCCACAGGTAAGGGTTCCTATGGACTAGAGGGGTTAGAAAAGTCCGCATGCAGAGACAGCGGAAAATATTCAAGCAGCGAAGGAACGGTGCGCTGCGAAGGAGTTGCACAGATGGAGAGAGGAGAGAGAAGGAACAGAGGGTGGATCAGTGTCCATTGATGGTACGGTCTCTGCAATATATTCAGAGACTGCTTCAAGTGTTTCAGAATTCAGAGAAGTTGTATGGAAGACAATATTGGAGATGGTAGGGGGAGGATGAGTAAAGATTGGAACTGTAATAGACTGTACCAATGTAGGGGGGGGGGGACGAAAGGGTGGAGAGAACTGGAGAAGAAGCGTGGAAGGGGACAGAAGAGGCAGAAACCTGGGAGGTGGTAGAAGAGGAAGAAACTTGGGAGGGAACAGGGAAGTAAGGTACAGTATGAGGAGGAGGGTGAACCTCTACACTTGTAACAGAGCCAGTGAGAGGGGAAGAACCTCGTACAGAGACAGGGAAGGTAAAATGAGGAGGTGGAAGAAGGGAAGGAGGGGTTAAAGGACATTTTTTTGACTTCTGAGAAGTAGAGGGACGATTGGGAGGAGGTGACGTACGAGATCTCGTCGATACCGAGCCTTGTGAGGGAGAACACGAAGAAGCGAGAACAGACTGAGGCGTTGAAGTAGGGACGTCTGAGCCGAGGACAGCAAAAGAATTAGATACAGGAGTGACTATGGGAGAGGTAACCACAGAGGAGGCTGCAGAAGATGGAACTCCTGAAGTAGGGGAAGTTTTGAAACACAGGAATAAGAAACACGAGGTAGTCTCTCTTGGAGGCGAAGATGAGAAACTGCCATTGCATAAAGGAGACCTTCTGCTTCTTTGAGGTAACGGATTTCCGCTCATTTAAGTAGACTTGGCAATGGCGAGAGTATGAAGGGTGAGTCTCACGACAATTAAGGCAAGAGGGAGGTCGATTGCAAGACATATAAGGATGGTCATCAGCACCACAGACTATGCATTCGGTTATAGATCTGCAATATTTTGTTGGATGGCCAAATCGCCAGCAATTTCTACACTGTTGCGGTGTAGGGATCACCTTTTGAACTTGTACCCAATGTCTCGCTACATAAACTGAGGATGGGAGTTCATGGCTGTCAAAAGTTAAACTAGCCACATTGCTAGGGTATCGTCTCCACCAGCAGTCAGGAAGAACATAAGTGTCTACCTTGAGGATTGGGAGATCTTGGAGTTCCAGCTGTTCAAGAATGTCATTGCCACATGTTTGGAAATTTTGTTGAACTGTGGTATGGGGCAGAATGACGGTACCACTACAAGAATTGAGGGAATGATGTTTTTCAATAGTGACAGGAACAGTATCAATATGGGAAAGAGAAAGATCATGAGCTTGGGTAGCATTCTGTACAGTGATGATGCGCATACCGGTCTTAAGAGCATGAAAAGAAATATCTTTACCAACATGGCATAGGAGTGCCTTGCCAATACTATGGTCGGAAAGATAGGCAATAGAGGAAGTCGGTCGTGAAGTGAAGAATTTAGTCCATTGTGCATTCTGAAACTGAGCGTGGAAAGGGAGTGCAGGATGTGTCGATCTTTTCTGAGAAGAACGAGAAGGTGGAGAAATATCATCAGCCAGTAATTGTCGTTGGTGTTTAGGAGTGGGACCAGAGTTGGTCCGACGTGGAATGGGCTGGCGATTCGAAAATTGCTGCACCGTAGAGGAAGAGGCCGGAAGCATAGAGAAGAGCGGAGGTTAGATAAATCGTAGGAGTCAGTCAAGACCTCAGTACCTGAAGTGGGTGAGGAAACAGCACCGGCAAGAGGTACAGAGGCATTAGGAGTATCCGAAGAGTGGTCCAAAGATGAGGCGGGGTCAGAACGAGGTGCGGTATCAAGAAGGTGCCCGGAGGTAGCAGGTTCATGGACTAGGGCTTCCATGGTTAGGTTACTTCTTTCTTTTTGTTTTTAAGAAAAAAAAAAGAAAGAAGAAAAGAAAATAAAAATAAAAAAAAGGATAAAAAAAAGGGGGGACTGGGGAGGGATAGTTCCTAGGAGAAATGAGAGGGCCAGAAATCTCTCTCCACGCTAAGAGGACCTCAGCACCGTCAAGTAGGTAGATGGCAGCATGGAACCGTGCCATACCACCATCATCCTAACCACATCCGGATAGCACCTCACATCTGCCGAGCTACCTCGGTGGACAAAAAAAAGAGAGTGGGCCAGATATCTGCCACAAGCATACCTCCTGTTGGCCACCACCCTCGGAAATACGAAAAAGCAGAGCCTCAAGATACGCCCGTCTCCCGAAAGTGCCAAGCCTCCGGGAGACGGAGAGGATTGGGACATCCCCAGTTATCCGATTCCACGACAAACTACACCACCACCAAGAACTCACCTCAATGGGAATGGGCCCGTACATTTCCCTACCAGAACTAGCGTGCCTGTGGGGAAAAAAAAAAAGATAGGGAAGGTTAATACAGAGGGATTGGGAATAAAAGAAAAACATGGATAGGATAAGGGAGTGGGGTTTGGGGGTAATTAGGCTCGGTCTGAGGAAGGTAACTAACAGGTTAATTCCTCAGGACCATAGAGCCTTGTTCACCACGCCAAAGTCTCCCCTTGAAGAGGACATTTCTCACAAACCCACTCTCAGAGTTATCACCCCCTTTTGCCACGCATCTTTGTACCCTTTCCCCTCCCACCCTCTCAAACACTCCTACGTCCCTTCTCTTTGCAGTAATCTATCCCTACATGTCCATCTTCCTCGTGGCATTCCCTGGCTATCCTTGAGCTGTTGCCCACAATTACTTTTCCCAAGCCTATGGTACACATACACTCTCTCCACCATATTGTGGAGACAATTTCTCCAGGAGGGGGTAATCCGCCCCCTTCATAGCCCATTCAGCCCCTTTCAGCCATAAGGGGCCCATGCCCTCTCAAATGGGCAAGCATCTTGATTACTGCTACAGTGAGTAATTATCACAGATGCGTACGAGTAGCGACGTGGTGAAGTGACGCGCTCACTTGCAGTCCTTGTTGCAAAGTGTAGCCTTAATGATGGACAGTTTCATCTCTTACTTTGGCAGTACATTAAGGTAAATCCTGCTCCCACTTTATTACCAACAAAGAACGATCTGTGCATTAGTGTGAACAAAGTATCTCATAAAACACAATAAACGCTTAAGAGAAGTGTGATCAGCTTCTTTAGTGATAAGATTGTGAATAATAAAGACAAATCTTGTGGAACATAGTGTACCAGTGTGTGTTTTCCTAGACTATGGAAGACGTGGACATCCAAGGACACTTCAGCTTCTATCAAGTCACCGATATCTGTCGAAGGTGTGAAGAATGCCATAGCTCACGTTACAATAGCAAGGTAGGTTACGAATTTCTTGTAGTACGGGGGACTGCGCAGTTCTTGAGTTGCAAGGAGTTTGTAATCAACCTACAGTTGGCAGTAAGGGGTGGACTTTTGAGTCCACACAAGTAAGTTTGTCAGCCATCAGTGAATGAAATATGCTGACATAACACCCCCTAGGGGCAATTTATTGTTTACAAATTATAAATCTTTACAGCCCGTTGAGAGATGACTTCGACAGCTTCTCAAGACCTCGTCTGCAGGGGTGGCTGTGCAGGCAATGAGTTGTCTAAGTTAAGTACAAACTCTTCAAACTTAACTGGTAATACCATTTCTCAACATATTGGTCCTTCGAACCGGATAAAGGCCACACTGTGGTCCAAATATGTTGTACTACAGTTTACAAATAACCTATGAGCCAAGGTCCTTCGACAAAAGCTGTAAAACTAGTGTTTTACAATATAAATCAGTATAAATGAGTCCCTCCAGACTCAGTCACAGAGAATGGGAAGCCAAAAGAAATCGGGCGCTCACCCAGCATTCACCCAAAGAAAACGGGAGCTGGGTGACTCACCCAACAAGAAAACGGGGGATGGCACCCGGCATCTACTGCTCCACCTCTCAGAAACGCTGACTACAACAACAACAACAACCCAACTGATGTTCGGTTTGTCTGAGTGTATATACACATAGTGTTTATAATGTTTATAGACAGAAATTAAGAGACAAGATTGTGTTAAAATTTGTTTCTTATAGATGTACCTATTATATTAAAGGAACTATATATAAAAGTGTAAGCTTTCATATATACATATTAACAGTGACATTTATATGTGTAAGTAATATTCACGTGTGATTTACAGTTATACAATGACATTTATAGTGAATAGTGAATGAAGTGTATAACATCGTTATTTACGATTAATCATCGTGGTCAGGCTGACACAGCAAACTCAAGCCATAAACATCAGCCACATGTACTGTGTACCCTTCATGGTCATTGACCATGAGGTTAAGCTTAGTGGGTCAGTAGTGTCTGACTCGATTATTGCTGACTTAAGCATAACAAAAACTCAGCTGTTTATAGAAGTACAGTGTTTTTTAAACACTAAGTGTGGTGCTAGAATTTTCAATATACCATTAAGTTGGCTTGTTTGAAAACTCAGTTTCAGTCTTTACAGATTAAGATTACACAATTAGAAAATCTAATTTCAGTCTGTATAGGATTAACTCAAGATACAAACATAGATTTTGATGATCTCGAGGTCAAATTTGGAATACTTACACGTCTGAAAATAATTAATTCAGACTATACACATTACGAAAATAAATTTCTTGAATCAGATCCATCTGAGGATGAAATTAAAAATGTTTTGGATACTTTTATTAATCAACAATTAAGGTGGAGAGGAGTACAGGCTATCTGCCGCAAAACTCTGTCACAGAGACCTACTGTAACTAGTGGTCAAACACCTGTTACACCTGTAACAACAACAAGTGTCCCATTACCAAGCTTACCTACATTGTCATTACCTATTTTCCAAGGTCATAATTATGAAGAATTCATTAGTGGTTTTCAATCCATAGTAAATTCACGAACTGACATAGATGAGATTGCTAAGTTCAATTACCTTAAATGTCTTGTGAAGGGAGAACTCTATGAACTGATTAAGTCATTTCCGGTGGTTAAAGGTAATTATCAAATAGCCTTACGTGTCTTAGCAGACAATTACTTTGATGCTGACAAGGCTAGAGTTAGACATGCAGTCTTAATATCAAGTTTGAAGCCACCCAAACATTGTTTTTCAGACTTACAGGCATTTAGAATTACATTAGACAATAGTCTCAGATCTCTAGGTGCTAAATATGACTTAAGGCAATGTGATTGGTTTATCAGTGGTATTGTACAAGATAAGTTGTCACCACAAACTATTGAACGATTAAATATTATGTTCAATAAACGCTATTTCACTTGTGAAGAAATTAGCAATGGTTTACAAACAATAGTTTCATGCATGCAAGCAACGAGACAAGATGAAAAATCCACAAATCTCGTGGATAATAAACCTTCAACTCAGTATAAAAAGAGTATAACTACTCCCACTAAAACACAGAATGGGAAATCCCATATAGGCATTTATCAAGCTGTGAATACAACAGACAGTAAACAGACTGTCATACATAAACGTACTCCAAAATGTGTACTTTGTGATGGAACACACTGGGCACAGTATTGAAGTCAATACACATCAGTGGAGGCACGTAAACAACGTGTTCATCAGCTGAAAAGGTGCATCAAGTGTTTAGGTGAACACAAGGGAGAAAAATGCTCACTGAAGAAGTGTTTTAAATGCAAGGGTATGCATCATGCAGCATTATGCCCAAATATTTTTGCTGAACAGCAGCAGACTTCCACAGAATCAGGAAGTCAACAAGCAACAGCATTAAATGTGAGAGATAAGTTTAAAGCAACTGCTCTCCCGATAGCTCGAATTGAGTATCTAATAAATTACACAAAACCAATGTGCTAACATTATTTGATCAAGGCTCACAAAGGTCCTTCATAAGAAGATCAGTGTTGAAGAAACTGAATAAAAAACCCTATGCCAAAATACAGTTAGATATAGCTGGTTTTTTCCACAATTCTGGTAAACAGACATATGACCTAGCCAGAATCACTGTTGGTCTAGGAAACAGGAAAAAGATAGTAGAAGCTGTGGTAGTAGATGATTTGC
Source organism: Cherax quadricarinatus (assembly GCF_026875155.1). NCBI lineage: Eukaryota > Metazoa > Arthropoda > Malacostraca > Decapoda > Parastacidae > Cherax > Cherax quadricarinatus. The sequence continues at coordinate 4,388,029 of NC_069447.1, read as the reverse complement.
CTAAGTCTGTGCAGATCCAGGGATTAAAAGAAACGGTTGCAGCACTGAAAGCAGCTAAGGTCAAGTTAGCCTGTCCTGACATACAGACGGACACAATTAGTCCAATTGATTTAATCATTGGAAGTGATTATTATCACTGTTTTGTGCAAAATATAGTAAGTAAACATGATGTTCATTTGCTGAAAACAGCAGGAGGCCACATGATATGTGGTCCCATTCCCTCTCAAAGTGGGAAACAAGCTGATATTGATTCAGTGGAAAATGTACTAGTTACGAGAATAACCGCTGATCATGTACCACAGCAAAAATTATCATTACTGGAAGAAATGAATGAACCAGTTGATAAGTTGTGGGATTTAGATGCGATAGGTATTGATGTAAATAAACCAAGCCCACAAGAGTCTCAGACTTATAACCAATATTTGGACACTGTCAAATATAAAGATGAACAGTATTGGGTTAGGTTACCATGGAAATTAAATCCACCACATCTGCCTAACGATTATCGCATGGCTTTCGGACAGATGAAAGCACAAATACATGAGCTCAGGAAGAATCCAGAGCTACTGACTGTTTATGATAATATCATACAAGAACAGTTGGACAATAAATTTATTGAGGAAATAGTCGAAGATAAGTTGAAGACAGACGCTCATTATCTCCCGCACCATGGAGTCAGAAAGGATTCTGAAACCACTCCACTACGTGTTGTATATAATTGCAGCGCACGTGCAAATAAAGATGTAGCAAGTCTTAATGACTGTCTGATGACCGGACCCTCACTAACTGAGAAGCTTGGAGACGTGCTTATGAATTTCGCTACAAACCATATGCCTACACGGCTGAATTATTCAAGCTTCCAAGAGTAGGACTACAAGAATTAAATAGAGATGATACTGATTCTTGTGGCCTAAAAATCCACATGACCTCAAACGTACGGAAACTTTCTGTTCAAGTCAGTATAATTTGTTGCAATCCACTACATTCTTACTAGAAGCTACTCAAATACCATTTGAAGAAATGCTGAAGTCCCTCAAAGAAATCTAAGAAAGTTTCATTGGACATCTTCAAGGTACGTTCATAAAGAGGAGGATTGAAATCTTATACAGAGAAGCTAACAAGGAGATGAAAGAAGTAAATTGCATCAAGATGTGGAATACTAATTCAAAGCAATTAAGGTAACTTAACAAGAAGATTCATGAACTGAAATTCTGATTGCAACAATATGGCTGGGACTTAATTGGTAACACAGGAAGAACTTTATCTCAAAAAGATGACAATAAATCATGCGTACACTCCTAAAGTAGTTTACTGTCAGAGGTATCACAATGTTTTGATCCACTAGGACTCGTCTCACAATTCCATAAGGGTAAAAATTGTTTATGCAAGATGCATGGAAGCTCAAATTGATGGGATGAACTTTGCCTCTAGAAAATGTGCAAGCATGGGATGAAATATCCAAGGAGTTTAACAACTTCATAAAATTAAACTTCCCAGACAATAGGTCAAGAGGGAAACAAGTACAACAATGCAATGTGTCTTGATGTCCACCAGAGGTTATGGCGCTTAGCTTACATGAGTATGCTGAATGAAGTACACGAATTACTTCAAAGGCCAGGGTACACCCTTGAGTCAGAACAGTAGGCCCACTGGAACTGACAGCACTCTATGTAGGTACAAAATTAGCTATCTCACAAAGTACTTGATCATCTCTCTATTGAAAAAACGTGATCTGGAGTGATAATGAAGCAGTTCTCCAGTGGTTAAGAAATATTAATAAGAGTAAGTTGTGTTATGTACAGACAGAGTAGCAGAAATAAAGAGATGCAGAGAGATTATCTCTTTCTCCAGTCTCTACCTAGGAGAATCCAGCTGACATGATGTCACGTGGTGTCCACTCAAAAATTTGGGATAATAAATTTGGCTCACGGACCGAATCTGGCTCTCTAATGAAAATAACTGGCCTCAGCAAAAAGCTGACATTATGCCAGAAGAAACAGTCTGTTGAACACAGCAGAAAAATTGTGTAAAATACGCAGACACAAACAGAATAGTCCTTGATGGATCTAAATACTCATCTTGTAAACTTTAAGAGTTACAGACTCTGTCCATAAATTCATTAAAGGAATAGAACTGATTATGAATATCTTGAACCATTAAAATCTGGATGAACTAATACAGAAATGATGTTTCCTCTACAGAATAAAAATTTCTAGAAACACAGATAAAATCCCCAAAGAAACCTGTCATGATTAATCTTTGGGACTTTATCTCGACTCAGAAAGATTATAAGTGTCGAGAAGAGTTCATAATTCTCACTACTAGAAGCCATACATCCAATTGATCCCCAAGAATCATTGGCTAAAAAATGATGTTCAAATAGCGCCTCAGTACGTTTACATGGTGGGTAGCTGACACACATTGTCATATACAGCTAATCCTACTGGATACCTCAAGGTCGACAAGGTGTGAAAACAAATAAGGATATTATTGTCGTCATACGATATGCGAGTATGTCAGTATCAGGTCACCTCATTCCTCTGAAGAGTTGTATTCACTCATTGAGGTGACAGTGTAGATTTACACTGGACCAATAATTCTAACAAAACAGTTGACAATAGTTCATCAAGGTGTACATCTGTTGTCACTTGTGCTACAACTAGAGTATACATCTAGAAGTAGCCACTGACATGTCTGCTGAAACCTTATCAAATTATTCAGAAGGTTTGCAGCCAGAAGGGGATGTCCTAGACTGATGATTTCAGATAATGCAACGAACTTTGTTGCTGGTGCTGCTTATATAAGCAAGATCTTTGATCAACCAGAAGTACAACAGATGCTGAATCAACGCAGTTGTCGTTGGACATACATTCCTCCTAAATCTCCATGCCACGGCGGATTTTATGAAAGAATGATCGGCATTGTAAAACGTTGTTTAAGGAAGACTCTTCATCGTCAAAGAATCGACTTAGAAGAATTCCGTACAGTTGTGACTGAAATAGAAAACAGAGTCAACAACAGAACTCTATCTTATGTTACCGATGATCTGGACAATTTAGAAGTGTTAAGTCCATCTCATTTACTCCATGGCAGAAGGTTCGAACCTGTTCCTCCCATGAATGATAACGAAATCATAGAGGATCCTTCTTATTTCGAACCTGAGCAACTCAGATGTAAATTCAGACACCTTAATAAAGTGATTGAACGTTGGGAGAAAATTTGGCGAGAAGACTATCTCACCTCGTTGAAAGAACACTTCTATGGAGCTGGTGTTCCTGAAAATCATAAGTCCTTAAGACCTGGAGACATAGTGATTATCGACAATGATGGTCCGAGGTCCCAATGGCCACTTGGAAAAATTGTGACCATATATCCTGATGCAAATGGAATCATCAGGACAGTTGATGTTTTGAGCAAAGGTATAGTGAATAAGCGGACAATAAATAAACTAGTACCATTAGAATTACACAGTGTTGAAAACAAAATTAGTGATTCTCCAGAAACCACACCGACTAAAGCTGTTCAGAAAAGACAAGCAGCAGTGGTGGCGAGTGAGAAAATCAAATTAATGTTAAGTGATGAATAGTTCACCTGCAGCGAACCTCCGCCGCCCCCAGTGTGGAGAAATTTTCTCCAGGAGGGGGGTATCAGCCCCCTTCAGCCCCTTTCAGCCCCTTTCAGCCCTGAGGGCCCCAGCCCTCTCAGAAGGGGCAAGCATCTTGTTTACTGCTACAGTAATTGATCACAGATGCCGTACGAGTATGCGACGTGGTGAAGTGACCGCTGCTCCTTGCAGTCCTGTGTTGCAAAGTGTAGCTTAATAAAAGACAGTTCATCTCTTACTTTGGCAGGACAATTAAGGTAAATCCTGCTCTCACTTTATTACCATAGTAAAGATAGTGGACATTGTTGTCTATGCTTAAGACAGCAAGAATCAAACATTCTGCTTTGCTTCATCGAGGAAGTGGCAAGGAAGCAAAAGTACTAGGTCAGCTTTTCCTTTGTGCAAGGGGAGTAACGGCTTGGGGTGCTGTGGCGTCTTCAGATTACTTTTGACTCTACTGAGAGTGACACTGACGCCAGGATAACCAACAAAGAACGATCTGTGCGTTAGTGTGAACAAAGTATCTCATAAAACACAATAAACACTTAAGAGAAGTGTGATCAGCTTCTTTAGTGATAAGATTGTGAACAATAAAGACAAATCTTGTGGAACATAGTGTACCAGTGTGTGTATTCCTAGACTATGGAAGACGTAGACATCCAAGGACACTTCAGCTTCTATCGAGTCACCGATATCTGTTGAAGGTGTGAAGAACACCATAGCTCACGCTACAAGAGCAAGGTAGGTTACGAATTTCTTGTAGTACGGGGGACTGCACAGTTCTTGAGTCGCAAGGAGTTTGTAATCAACCTATAGTCGGCAGTAAGGGGCGAACTTTTGAGTCCACACAAGTAAGTTTGTCAGCCATCAGTGAATGAAATATGCTGACATAACACCCCCTAGGGGTAATTTATTGTTTACAAATTATAAATCTTTACAGCCCGTTGAGAGATGACTTCGACAGCTTCTCAAGACCTCGTCTGCAGGGGCGGCTGTGCAGGCGATGAGTTGTCTTTCTAAGTACAAACTCTTCAAACTTAACTGGTAATGCCATTTCTCAACAATATGGTTTCCTACACATCCTTTTCCGATCATGCACCTCCCTCCATTTCCCCTTCTCTACACCCAGCAGCTTCCAAATAAACCTCTCTTCATCCCCCTGTGAGGGAAAAGTTCAATAGATAGGAGTAGCGAGGGAGTATATAGTAACAATAGTTTCATTGCCGGCTACTTGTTAAGGTAGGGTAAGTCAAGCTCCCACTATTCCCGCCTTTTCTCCTCCTCCCCGAAAGTGATAGTTTGCTTGTCGGCTACTTGTTAAGGTATGGCAAGTCTAGCTCCTGCTATTCCCGCCTTTTTTCCCCCACCCCGGAAGTGATAGTTTGATTGCCGGCTGCTTGTTAAGGAGGGCATCTACCCCGCTACCCTTTCCCCCCTCCTTCTTCTCCCCCCCCCCCAAAAGGTGAGGGTTGGGGTTTCAGTCCAAACAGTAATCACTAACCCACAGCTCCCAGACACTGTAATACATGCCTCCTTGTATTCATGGATTTTTTGGGTTTTTAAACTTCACTTTTGCCCAAATAAAAAATTAGCCCTTTCGCTTGTCAAGTTGACTGTCGAAATAATCCCCACATCTTTTGGGATTGTACTTATAGGAGAGGACTTCCTAAGCGGGGGTAACCTGTCTATCTTCCAGCTTGGATAAACAGAGGGGCCCCCTCCAATCAACGAGTAAATTGGAGATGGACTAAGTCCTGAGACTTCCCCCTTTTTTAATTAAAACCTGTCACCTGTATGAAATTGCGGACATAACCCCTCAAACATTTCAGCGGTTAAAAAACCTGCTTTCCCGTCATCGGGATAGAATACCACGGGTATACTGGAAAACGAACCGGTGGGTTGTAACCAACACCTGCGACCCCCCCCCCCCCCCTCATCACAACTGCTACGATTTCAACAACACTCGTGTCACCAACACCAACACCCCCCACAATTAGCGTTGAGTTCAAATGTTATTTTTTCATTCATTTTTTTATTTTTCTTTCAAAAGGATATACTTTTCATGTTTTTTTGTTTTATTTTTTTTTAATAATAATAAAGTGTTTACTTTGGAATTATTTTTTTTTTTCTATTCTTAAATTTCCTGAGGAGGAGCCCCTTGGGACTTCGAAGTTTTTACAAGGGTGAGAAGCCTTACAATGGGAAAAATTGCCAGGACACCGACGGAAAAGATTCAACCCATCTCGAAACACCATTGGAACTTCCCAAAGCCCATACCACAGACGGTTACCACCCCATGAGAATCATTTCTATGGTAGGACTACAGTCAGGGATTTGAAAGATTTTGGGTTGTTTAGTCCAATTTTTTGTAAATCAAGTCAAGGCAGGGAAAACTATTTTAAATTTTGCCATCATTTTTGTGGAGCTTGAAACACTTTGAAGGATTAAAACCCAGGGGCCCGAGATTTTCCAGTGACAATTTTTTTTCATTGGCTCTTTATTTTTTCAAGGGAACTGTCATTGGGAACTCTTATTTATTGGTGAGAAGATTGGATGGTCAATGACCCCATTCTACTTACGTTTTTCTCGGGGGTGGGATAGAACCCTTTGTTTTTTAAAAAACAAATTTTTAATTGAATAGGGTCGAGCCTCTGATTTTTTTTACAGTTTTTTGTGGAGCAGGAATTTAACCCTCCGTTTTGGCTAATACCCATTTAATTTTCCCCCCGGTAGTTAAGTTATTCTTGCAAAATTTTACGAATACCATTTTGGATGAACGCTGGAAATAATTAGGAATAACAGGGAAAAATTTAGAAACTTTTATTAGTACTAAGACCAAG
>NC_069447.1:4359297-4381085 GCF_026875155.1 Cherax quadricarinatus | reverse complement strand
CTTTTTTTTTCCCCCTTTGGAGCTAAACTATGTAGTGAAAGCACAGAACCACGTGATCATTAGCTCCCAGGGCCCTTTCGTACATGATATCCTCGATGTCCGAACTACTCAAGGTGAATACAAGGTCCAGTCTTGCTGGATCATCCTCACCTCTCTCTCTGGTGGTGTCTCTAACATGTTGTTGCATGAGGTTTTCCAGTACCACATCCATCATTTTGGCTCTCCATGTTTCGGGAGCCCCATGGGGCTCCAGGTTTTCCCAGTCAATCTCCTTGTGATTGAAATCACCCATAACTAGTAACTTTGCTCCCCCCAATGTGTGCTCTTCTGGCCACCTCGGCTAGTGTGTCGACCATTGCTCAGTTGCTCTCATCGTATTCTTCTCTTGGCCTCCTGCAGTTCTGTGGTGGGTTGTACATTACAGCAATTTTCACCTTATGTCCCTCAGACTGGATTGTTCCTACTAAGTAGTCCCATTCGCCCATGCCATCCATTCCTTCCATTTTCTCAAAACCCCACTGGTTTTTAATGAGCATTGCAACTCCTCCTTCCCATCTCCTCCCTCTGTCTTTCCTGAGGATTTGATATCCGGGTGGAAAGATTGCATCTGTTATTATTCTGGTGAGTTTTGTTTCTGTGAGTGCTCTTATGTCTGGGGATGTCTCCTTGATTCTTTCATGCCACTCCTTACACTTATTTGTTATTCTATCTGCATTTGTATACAACACCTTCAACTTCTTCTCTAAGACTGTGGTCTGGGGGGTATATTGGGGTTGGGGAATTGGGAGACCTGATAGGAAACTATGGGTGTTTGCTGTTGGGGTGGAGTTTGTAATGCAGTGGGTGGGGGCATTGGATATGGCATGGGTGTTTTGGTTTAGAATGTTTGGTTGCACTGGGGTTGACCTGGTTGGGGGGCTTCTACAGGAAGTTGTGAGGGAGGCTGTATTTGATATTCTTCCTATGTCTGGGAGCTCCTGTCTGTCTTCTCCATCCCCTCTCTTTCCTCCTTTCGCCTTTGTACCATCTCTCTCAGTTCCTGCCTTTCTTCTTGTGTTCTGTCGAGGTCGAGATACACCTTCCAGTATGCCAGCATATCCCTTAATCTTGCTTTCTCCTGCAGGATCCTGTTCCGAGTCGATTCTGCCTTGAAGGTCACTCTCACTGGCAGGGTTCTTCTTCTTACATACCCCCCTATTCTCCAAAATTTTTCCAGCTGGGTCATGTCATCTCCTCCTTTTGCTTCATATGTTTCCCCTTCAACTTCCTGGAGCCAATACACAAAGACTGACCTCTTCCTTTCATTCTCCCACTGTGTATCCTTGTGTATCCACTCATTCGATTTATTTTCCTCCATTGCAGCTTTCCTTTCACTTGGGCTCAGTGGCCTGTCATTTTCCCTTCTCGGCTTTCCATGGGCTCTAATGTGGTCTGTTAGGGCCTCCACATATAGCTTAGCTCTTTCCTTTACTGCAGTCCCCTCTGATAGAGCTTCTACATGCAGTTTTGCTCCTTCTTTCCCTACAGTCTCCTTATTTGTGACTGAGGTAGCAGTCTCTGATGTCATTCCCAAAATGTTCTTTAGTTCTTTAGGCTGTTTCAGATTTCTCAGTTCCTCTTCTAATCTCTGTATCCTAGCCTCAACTGTCATGACTTGTATCTCCCACTTCTTGCTTTCCATATCTATCCTCTCTTCCATTCTCATGCTAAATTCTTCTAGTTTCTTTTTCCATTCTTGTTACCTTTTTGTGAGCTCTGCTGCCCAATCTTCCTTTGCAAATTCATCCTCCTGTCCCTTGGTTTTCCTTCCTGCTCTCTGGCAACCCATTTTTTTTATTATGATTGCTTCAGAATGGAAAACTTATGTAATTCTGTGTGTTAGGTTAGAAGTGTTTGTCCGAGTGTGGGGGGGAAGGTAGAGGAGGAACTGTGGACAGTGGCTATATGAAAGAGGGGTGGGGAGGGGGATTTAGGGGGAAATATGGGGAGTGAGAAGGAGGGAGAAGCAAGGAGAAGAATGGGAGAGAGAGAGGGGGAAAGAGGGTGAGGTGGGAGGAGGAGGGTGAATGAGAGAGGGGGGATCAGGGGAAGGAGTGAGAGGTTGGTGGGGGAGGTGGGGGAGTGTATGTTTTTGTGTGTGTGTTGTACTACCTAGTTGAGGTTGCAGGGTCGAGCCAAGTCCGGGCCCCCGCCTCTTCACTGGTCGCTCTAGGTACTTCCTGAACCATGAGCTTTATGACCTCTGCTTAAAGTATGTATGGTCCTGCCTCCACTACATCGTTTCCCCAAACTTTTCCCATTCCCTGACTACTCTGTAGCGAAAAAATATTCCCTAAATCCTTTGATTCATCTGTGCTTCGTTCCCAACTGGTCCCCGTGTTGCGGCCCAGTCTCTGGAACATCCTGCTTTGTCCCCCTTGTAAATTCCTCCAGTATTTTGTAAGTCGTTTTTCATGTCATCCCTATCCTCCTGTCCTCCAGTGTCGTCAGATTGTTTTCCCCTTAAAACCTCTCCTCATAGGACATACCTTTCTTAACTCTGGGATAGTTTTGTTGAAAACCTTTGCACTTTCTCTAGTTTCTTTACATGCTTGGCTAGGAGGGGGTTTCCCAAAATGGTGCCACATACTCCAATATGGGCCAAACGTACAGGGTTGTACAGGGCATGAAGGTTTCCCCTTATTAAGATGTCGGAATGCTTTCTGATTTTTTCCCCAGGCGCCCATATGCTGCGCAGTTATTTTTTGATGTGCGCTTCGGGAGATGTGCCTGGTGTTATACCACCCCAAGATTTTTTTCCCTTGGTGATTTTTGTAGTCAGGGCCCCCTAGATGTACCCCGCTGCGGTTTCTTTGCCCTTCCCCAACCCTCATGACTTTTGATTGGTGGGATTAAAACTCCAGGAGCCAGTGCTAGACCAGGTCTGCAGCCTGCCAGATCCCTTTGTACTTCTGCCTTGTCTTCGATCGTGAACTTTTCTCATCAACTTCACGTCATCGCAAACAGGGACCCCCTCGGAGTTTATTCCTTCCGTATGCTTTTCACAAATATAGAAACCCTGGTCCTAGGACTGACCCCTGTGGGACCCGCGGTCACAGGTGCCACTCTGACACCTCGCCACGACCATTACTCGTGTGTCTTCCTGACAAGTTTTTCTGATCCATTGCAGTGCCCCCCTGTTTTTTGCTTGGCCCCCATTTTTGCACTAATCTCTTGTGGGTACTGTGTCAAACGCCTTCTTGCAGTCAAAAAAATGCAACCCACCCACCCCTCTCCTCTTGTTTACTGCTGTCACCATGTCATAGAACCCCAGTGGTTTGGCAAGGATTTCCCGTCTCAAAACCATGTCGGCTGCTGGTGATGGTTTTCCCTTTTAGTTTTCCCCTCATTTTCTCAAAATTTTTTCCTGATTTTGCTGCTGAATGTCAGTGACACTGGTCTTAGTTTAGTGTTGATGTCTGTCTCCTTTTTTAAAGACTGGGCCACATTTGCTGTCTTCCATCCCTAGGAAATTCCCCCTTTCGAAGATGTATTGAATATTTTTGTTAGGGGTACACATACCCCACCTCTGCTCCCTCTCTCGGGGACCATGGAGAGATGTTACTGGCCCCATTGCCTTTGAGGTATCAGCTCACTCAAAAGCCTCTTCACTTCTTCCCGGTTGTGTGTACTGTGTCCGCACATGGTGGTGTACCCCACCTCTCCGCTTTCTTAGCCCTTCTGTCTCCTCTGTGAAACACTTCTTTGAATCTCTTCTTGGTTCCTACATAGTTCACGGTCATTTCTTGTTGTCTCTCCCCCTTTTCCTTAGCCTGGTGACCTGGCCCTTGACGGTTGTTTTTTCCTGTGTGGCTTTTAAAAACAGCTTCGGGTCAGATTTGGCTTTTGCTGTTGTCGTTTTTATTGCGTTTGGCCTCCCTTTTATCTGTGCTTTTCGTTTCTGGCTTCGACTGTCTTTTTTTCCTGGGTCCTTTGTTCTATATTTCTTGCATTCCCTACCCCCACTTGGTTTTTGCCCTTGCATTTTGGGTGAACCAGGGCTCCCCTGGCTTTTCCATTATTCCTGTTACCTTTGGGTAAAACCTCTTCTCAGCCCCCTTGCACTTTGTTGCTACAATTCCTCATTTTTTAACTGGCTTCCCTGCCGTTCTGTCCCACTGAACCTATTCGGAAGTTCCTCTTTTCCTTGTAGTCCCCTTTCTGTGTTTGGTTTCTTTGTCCTGGCCCCCCTGTTCCCGCCCCCACTTGTAGCCTACTGTGTATTCAAAGTCAAAACCACATGATCGTTTCCCCCAAAAGGGGTCTTTCAATGTGAGTCCTCAATATCTGCACTACTAAGGTAAAATACTAAGTCCAGTCTTGGGGTTCATCCTCTCCTTCTCTCTTGTAGTTCCCTTACGTGGGGTCATGAAGTTTTCCAGTCCACCTCCATTTTTACCCCTCCATGTATCTTGGCCCCCATGGGTCCAATTTCCCCCTTTCGTCTCCTTGGGGTTAAAGTCGCCTTGTCGGAGCTTTGCCCTGCATGCTACTTTCTCGCCATGCAGCAGTGTGTCAACCATCGCTTATGCTCTCGTCATACTCTTGCCTTGGCCTCCTGTTTTTGTGGTGGGTTATAATCACTGCAATTTAATCCCTTTGGGGACCACCAGAGTGAAGCGTTCCCGCTATGTAATCACTTTTTTCCGCTGGGCTCCCCTTCCAGTCATCAAAAAAACCCGGTGTTTGATCAGCAATGCCACTCCTCCCCCCCCCTGTTCTTTTGTCTTTTCTGGATCTGGTATCCCCCCTGGGAAAAATGGCATTGTTATCATACCTGTAAGCTTGGTTTTTTTGTGTTTTCTATGGTCTGGTATGCCCCTTTTACTCTTTCGTGCCACTCCTCCCCTTGTTTTGTTATTCCATCGCGTTTTTGTACCATCCTTCAGTTTCCTTTCCCCCAAAATGTGGTTTGGGGGGCCTGTGGGGGGGGGGAGACCTGGGATACTGTGAGATTCTTTTGGTTGGTGGTTGGGGAGAAGCTGTGAGTATGGATTGTATTGTGGTTTGGGATGGTTTTGATAGGTTGTGGGGGTTTGGGATAGTTGTGTGTGTGCTTGCCCCTTTTGCTCTGTTTGCTCTGACTGACCTCGCTGGTTCCCTCCTTGTCTCCCTTTTCCAGCTCCTTTCGCATTTTTGCCTCCCTCGTGAGTCTCTCGTTTGTGTTCTGTCTTGTTGGAACACCTTTTGTACTCTTCCGAGTTTTCAAAACCCTGGTTTTTCTTGGGGTCTTTTTCCGCACTGTTGCTTCCCGGGAAAACACTTTATCGGTCGGTTTCTCCCCTTTTAAATACCCCCCCCATTCTTGAAAATTTACAAACTCTCCTGCTTCTCCCCCAATTTTTCCCTGATGATTTTCCAATCTTTTTCTTTTTCCCGCCTCTTTCATTTTGTGTCCTTTCCTCTCTCCCCGAAGCCCATGGATAATACGATTTTGCCCCTTTTCCCTTCTCCCATTGCTTCTCCCTCTGTGACTTGGTTCCTGCTATATGTGGTCATTTTTCCCTAGATTTTTCCAGTGGCTTTGGTAGCATTGGTTGTGCCTCAGCATTCGACCTATCTCCCCCTCCCTCTGCACCCCTTGCTCTTCCCTTTTCCCTCCCCCGGCCCTTCTTTGCAGGCTGTAAGACCTTGCTAATTTTATATCTCTTCCCTTCCCCGTTTAGCCTTCTCTTGTATGGTGTGTCTTCTCTGGTCATACCCCTGAGCTTGCTTTGCCGTTTACCCCAAATTTAGGGCCTTTACCCCGGCTACTGCAGTTTCGACTTGTGCCTCCCCAATTTTTCGTCTCCTTCTCCAACCCCTTTTCCCATTTCAAGAGAGCTTCTTTCTCCTTTTTTTTAGGAAAACTTCGTAATTTTCTCCCCATTCTTGCTTAACCTTTTCCACGTTCTCCCTCCATTCCTCCTTCCGTATCATTGTCATCTGATCCCTGAATGCTGCGAGTCCCAACCATTTTTTTTTTTTTTTTTTTTTTAGTGAAAGAGGAGAGAAAGAGAAAAAGAAAAAGGGGAGGAGAGAAGGGGGGGCCTAGAAAGGGGGGGGAAAATAAGGGAAAAAAAAGGGGAAAAAAATTTAGGAGGGGAAAAGGTAAGAGAGAGGGAGGGTGACAAGGGAAGAGAAGAGAGATAAAGAAGAGGAAAGGGGGAGGTAAGGAGGAAGAGAGAGAGGGGGAGGGAGAGAGAGGGGAGAGGGAGAGGAGGGATGAAAAGGGGGGGAGAAAGAGAAGAGGAGGGGAGAGAGAGAGAGGAGGAGAGAGAGAGAGAGAGGAAGGAAGGTGTAAACCTGTAATTTTTGTGTGTGTACTCACCTTTTTTACTCACCCTTTTTGTGGTTGGGAGGGTCGGGCAAGTCCTGGCCCCCCCTCTTCAATGATTGTACTGGTCCTCTCTCTCCCCGCCCATGGCTCTTATACCTCGCCTTAAAAAATATGTATGGTTCCTGCCTCCACCACTCACTTTCAGGCTATTCCATGGCCTGACTACTCTTGTTGAAGAAATTTTTAACATCCCCTTTTATTCATCTGAGTCTTCAATTCCCAATTGTGGCCTCTTTGGGTTTTGTCCATCTCTGGAAATCCCGTTTTGTCCCCCTCGTTATTCCCTGAGTATTTTATAAGTCGTTATCATGTCTCCCCCGACCCCCCTGGCCTCCAGTGTCGTCAGGGGGTTTCCCTAACCTTTCTTTATAGGCAATCCCCGTAGTTGGGATGTCTTGTTGCAAACAAGCTTTACTAGGTGTGGATTCCAAACTGGTGCTGAACTCCAGTATGGGCCCGACGTAGTGGTTAAGAGTCTTAAAAGAATCCTTTCTGAGGTTTGGACGCTATCTGTGGTTTGCCAGGCGCCCGTATGCTGCAGGTTTTGTTGATGTGCCCTCAGGAGATATGCCGGAGTTATATCACCCCCCAGATCTTTTTCCTTGAGTGGGTTTGCAGCTTTTGGCCCTTAAACTTTATTGTGTCTGCGGTCTTCTTTGCCCTTCCCCCAAACTTTAGACTTTTTCATTTGGCAGGGTTAAATTAAGGGGCCCGTTGTGGACCAGGCTTGAGCCCGTCCAGGTTCTTTTGGTCCTGCCCGATCCTCGTCCGTTCGATTTTCTCATTAACTTCAATCGTCTGCAAACAAGGGCACTTCTGAGTCTATCCCCTTCCCTTTGTCGTTTTACGTATCCAAGAAAAGCACAGGTCCCAGGGGTGATCCTGAGGAACCTGTTGTCCAGGCGCCCCCTCTGACACCTCGTGCGTACCATGTCGTTGTTCCTCCCCGTCGATATTTTTCCTACCTAGTGTGTGCTATGTTTATGTAAACATCCTTATTTCCCAAGTATGTACTACAAGTATTATATGTACCCGATCTCTTGGTTCCCACTGTACTGTCTTATGCGTTTAAAAATTACGTTAAAAAATTAAATACACAAGGCTTTGGCCTATATGCCGCTACCTCTAAATTTTACTAAATGCCAGTAAAATGCTGCTTATTCTAATTCTGATAGCTCGTGGAGAGTGACCCCCAATTCCAAGCTGAGACAGGTACAATTGACCCCATACAACTCAAACTAGGTGAATATTACTTGCGGCTGGCAGTGGATTAACGTTGCGGGTCTTTTCCTGTCCCAGAAGTTGATGTTGATGCTTCTCGGTAATTTTTCCACTAACTTCCTGTATGCACTATAGTCTCTAGCTCTTCTAATTTTTTCACTCACTCACTGTTTTTACTGACACATCTATACATATCTTTTTATCTCCCTGGTCTTGAGTCGCATTTTATTCTTCAAAATACCCCACAGCGTTATTATGCAACACTATTTAGGCCTGACACAACCGTTCACCCTTCCAACGGCCCTCACTAAACACTCAGCCAATATTTCTTTTTTTTTCTTTTCTGTGATCACTTATATTTCCTTTTTCCGGGTCTTAAGTGATTATATGCACTCTTATGCGTGCACACGCCTATATCCCACACTCTATTCCTTACGGCACAGTCAGAAATTACCACCAAAACACGAGCTCAAACCGCATGACTCCTCCCCGAGTGTGTGTGCGTGTGTGTGTGTGTGTACTCACCTAGTTGCACTCACCTAGTTGAGGTTGCAGGGATCGAGTCCAAGCTCCTGGCCCCGCCTCTTCACTATCGCTAACTAGGTCAATCTCCTGAACCGTGAGCTTTAATCATACCTACTGCTTAAAGCTATGTATGGATCCTGCCTCCATACTAACATCGCTTCCCAAACTATTCCACTTGCTGACTAACTTTGTGGCTTGAAGAAATACTTCCTAACATTCCCTGTGATTCATCTGTGTCTTTAACTTCCATACTTCTGTAGTCCCTGTTGCTGTGTCCCTCTCTGAACATCCTGGTCTTTGCGACCTTGTCAATTCCTCCTTCAGTATTTGTATGTCGTTATCATGTCCCCCCTATCTCTCCTGTCCTCCAGTGTCGTCAGTTGATTCCCTTAACCTCTCCTTGTAGGACATACCTTTTTAGCTCTGGGACTAGTCTTGTTCCAAATCTTTGCACTTTCTCTAGTTTCTTTACGTGCTTGGCTAGGTGTGGGCTCCAAACTGGTGCCGCATACTCCATATGGGCCCTAACGTACACGGTGTACAGGGTCCTGAACGATTCCTTATAAATGTCGGAATGCTGTTCTGAGGTTAGCTAGGCGCCCATATGCTGCAGCAGTTATTTGGTTGATGTGCGCTTCAAGAGATATTTTTCCATGAGTGAGGTTTGTAGTCTCTGGCCCCCTAGACTGTACTCCGTCTGCGGTCTTCTTGCCCTTCCCCAATCCTCTTGACTTTGCACTTGGTGGGGTTGAACTCCAGTAGCCAATTGCTGGACCAGGTCTGCAGCCTGTCCAGATCCCTTTGTAGTTTTGCCTGGTCTTGATCGAATGAATTTTCTCATCAACTTCACGTCATTTGCAAACAGGGACACTTCGGATTCTATTCCTTCCGTTCATGTCGTTCACAAATACCAGAAACAGCAACTGGTCCTAGGACTGACCCTGTGGGACCCCGTGTCACAGGTGCCCACTCTGACACCTCGCCACGTACCATGACTCGCTGCTGTCTTCTGACAAGTGTTCCATGATCCATTGTAGTGCCTTCCCTGTTATCCCTGCTTGGTCCTCCAGTTTTGCAACTAATTTCTTGTGTTGAACTGTGTCAAACGCCTTCTTGCAGTCCAAGAAAATGCAATCCACCCACCCCTCTCTCTCTCTTATCTTACTGCTGTCACCATGTCATAGAACTCCAGTAGGTTTGTGACAAGATTTCCTGTCCCTGAAACCTTATTGGCTGCTGTTGATGAGATCATTCCTTCCTAGGTGTTCCACTACTCTTTTCCTGATAATCTTCTCCGTGACTTTGCATACTATACATGTTATGACACTGGTCTGTAGGTTAGTGCTTCATGTCTGTCTCCTTTTTTAAGATTGGGACTACATTTGCTGTCTTCCATGCCTCAGGCAATTTCCCGGTTTCGATAGATGTATGAATATTGTTTTTAGGGGTACACATAGCGCCTCTGCTCTCCCTCTCAGGACCCATGGAGAGATATTATCCGCCCCATTGCCTTTGAGGTATCTATCTCACTCAGAAATCTATTCACTTCTTCCTTGGTTGTGTGCACTGTGTCCAGCACTTGGTGGTATGCCCCACCTCTCTGTCTTTCTGAGCTCCTTCTGTCTCCTCTGTGAACACTTCTTTAAATCTCTTGTTGAGTTTCCTCACTTACTTCATGGTCATTTCTTGTTGTCTCTCCTCCTTCCTTCCTTAGTCTGATTACCTGATTACTGTGTGTGTGTACTACTCACCTCTTTGTACTCACCTATTTATGGTTGCCGGGATCGAGTCATAGCTCCTGGCCCCGCCTCTTCACTGATTGCTACTAGGTCCTCTCTCTTCCCTGCTCCATGACTTTATCATACCTCGCCTTAAAACTATTATGGTTCCCACCTCCACTACTTCACTTTCTAGGCTATTCCACGGCTTGACTACTCTATGACTGAAGAAATACTTCCTAACATCCCTTGATTCATCTGAGTCTTCAACTTCCAATTGTGGACCTCTTGTGTCTGTGTCACATCTCTGGAACATCCCGTCTTTGTCCACCTCGTTAATTCCGCGCAGTATTTTATATGTCGTTATCATATCTCCCCTGACCCTCCTGGCCTCCAGTGTCCTCAGGCCGATTTCCCTCAACCTTTCTTCGTAGGACAATCCCCATAGCTCTGGACTAGCCTTGTTGCAAACCTTTGCACTTTCTCTAATTTCTCGACGAGCTTGACTAGGTTGTGATTCCAACTGGTGCTGCATACTCCAGTATGGGCCCTGACGTAGATGGTGTACAGAGTCTTGAACGAATTCTTACTGAGGTATCGGAACGCTATCCGTAGGTTTTCCAGAACGCCCGTATGCTGCAGCAGTTATCTGATTGATGTGCGCCTCAGGAGATATGCTCGGTGTTATACTCACCCCAGATCTTTTTTCTTGAGTGAGGTTTGCAGACTTTGGCCATCTAACTATATTGTGTATGCGGTCTTCTTTGCCCTTCCCCAATCTTCATGAATTTGCATTTGGCAGGGTTAAACTCAAGGAGCCAGTTGCTGGACCAGGCTTGTAGCCGGTCCAGGTCTCTTGTAGTCCTGCCTGATTCCTCATCCGATTTAATTCTTCTCATTAACTTCACATCATCTGCAAACAAGGACACTTCTGAGTCTATCCTTCCGTTATGTCATTCACTATACCAAAAACAGCACAGGTCTAGGACTGACCCCTATGGAACCCCGCTTGTCACAGGCGCCCACTCTGACACCTTCGTCGCGTACCATGACCGTTGTTACCTCCCTGTCAGGTATTCTATGATCCACTGCAGTGCCTTTCCTGTTATGTGTGCCTGATCCTCTAGCTTTTGCAGTAACCTCTTGTGAGGATCTGTGTCGAAGGCCTTCTTGCAGTCCAAGAAAATGCAGTCGATCCACCCCTCCTCTCTTGTCTTACTCTGTCACCTTGTCATAAAACTCATAGGTTTGTGACACAGGATTTTCCCTCCCAAAACCATGCTGGTTGTCAATTATACACTTGTTTCTTTCAGGTGCTCCACCACTCTCCTCCTGATGATCTTCTCCATGACTTGTATACTATACACGTTAGTGATACAGGTCTCTAGTTTAGTGCCTCATGTCTGTCTTCCCTTTTCAAAAATTGGGACTACATTTGCCATCTTCCATACCTCGGGGAGTTGCCCAGTTTCAAATGAGTGTTGAAGATCTTTACTAATGGTACACACAGCATCTCTGCTCCCTCTTTAACGACTTACGGAGAGACGTTGTCTGGTCCCACCGCCTTCGAGGTGTCAAGTTCGCATAGCAGCTTCTTCACCTCCTTCTTGGTTATATGTACCCATCCAGCACTTGCTGGTGCACACCCCCCAGTTCTGATTTCCTGGAGTCCTACTGGTTTCCACTGTAAATACTTCTTTAAATCTCGTGTTGAACTCCTGACATACCTCCCGTCGTTTCTTGTGAATTCCCCATCACCCTTCTCAGTCTGATTACCTGGTCTTGACTGTTGTTTTCCTCCTGATGTGGCTGTACAACAGCTTCGGGTCGAGTTTGACTTTCGATGCTAGTTCATTTTTGTATTGCCGCTGAGCCTCCCTTCTTATCTGTGCATATTCTTTTCTGGCTCTTCTGCTAATCTCTTATTTTCCTGAGTTCTCTGTCTTCTGTACCTTTTTACATTCTCTAGTACACCTAGTTTTTTGCCTCCCTACACCTTTGGGTGAACCAAGGACTCGTTCCGTTCTTCCCATTATTTTTGTTTCCCTGGAAACAACCTTTCCTCTGCCTCCTTGCCTTTGTTGTCACATAGTCCATCATTTCTTGTACTGGTTTTCCTGTCAGTTTCCCTCTCCCACTGAATGTCTTAAAGAAGTTCCTCAAGCCAGGGTAGTTCTCCATTTTGTAGTTTGGTTTTTCCCACCCTATTCCTGCTACTCTCTCCGCTTGGAGCTCAACTATGTAGTCGAAGCACAGAACCACATGATCACTAGCTCCCAGGGACCTTTCATACATGATATCCTCGATGTCAGAACTACTCAAGGTGAATACAAGGTCCAGTCTTGCTGGTTCATCCCCTCCTCTCTCTCTAGTATGTCTCTAACATGTTGATGCATGAGGTTTTCCAGTACCACATCCATCATCTTGGCTCTCCATGTTTCGGGACCCCCATGGGGCTCCAGGTTTTCCCAGTCAATCTCCTTGTGATTGAAATCACCCATAACTTAGTAACTTTGCTCCCCCCATGTGTGCTCTCCTGGCCACCTCGGCTAGTGTGTCGACCATTGCTCTGTTGCTCTCATCGTATTCTTCTCTTGGCCTCCTGCAGTTCTGTGGTGGGTTGTACATTACTGCAATTATAACCTTATGTCCCTCAGACTGGATTGTTCGCCCGTGCCATCCATTCCTTCCATTTTCTCAAACCCCCACTGGTTTTTAATGAGCAGCGCAACTCCTCCTCCCCCTCTCCTCCCTCTGTCTTTCCTGAGGATTTGATATCCGGATGGAAAGATTGAATCTGTTATTATTCTGGTGAGTTTTGTTTCTGTAAGTGCTATTATGTCTGGGGATGTCTCCTGGATTCTTTCGTGCCACTCCTCATACTTATTTGTTATTCCATCTGCATTTGTATACCACACCTTCAACTTCTTTTCTAAGATTGTGGTCTGGGAGGTGTATTAGGGTTGGGGAAGTGGGAGACCTGATAAGGAACTATGGTGGTTGCTGTTGGGGTGGAGTTTGTAATGCAGTGGGTGGGGGCATTGGATGTGGCATGGGGGTTTTGGTTTAGAGTGTTTGGTTGCACTGGGGTTTGACCTGGTTGGGAGGCTTCTATAGGAAGTTGTGAGGGAGGCTGTATTTGATCTTCCTGTGTCTAGGATCTCTTGTCTGTCTTCTCCATCCCCTCTCTTTCCTCCTTTCGCCTTTGTGCCATCTGTGTGTGTGTGTGTGTGTGTGTGTGTATATGTGTGTTGTGTGTGTGTGTGTGTGTGTGTGTGTGTGTGTGTGTGTGTGTGTGTGTGTGTGTGTGTGTGTGTGTGTGTGTGTGTGTGTGTGTATGTACTCACCTATTTGTGGTTGCAGGGGTCGAGTCTTAGCTACTGGCCCCCGCCTCTTCACCGGTTGCTACTGGGCCCTCTCTCTCCTTGCTCTATGAGGAGGGAGAGAGAGTATGGTTCCAGCCTCCACTACGTCATTTCTAGGTTATTCCACTGCCTGACAACTCTATGACTGAAGAAATACTTCATAATATCTCTCTGACTCATTTGTGTCTTCAGCTTCCAATTATGACCTCTTGTTTCTGTGTCCCCTCCCTGGAACATCCTGTCTTTGTCCACCTTCTCTATTCCGCGCAGTATTTTATATGTCGTTATCATGTCTCCTCTGACCCTCCTGTCATCCAGTGTCGTCAGGCCGATTTACCTTAACCTTTCTTCACAGGACATTCCCCTTAGCTCTGGAACTAACCTTGTCGCAAACCTTTGTATTTTCTCTTAGTTACTTGACGTTGCTTCATCAAGTGCGGGTTCCAAACAGGTTGTGTGTGTGTGTGTGTGTGTGTGTGTGTGTGTGTGTGTGTGTGTGGTGTGTGTGAGTGTGTGTGTGTGTGTGTGTGAGTGTGTGTGTGTGTGTGTTGTGTGTGTGTGTGGTGTGTGTGTGTGTGTGTGTGTGTGTGTGTGTGTACTCACCTAGTTGAGGTTGCAGGGGGTCGAGTCACAGCTCCTGGCCCCGCCTCTTCACTGATTGCTACTAGGTCCTCTCTCTCCCTGCCCCATGAGCTCTATCATACCTCGCCTTAAAACTATGTATGGTTCCTGCCTCCACCACATCACTTTCTAGGCTATTCCATGGCCTGACTACTCTATGATTGAAGAAATACTTCTTAACATCCCTTTGATTCATCTGAGTCTTCAACTTCCAATTGTGGCCTCTTGTGTCTGTGTCCCATCTCTGGAACATCCCGTCTTTGTCCACCTCGTCTATTCCGTGCAGTATTTTATAAGTCGTTATCATGTCTCCCCTGACCCTCCTGGCCTCCAGTGTCGTCAGGCCGATTTCCCTCAACCTTTCTTCATAGGACAATCCCCGTAGCTCTGGGACTAGTCTTGTTGCAAACAAGACTTGACTAGGTGTGGATTCCAAACTGGTGCTGCATACTCCAGTATGGGCCTGACGTAGATGGTGTACAGAGTCTTAAACGAATCCTTACTGAGGTATTGGAACGCTATCTGTAGGTTTGCCAGGCGCCCGTATGCTGCAGCAGTTATCTGATTGATGTGCGCCTCAGGAGATATGCTCGGAGTTATACTCACCCCCAGATCTTTTTCCTTGAGTGAGGTTTGCAGTCTTTGGCCATCTAAACTATATTGTGTCTGCGGTCTTCTTTGCCCTTCCCCAATCTTCATGACTTTGCATTTGGCAGGGTTAAATTCAAGGAGCCAGTTGCTGGACCAGGCTTGTAGCCTGTCCAGGTCTCTTTGTAGTCCTGCCTGATCCTCGTCCGATTCGATTCTTCTCATTAACTTCACATCGTCTGCAAACAAGGACACTTCTGAGTCTATCCCTTCCGTTATGTCGTTCACGTATACCAAGAACAGCACAGGTCCTAGGACTGACCCCTGAGGAACCCCGCTTGTCACAGGCGCCCACTCTGACACCTCGTCGCGTACCATGACTCGTTGTTGCCTCCCTGTCAGATATTCTCTGATCCATTGCAGTGCCTTTCCTGTTATGTGTGCCTGGTCCTCTAGCTTTTGCAGTAACCTCTTGTGAGGAACTGTGTCGAAGGCCTTCTTGCAGTCCAAAAATACGCAGTCGATCCACCCCTCTCTCTCTTGTCTTACTTCTGTCACCTGTCATAAAACTCTAGTAGGTTTGTGACACAGGATTTTCCTTCCCTGAAACCGTGCTGGTTGTCAATTATACACTTGTTTCTTTCCAGGTGCCCCACCACTCTCCTCCTGATGATCTTCTCCATGACCTTGCATACTATACACGTTAGTGATACAGGTCTGTAGTTTAGTGCCTCATGTCTGTCTCCCTTTTTAAAAATGGGAGACAGACATGTGTGTCTGTATGTGTGTGTGTGTGTGTGTGTGTGTGTGTGTGTGTGTGTGTGTGTGTGTGTGTGTGTGTGTGTGTGTGTGTGTGTGTGTGCTACAGCTATTCAAATGCCTAACAGCAGAGCTGTCCTCACCTAGTGTGTGCATATGTTTATGTAAACAGTCCTTATTTCCCAAGTATGTACTACATATGTATTATATATGTACCCGATCTCTTGGTTCCCACTGTACTGTCTTATGCGTTTAAAATTACGTTCAAAAATAAATACACAAGGCTTTGCCTATATGCCGCTACCTCTAAATTTTACTAAATGCCAGTAAATGCTGCTTATTCTAATTCTGATAGCTCGTGGAGAGTGACCCCCAATTCCAGCTGAGACAGGTACTATTGACCCCATACAACTCAAACTAGGTGAATATTACTTGCGGCTGGCAGTGGATTAACGTTGCGGGTCTGTCCTGTCCCAGAAGTTGATGTTTGATGCTTCTCGGTAATTTTTCCACTAACTTCCTGTATGCACTATAGTCTCTAGCTCTTCTAATTTTTTCACTCACTCACTGTATTTACTGACACATCTATACATATCTCTTATCTCCCTGGTCTTGAGTCGCACTTATTCTTCAAAATACCCCACAGCGTTATTATGCAACACTATTTAGGCCTGACACAACCGTTCACCCTTCCAACGGCCCTCACTAAACACTCAGCCAATATTTCTTTTTTTTTCTTTTCTGTGATCACTTATATTTCCTTTTTTCGGGTCTTAAGTGATTATATGCACTCTTATGCGTGCACACGCCTATATCCCACACTCTATTCCTTACGGCACAGTCAGAAATTACCACCAAAACACGAGCTCAAACCGCATGACTCCTCCCCCAGAGTGTGTGTGCGTGTGTGTGTGTGTGTACTCACCTAGTTGCACTCACCTAGTTGAGGTTGCAGGGATCGAGTCCAAGCTCCTGGCCCCGCCTCTTCACTGATCGCTACTAGGTCACTCTCCCTGAACCGTGAGCTTTATCATACCTCTGCTTAAAGCTATGTATGGATCCTGCCTCCACTACATCGCTTCCCAAACTATTCCACTTGCTGACTACTTTGTGGCTGAAGAAATACTTCCTAACATCCCTGTGATTCATCTGTGTCTTTAACTTCCAACTGTGTCCCCTTGTTGCTGTGTCCCATCTCTGGAACATCCTGTCTTTGTCGACCTTGTCAATTCCTCTCAGTATTTTGTATGTCGTTATCATGTCCCCCCTATCTCTCCTGTCCTCCAGTGTCGTCAGGTTGATTTCCCTTAACCTCTCCTTGTAGGACATACCTTTTAGCTCTGGGACTAGTCTTGTTCCAAATCTTTGCACTTTCTCTAGTTTCTTTACGTGCTTGGCTAGGTGTGGGCTCCAAACTGGTGCCGCATACTCCAATATGGGCCTAACGTACACGGTGTACAGGGTCCTGAACGATTCCTTATTAAGATGTCGGAATGCTGTTCTGAGGTTAGCTAGGCGCCCATATGCTGCAGCAGTTATTTGGTTGATGTGCGCTTCAAGAGATATTTTTCCATGAGTGAGGTTTGTAGTCTCTGGCCCCCTAGACTGTACTCCGTCTGCGGTCTTCTTTGCCCTTCCCCAATCCTCTTGACTTTGCACTTGGTGGGGTTGAACTCCAGTAGCCAATTGCTGGACCAGGTCTGCAGCCTGTCCAGATCCCTTTGTAGTTTTGCCTGGTCTTCGATCGAATGAATTCTTCTCATCAACTTCACGTCATCTGCAAACAGGGACACTTCGGATTCTATTCCTTCCGTCATGTCGTTCACAAATACCAGAAACAGCACTGGTCCTAGGACTGACCCCTGTGGGACCCCGCTGGTCACAGGTGCCCACTCTGACACCTCGCCACGTACCATGACTCGCTGCTGTCTTCCTGACAAGTATTCCATGATCCATTGTAGTGCCTTCCCTGTTATCCCTGCTTGGTCCTCCAGTTTTTGCACTAATTTCTTGTGTTGAACTGTGTCAAACGCCTTCTTGCAGTCCAAGAAAATGCAATCCACCCACCCCTCTCTCTCTCTTATCTTACTGCTGTCACCATGTCATAGAACTCCAGTAGGTTTGTGACAAGATTTCCTGTCCCTGAAACCTTATTGGCTGCTGTTGATGAGATCATTCCTTTCTAGGTGTTCCACTACTCTTTTCCTGATAATCTTCTCCGTGACTTTGCATACTATACATGTTATGACACTGGTCTGTAGGTTAGTGCTTCATGTCTGTCTCCTTTTTTAAAGATTGGGACTACATTTGCTGTCTTCCATGCCTCAGGCAATTTCCCGGTTTCGATAGATGTATTGAATATTGTTTTTAGGGGTACACATAGCGCCTCTGCTCTCCCTCTCAGGACCCATGGAGAGATATTATCCGGCCCCATTGCCTTGAGGTATCTATCTCACTCAGAAATCTATTCACTTCTTCCTTGGTTGTGTGCACTGTGTCCAGCACTTGGTGGTATGCCCCACCTCTCTGTCTTTCTGGAGCTCCTTCTGTCTCCTCTGTGAACACTTCTTTAAATCTCTTGTTGAGTTCCTCACTTACTTCATGGTCATTTCTTGTTGTCTCTCCTCCTTCCTTCCTTAGTCTGATTACCTGATTACCTGTGTGTGTGTACTCACTCACCTCTTTGTACTCACCTATTTATGGTTGCCGGGATCGAGTCATAGCTCCTGGCCCCGCCTCTTCACTGATTGCTACTAGGTCCTCTCTCTCCCTGCTCCATGAGCTTTATCATACCTCGCCTTAAAACTATGTATGGTTCCCACCTCCACTACTTCACTTTCTAGGCTATTCCACGGCTTGACTACTCTATGACTGAAGAAATACTTCCTAACATCCCTTTGATTCATCTGAGTCTTCAACTTCCAATTGTGACCTCTTGTGTCTGTGTCACATCTCTGGAACATCCCGTCTTTGTCCACCTCGTTAATTCCGCGCAGTATTTTATATGTCGTTATCATGTCTCCCCTGACCCTCCTGGCCTCCAGTGTCGTCAGGCCGATTTCCCTCAACCTTTCTTCGTAGGACAATCCCCATAGCTCTGGGACTAGCCTTGTTGCAAACCTTTGCACTTTCTCTAATTTCTCGACGAGCTTGACTAGGTGTGGATTCCAAACTGGTGCTGCATACTCCAGTATGGGCCTGACGTAGATGGTGTACAGAGTCTTGAACGAATTCTTACTGAGGTATCGGAACGCTATCCGTAGGTTTTCCAGACGCCCGTATGCTGCAGCAGTTATCTGATTGATGTGCGCCTCAGGAGATATGCTCGGTGTTATACTCACCCCCAGATCTTTTTTCTTGAGTGAGGTTTGCAGACTTTGGCCATCTAAACTATATTGTGTATGCGGTCTTCTTTGCCCTTCCCCAATCTTCATGAATTTGCATTTGGCAGGGTTAAACTCAAGGAGCCAGTTGCTGGACCAGGCTTGTAGCCGGTCCAGGTCTCTTTGTAGTCCTGCCTGATCCTCATCCGATTTAATTCTTCTCATTAACTTCACATCATCTGCAAACAAAGACACTTCTGAGTCTATCCCTTCCGTTATGTCATTCACATATACCAAAAACAGCACAGGTTCTAGGACTGACCCCTATGGAACCCCGCTTGTCACAGGCGCCCACTCTGACACCTCGTCGCGTACCATGACTCGTTGTTACCTCCCTGTCAGGTATTCTATGATCCACTGCAGTGCCTTTCCTGTTATGTGTGCCTGATCCTCTAGCTTTTGCAGTAACCTCTTGTGAGGATCTGTGTCGAAGGCCTTCTTGCAGTCCAAGAAAATGCAGTCGATCCACCCCTCTCTCTCTTGTCTTACTTCTGTCACCTTGTCATAAAACTCTAGTAGGTTTGTGACACAGGATTTTCCCTCCCAGAAACCATGCTGGTTGTCAATTATACACTTGTTTCTTTCCAGGTGCTCCACCACTCTCCTCCTGATGATCTTCTCCATGACCTTGTATACTATACACGTTAGTGATACAGGTCTCTAGTTTAGTGCCTCATGTCTGTCTTCCTTTTCAAAAATTGGGACTACATTTGCCATCTTCCATACCTCGGGGAGTTGCCCAGTTTCAAATGATGTGTTGAAGATCTTTACTAATGGTACACACAGCATCTCTGCTCCCTCTTTAACGACTTACGGAGAGACGTTGTCTGGTCCCACCGCCTTCGAGGTGTCAAGTTCGCATAGCAGCTTCTTCACCTCCTTCTTGGTTATATGTACCTCATCCAGCACTTGCTGGTGCACCCCCCCAGTTCTGATTTCCTGGAGTCCTACTGGTTTCCACTGTAAATACTTCTTTAAATCTCGTGTTGAACTCCTGACATACCTCCCGGTCGTTTCTTGTGAATTCCCCATCACCCTTCCTCAGTCTGATTACCTGGTCCTTGACTGTTGTTTTCCTCCTGATGTGGCTGTACAACAGCTTCGGGTCAGAGTTGACTTTCGATGCTAAGTCATTTTTGTATTGCCGCTGAGCCTCCCTTCTTATCTGTGCATATTCGTTTCTGGCTCTTCTGCTAATCTCTTTATTTTCCTGAGTTCTCTGTCTTCTGTACCTTTTACATTCTCTAGTACACCTAGTTTTTTGCCTCCCTACACCTTTGGGTGAACCAAGGACTCGTTCCGTTCTTCCCATTATTTTTGTTTCCCTTGGGAACAAACCTTTCCTCTGCCTCCTTGCATTTTGTTGTCACATAGTCCATCATTTCTTGTACTGGTTTTCCTGTCAGTTCCCTCTCCCACTGAATGTCTTGAAAGAAGTTCCTCAAGCCAGGGTAGTTCTCCATTTTGTAGTTTGGTTTTTCCCACCCTATTCCTGCTACTCTCTCCGCTTGGAGCTCAACTATGTAGTCGAAGCACAGAACCACATGATCACTAGCTCCCAGGGACCTTTCATACATGATATCCTCGATGTCAGAACTACTCAAGGTGAATACAAGGTCCAGTCTTGCTGGTTCATCCCCTCCTCTCTCTCTAGTAGTGTCTCTAACATGTTGATGCATGAGGTTTTCCAGTACCACATCCATCATCTTGGCTCTCCATGTTTCGGGACCCCCATGGGGCTCCAGGTTTTCCCAGTCAATCTCCTTGTGATTGAAATCACCCATAACTTAGTAACTTTGCTCCCCCCATGTGTGCTCTCCTGGCCACCTCGGCTAGTGTGTCGACCATTGCTCTGTTGCTCTCATCGTATTCTTCTCTTGGCCTCCTGCAGTTCTGTGGTGGGTTGTACATTACTGCAATTATAACCTTATGTCCCTCAGACTGGATTGTTCGCCCGTGCCATCCATTCCTTCCATTTTCTCAAACCCCCACTGGTTTTTAATGAGCAGCGCAACTCCTCCTCCCCCTCTCCTCCCTCTGTCTTTCCTGAGGATTTGATATCCGGATGGAAAGATTGAATCTGTTATTATTCTGGTGAGTTTTGTTTCTGTAAGTGCTATTATGTCTGGGGATGTCTCCTGGATTCTTTCGTGCCACTCCTCATACTTATTTGTTATTCCATCTGCATTTGTATACCACACCTTCAACTTCTTTTCTAAGATTGTGGTCTGGGAGGTGTATTAGGGTTGGGGAAGTGGGAGACCTGATAAGGAACTATGGGTGGTTGCTGTTGGGGTGGAGTTTGTAATGCAGTGGGTGGGGGCATTGGATGTGGCATGGGGGTTTTGGTTTAGAGTGTTTGGTTGCACTGGGGTTGACCTGGTTGGGAGGCTTCTATAGGAAGTTGTGAGGGAGGCTGTATTTGATCTTCCTGTGTCTAGGATCTCTTGTCTGTTTTCTCCATCCCCTCTCTTTCCTCCTTTCGCCTTTGTGCCATCTGTGTGTGTGTGTGTGTGTGTGTGTGTATGTGTGTGTGTGTGTGTGTGTGTGTGTGTGTGTGTGTGTGTGTGTGTGTGTGTGTGTGTGTGTGTGTGTGTGTGTGTGTGTGTGTGTGTGTGTGTGTGTGTATGTACTCACCTATTTGTGGTTGCAGGGGTCGAGTCTTAGCTACTGGCCCCCGCCTCTTCACCGGTTGCTACTGGGCCCTCTCTCTCCTTGCTCTATGAGGAGGGAGAGAGAGTATGGTTCCAGCCTCCACTACGTCATTTTCTAGGTTATTCCACTGCCTGACAACTCTATGACTGAAGAAATACTTCATAATATCTCTCTGACTCATTTGTGTCTTCAGCTTCCAATTATGACCTCTTGTTTCTGTGTCCCCTCCCTGGAACATCCTGTCTTTGTCCACCTTCTCTATTCCGCGCAGTATTTTATATGTCGTTATCATGTCTCCTCTGACCCTCCTGTCATCCAGTGTCGTCAGGCCGATTTACCTTAACCTTTCTTCACAGGACATTCCCCTTAGCTCTGGAACTAACCTTGTCGCAAACCTTTGTATTTTCTCTAGTTACTTGACGTGCTTCATCAAGTGCGGGTTCCAAACAGGTGTGTGTGTGTGTGTGTGTGTGTGTGTGTGTGTGTGTGTGTGTGTGTGTGTGTGAGTGTGTGTGTGTGTGTGTGTGAGTGTGTGTGTGTGTGTGTGTGTGTGTGTGTGTGTGTGTGTGTGTGTGTGTGTGTGTACTCACCTAGT
>NC_069447.1:4311797-4354297 GCF_026875155.1 Cherax quadricarinatus | reverse complement strand
TCTCCTATTCCACTTCACCAGAGCATCAGTCTCCTATACCACTTCACCAGAGCTTCAGTCTCCTATTCCACTTCACCAGAGCTTCAGTCTCCTATTCCACTTCACCAGAGCTTCAGTCTCCTATGCCACTTCACCAGAGCTTCAGTCTCCTATACCACTTCACCAGAGCTTCAGTCTCCTATTCCACTTCACCAGAGCTTCAGTCTCCTATTCCACTTCACCAGAGCATTAGTCTCCTATACCACTTCACCAGAGCTTCAGTCTCCTATTCCACTTCACCAGACTTCAGTCTCCTATTCCACTTCACCAGAGCTTCAGTCTCCTATACCACTTCACCAGAGCTTCAGTCTCCTATTCCACTTCACCAGAGCTTCAGTCTCCTATTCCACTTCACCAGAGCTTCAGTCTCCTATTCCACTTCACCAGAGCTTCAGTCTCCATGTACCACTTAACCAGAGCTTCAGTCTCCTATATCACTTCACCAGAGCATCAGTCTCCTATACCACTTCACCAGAGCTTCAGTCTCCTATTCCACTTCACCAGAGCATCAGTCTCCTATACCACTTCACCAGAGCATGAGTCTCCTATACCACTTCACCATAGCTTCAGTCTCCTATACCACTTCACCAGAGCTTCAGTCTCCTATTCCACTTCACCAGAGCTTCAGTCTCCTATACCACTTCACCAGAGCTTCAGTCTCCTATACCACTTCACCAGAGCTTCAGTCTCCTACACCACTTCACCAGAGCTTCAGTCTCCTATACCACTTCACCAGAGCTTCAGTCTCCTATGCCACTTCACCAGAGCTTCAGTCTCCTATGCCACTTCACCAGAGCTTCAGTCTCCTATGCCACTTCACCAGAGCTTCAGTCTCCTATGCCACTTCACCAGAGCTTCAGTCTCCTATGCCACTTCACCAGAGCTTCAGTCTCCTATGCCACTTCACCAGAGCTTCAGTCTCCTACACCACTTCACCAGAGTTTGTCTCCTACACTTCTCCAGAGTTTCAGTCTCCTACACCACTTCACCAGAGCATCAGTCTCCTATACCACTTCACCAGAGCTTCATTCTCCTACACCACTTCACCAGAGCTTCAGTCTCCTATACTTCACCAGAGCTTCAGTCTCCTACACCACTTCACCAGAGCTTCAGTCTCCTATGCCACTTCACCAGAGCTTCAGTCTCCTACACCACTTCACCAGAGTTTGTCTCCTACACTTCTCCAGAGTTTCAGTCTCCTACACCACTTCACCAGAGCTTCAGTCTCCTACACCACTTCACCAGAGCTTCAGTCTCCTATACTTCACCAGAGCTTCAGTCTCCTACACCACTTCACCAGAGCTTCAGTCTCCTATGCCACTTCACCAGAGCTTCAGTCTCCTACACCACTTCACCAGAGTTTGTCTCCTACACTTCTCCAGAGTTTCAGTCTCCTACACCACTTCACCAGAGTTTGTCTCCTACACTTCTCCAGAGTTTCAGTCTCCTACACCACTTCACCAGAGCTTCAGTCTCCTACACCACTTTACCAGAGTTTGAGTCTCCTACACTTCACCAGAGCTTCAGTCTCCTACACTACTTCACCAGAGTTTGTCTCCTACACTTCTCCAGAGTTTCAGTCTCCTACACCCCTTCACCAGAGCTTCAGTCTCCTACACCACTTCACCAGAGCTTCAGTCTCCTACACCACTTCACCAGAGCTTCAGTCTCCTATGCCACTTCACCAGAGCTTCAGTCTCCTATGCCACTTCACCAGAGTTTCAGTCTCCTACACCCCTTCACCAGAGCTTCAGTCTCCTACACCACTTCACCAGAGCTTCAGTCTCCTACACCACTTCACCAGAGCTTCAGTCTCCTACACCACTTCACCAGAGTTTGTCTCCTACACTTCTCCAGAGTTTCAGTCTCCTACACCACTTCACCAGAGCTTCAGTCTCCTACACTACTTCACCAGAGTTTGTCTCCTACACTTCTCCAGAGTTTCAGTCTCCTACACCACTTTACCAGAGTTTGAGTCTCCTACACTTCACCAGAGTTTGAGTCTCCTCCACTTCACCAGAGTTTCAGTCTCCTACACCCCAGGCAGATCTGTTTGTGACTTGAAAAAACCCACTGTGTGGGCGAAACGTTGTCAATAAAGGATCACATTATCCTGCATGTGTGTTTATATTTCCAGCCTTTTATCGTGCTTTAAACAGTAGCTGAAAAAAAAGCACACAGATGTAACTGATGTGACATTTTACTGTCGCAGCGTTTCAGTCTCCAGGAGTTTCGTCAAGCTTCTGGAGACTGTGTCCTTCTACCTCTGTCACAGGTAATTCTACCATAAGTACTAAGTAGTTGAAAAGCTGGCGGATATTTAAAATATATATATATCAGAAGTGTGTGTTGAAAATATTATCACCTCGTTGAATGGCAGAATGGTTTATCTGGGAGACTCTCCTCCAACTGGAATAATACTAGTCCTCTTTAGGATGCATAACACACTTTTTCCTGCAATCATGTGTGAAGTGTTGTGGGAAGTGAAACGAAATGAATGGATATGTTATGTGTGTTTGATCTTCCTCGAGGAACTGGCGACTCGAAAGAAGCTTGTATGTCCTAGTTTAGTCCTGATGTCAGGGTAGGAGAAGAAATGCAATAAATAGTTCTTTTAGGGTAGAAGCACTTCAAGAAACGACAGTTGGTTCCCCTTCTCTTTCTCTAAAGTAAATTTAATTGAAGGTTCCAGAGTGTTGATGGTGATGAGGATGTCACGTACTTCTAGTCTTTTGGGTACTGTGACCAAAATATGATCCACGTATCTCATACAAGTAACAAATGTGGGGTGGTATGTAAGATCCGTTTATAGGCCAGGTCCTCCATATATAAACTGGTCAGGACTGCACTAAGGGCTCAGCCCATGGTTGAGCCCCTAGTGCAACTGTAAAGTACGCATAATTCTAGGAAGCTCACAAAAATCATGGCAAAGTAAAGGCAACCAAATAACATTATTAACCTGCTAAGAAGATTAATTGCAAGCTTTACAAAGATAACTAGCACATAGGAGAACGAAATTTTTGACAACGTTCCAGTCTGATTTGGACCATTAACTAGTCCCACAGAAGCGCGAAGAGAAGGAAGCTAGTATATATAAGAGGAGGGGGGGGGGAGGTTATCTGCATATTGTTCCAGCCACGGTATAGCGCCTTTATATTCTTGCAAGCTTCCTATCACTCGTGGAGATCCCTCAAGCTGTTAGCTGCGAGAGTGCAGCAAATGAGCTTGACTAATCGTCCCTAGAAGTTTCGATAAATATTTCGCTAAAACTTGTGTTAACTTGTTTGTGACGCTGCCAACACCAGGCGTGACGGGTCTCGTAGTCACATTAGGTTTGTAGGTTTTAGTTATTCCATAAAGTCTCACTGATCTGGGGTTGGCGGGGGCAGCATGAAACAGTTTTTTATCCTCTTCCGGTTTTTTGAGCATGTTGTGAGTTTTAGTAAGAAAGGAATCGCTTTCTTTCTTCCATATATGTTTGGTGATGGAAGAATATGTGGTGGTGTCGCCTAGTAACTCTTGCATCATATTTACTTACTTTATACGGTTGAGAAAAGTAGTTTCTAATTTCTCCACTTCCGTAACGGGATATCGATATTGAAAGCCTGATTTTTGAGTGACTTGATGTAACAACATGGGATAACGGGGATGACTGGGTTCCGAGACGGCTGCTGCAATAAGTCCTTGAATAAAACCTTTGTTAAACTCAAAGTCGAAGTTTAGATCACCTTATTCAACTCGTATTTGGACTTCGATATTCCAGTAGCGAACTTGAAACCAAGGTTGAGTACTTCAGTCTCTGAGCTACAAAGAACATTTCTCCTCCCACCATGACACCAGGAATAAGAGTATTATAGGCTTCTTTCTAAGAGCTTAAAGAATTTTTAGTTTATAGTTCCTCGAGAAAGCGTGCAAATACACCACACATTCATTCAGCTCTCTTAACTTCCCATTACACTTCATATGTGATTGTAGCAAACGTGTGACACGCATTTTGAATAAGACTAACACCAGTCCAGAAGAAGGAGAGAACACCAGTTATATAGTTCCGTCTGTCAGTTTACATCATGCTTTACAAAAAACTTGTTTAAATAGAAGGAGCTCCTCAACTACCGTTAAATACTTGGTGCAAAAACATAAGAGCGATTCTGTACTACCTCGTGAGTATACATAAAACCATTTGGGAGGATGTGACAAGATATTTATAGAGAAACAGCAGTATCTCTGGAGATTTGGATCCATGAGCACAAAAATGCCTGCATCCGTGGCGACCATAAAGAGGTGTGTGTCTTCGAATTAGGTGGAAATCGAAAATTAATTTGCTCTTGCTGTCACCTCTTCATCGTCTAGCTACGATGATGTACGATAACCACCACATAGAAACATGGACTTGCAAAACAATATCAAATTGTAAGAAAATAAATTGTGGATGAGGAAGAAGTGAATAACAAGTGTTCCAACACTGAGCGTGTTAGGGAAAAGGAAGACATACAAAATGATTGTCTACCTGAATTCAAGCATGAGCAACCAGAACATCTCTCCACTCGAGTATTTTCTTGAAATATTTACTGAAGATGATTGAAATCAGTTTCAATAATACCATGGGTGTAATTTCTTGCTCTTCTTCAGATGATTATTGGGCAACTAACACACAGAAATCACATGTTGGAGCTAGAATGTCTTACAAGAGGTTCGTGTTGCTGCGACAAACTTTACATCAGGATGATACTACAAAAACATACAGAGGACAGCTTCTATAGCTTTCCTGAAAATTCTAGGAGCACCAAGACTGTCTCTGGATGAGGTAAAGATCTCATATTAAGGCAAGAGAACAGGAAGCCTTCGGCAATATATAAAAGCAGACCTGATAAATGGAATTTCAAACTTTTCTGCTGTGCCAGTACTAACAAGCAAGACGCAGCTTCACGACTGAGTACTAACAAGCAAGACGCAGCTTCACGACTGAGTACTAACAAGCAAGACGCAGCTTCACGACTGAGTACTAACAAGCAAGACGCAGCTTCACGACTGTGTACTAACAAGCAAGACGCAGCTTCACGACTGTGTACTAACAAGCAAGACGCAGCTTCACGACTGTGTACTAACAAGCAAGACGCAGCTTCACGACTGAGTACTAACAAGCAAGACGCAGCTTCACGACTGTGTACTAATAAGCAAGACGCAACTTCATGACTGGTACTAACAAGCAAGACGCAGCTTCACGACTGTGTACTAAAAAGCAAGACGCAGCTTCACGACTGTGTACTAACAAGCAAGACGCAACTTCACGACTGTGTGCTAACAAGCAAGACGCAGCTTCACGACTGTGTACTAGCAAGAAAGACGCAGCTTCACGACTGTGTACTAACAAGAAAGACGCAGCTTCACGACTGTGTACTAACAAGAAAGACGCAGCTTCACGACTGCGTACTAACAAGCAAGACGCAGCTTCACGACTGTGTACTAACAAGAAAGACGCAACTTCAAGACTGTGTACTAACAAGCAAGACGCAGCTTCACGACTGTGTACTAACAAGCAAGACGCAACTTCACGACTGTGTACTAACAAGCAAGACGCAGCTTCACGACTGTGTACTAACAAGCAAGACGCAGCTTCACGACTGTGTACTAACAAGCAAGACGCAGCTTCACGACTGTGTACTAACAAGCAAGACGCAGCTTCACGACTGTGTACTAACAAGCAAGACGCAGCTTCACGACTGTGTACTAACAAGAAAGACGCAGCTTCACGACTGTGTACTAACAAGCAAGACGCAGCTTCACGACTGTGTACTAACAAGAAAGACGTAGCTTCACGACTGTGTACTAACAAGCAAGACGCAGCTTCACGACTGTGTACTAGCAAGAAAGACGCAGCTTCACGACTGTGTACTAACAAGAAAGACGCAGCTTCACGACTGTGTACTAACAAGAAAGACGCAGCTTCACGACTGCGTACTAACAAGCAAGACGCAGCTTCACGACTGTGTACTAACAAGAAAGACGCAACTTCAAGACTGTGTACTAACAAGCAAGACGCAGCTTCACGACTGTGTACTAACAAGCAAGACGCAACTTCACGACTGTGTACTAACAAGCAAGACGCAGCTTCACGACTGTGTACTAACAAGCAAGACACAGCTTCACGACTGTGTACTAACAAGCAAGACGCAGCTTCACGACTGTGTACTAACAAGCAAGACGCAGCTTCACGACTGTGTACTAACAAGCAAGACGCAGCTTCACGACTGTGTACTAACAAGAAAGACGCAGCTTCACGACTGTGTACTAACAAGCAAGACGCAGCTTCACGACTGTGTACTAACAAGAAAGACGTAGCTTCACGACTGTGTACTAACAAGCAAGACGCAGCTTCACGACTGTGTACTAACAAGCAAGACGCAGCTTCACGACTGACTACTAACAAGCAAGACGCAACTTCACGACTGTGTACTAACAAGAAAGACGCAGCTTCACGACTGTGTACTAACAAGCAAGACGCAACTTCACGACTGTGTACTAACAAGCAAGACGCAGCTTCACGACTGTGTACTAACAAGCAAGACGCAGCTTCACGACTGTGTACTAACAAGCAAGACGCAGCTTCACGACTGTGTACTAACAAGAAAGACGCAGCTTCACGACTGTGTACTAACAAGAAAGACGTAGCTTCACGACTCTGTACTAACAAGCAAAACGCAGATTCACGACTGTGTACTAACAAGAAAGACGCAGCTTCACGACTGTGTTCTAACAAGCAAGACGCAGCTTCACGACTGTGTACTAACAAGCAAGACGCAGCTTCACGACTGTGTACTAACAAGCAAGACGCAGCTTCACGACTATGTACTAACAAGCAAGACGCAGCTTCACGACTGTGTACTAACAAGCAAGGCGCAGCTTCACGACTGTGTACTAACAAGCAAGACGCAGCTTCACGACTGTGTACTAACAAGCAAGATGCAGCTTCACGACTGTGTACTAACAAGCAAGGCGCAGCTTCACGACTGTATACTAACAAGCAAGACGCAGCTTCACGACTGTGTACTAACAAGCAAGACGCAGCTTCACGACTGTGTACTAACAAGCAAGACGCAGTTTCACGACTGTGTACTAACAAGCAAGGCGCAGCTTCACGACTGTGTACTAAACAAGCAAGACGCAGCTTCACGACTGTGTACTAACAAGCAAGACGCAGCTTCACGACTGTGTACTAACAAGCAAGACGAAACTTCACGACTGTGTACTAACAAGCAAGACGCAGCTTCACGACTGTGTACTAGCAAGAAAGACGCAGATTCACGACTGTGTACTAACAGAGAGGAACGCAGGCTTCACGACTGTGTACTAACAAGAAAGACGCAGCTTCACGACTGCGTACTAACAAGCAAGACGCAGCTTCACGACTGTGTACTAACAAGAAAGACGCAACTTCAAGACTGTGTACTAACAAGCAATACGCAGCTTCACGACGTGTGCTAACAAGCAAGACGCAACTTCACGACTGTGTACTAACAAGCAAGACGCAGCTTCACGACTGTGTACTAACAAGCAAGACGAGCTTCACGACTGTGTACTAACAAGCAAGACGCAACTTCACGACTGTGTACTAACAAGCAAGACGCAAGCTTCACGACTGTGTACTAACAAGCAAGACGCAGCTTCACGACTGTGTACTAACAAGCAAGACGCAGCTTCACGACTGTGTACTAACAAGCAAGACGCAGCTCACGACTGTGTACTAACAAGCAAGACGCAGCTTCACGACTGTGTACTAACAAGCAAGGCGCAGCTTCACGACTGGTGTACTAACAAGCAAGACGCAGCTTCACGACTGTGTACTAACAAGCAAGATGCAGCTTCACGACTGTGTACTAACAAGCAAGGCGCAGCTTCACGACTGTATACTAACAAGCAAGACGCAGCTTCACGACTGTGTACTAACAAGCAAGACGCAGCTTCACGACTGTGTACTAACAGCAAGACGCAGCTTCACGACTGTGTACTAACAAGCAAGGCGCAGCTTCACGACTGTGTACTAACAAGCAAGACGCAGCTTCACGACTGTGTACTAACAAGCAAGACGCAGCTTCACGACTGTGTACTAACAAGCAAGACGAAACTTCACGACTGTGTACTAACAAGCAAGACGCAGCTTCACGACTGTGTACTAGCAAGAAAGACGCAGATTCACGACTGTGTACTAACAAGAGAGACGCAGCTTCACGACTGTGTACTAACAAGAAAGACGCAGCTTCACGACTGCGTACTAACAAGCAAGACGCAGCTTCACGACTGTGTACTAACAAGAAAGACGCAACTTCAAGACTGTGTACTAACAAGCAATACGCAGCTTCACGACTGTGTGCTAACAAGCAAGACGCAACTTCACGACTGTGTACTAACAAGCAAGACGCAGCTTCACGACTGTGTACTAACAAGCAAGACGCAGCTTCACGACTGTGTACTAACAAGCAAGACGCAACTTCACGACTGTGTACTAACAAGCAAGACGCAGCTTCACGACTGTGTATAAACAAGCAAGACGCAGCTTCACGACTGACTACTATACAAGCAAGACGCAACTTCACGACTGTGTACTAACAAGAAAGACGCAGCTTCACGACTGTGTACTAACAAGCAAGACGCAACTTCACGACTGTGTACTAACAAGCAAGACGCAGCTTCACGACTGTGTACTAACAAGCAAGACGCAGCTTCACGACTGTGTACTAACAAGAAGACGCAGCTTCACGACTGTGTACTAACAAGCAAGACGCAGCTTCACGACTGTGTACTAACAAGAAAGAGTAGCTTCACGACTGTGTACTAACAAGCAAAACGCGATCACGACTGTGTACTAACAGAAAAGACGCAGCTTCACGACTGTGTACTAACAAGCAAGACGCAGCTTCACGACTGTGTACTAACAAGCAAGACGCAGCTTCACGACTGTGTACTAACAAGCAAGACGCAGCTTCACGACTGTGTACTAACAAGAAAGACGCAGCTTCACGACTGTGTACTAACAAGCAAGACAGCTTCACGACTGTGTACATAACAAGAAAGACGCAGCTTCACGACTGTGTACTAACAAGCAAGACGCAGCTTCACGACTGTGTACTAACAAGCAAGACGCAGCTTCACGACTGTGTACTAACAAGCAAGGCGCAGCTTCACGACTGTGTACTAACAAGCAAGACGCAGCTTCACGACTGTGTACTAACAAGCAAGACGCAGCTTCACGACTGGTACTAACAAGCAAGACGCAGCTTCACGACTGTGTACTAACAAGCAAGACGCTGCTTCACGACTGTGTACTAACAAGCAAGACGCAGCTTCACGACTGTGTACTAACAAACAAGACGCAGCTTCACGACTGTATACTAACAAGCAAGACGCAGCTTCACGACTGTGTACTAACAAGAAAGACGCAGCTTCACGACTGTGTACTAACAAGCAAGACGCAACTTCACGACTGTGTACCAACAAGCAAGACGCAGCTTCACGACTGTGTACTAACAAACAAGACGCAGCTTCACGACTGTGTACTAACAAGAAAGACGCAGCTTCACGACTGTGTACTAACAAGAAAGACGCAGCTTCACGACTGTGTACCAACAAGCAAGACGCAGCTTCACGACTGTGTACTAACAAGCAAGACGCAGCGAGTACTAGACCCTGGATACCACTAACGAGTGAGTACTAGACCCTGGATACCACTAACAAGTGAGTACTAGACCTTCGATACCACTAACAAGTGAATACTAGACACTGAATACCATTAACTAGTGAGTACTAGACCCTGGACACCATTACCGAGTGAGTACTAGACCATGGATACCACAAACAAGTGAGTACTAGTACCTGGATACCACTAACAACTGAGTACTAGAACCTTTAATTCCACTAACAAGTGAGTACTAGACCTTCGATACCACTAACAAGTGAGTGGTAGAACCTGAATACCACTAACAAGTGAGTGCTAGAAACTGGATACCATTAACTAGTGAGTACTAGACCCAGGATACCACTAACAAGTGAGTACTAGACCATGGATACCACAAACAAGTGAGTACTAGTCCCTGGATACCACTAACAAGTGAGTACTAGACCCTGTATTCTACTAACAAGTGGGTACTTGACCCTAGATACCACTAACAAGTGAGTACTAGATCCTGGATACCACTAACAAGATAGTACTAGACCCTGTATTCTACTAACAAGTGGGTACTTGACCCTAGATACCACTAACAAGTTAGTACTAGACCCTGGATACCACTAACAAGTGAATACTACACTCTGTATACCACTAACAAGTGATTACTAGACCCTGGATACCACTAACAAGTTAGTACGAGACCCTGGATACCACTAACAAGTGAATACTAGACTCTGTATACCACTAACAAGTGATTACTAGACCCTGGATACCACTAACAAGTGAGTACGAGACCCTGGATACCACTAACAAGTGAGTACGAGACCCTGGATACCACTAACAAGTGAATACTAGACTCTGTATACCACTAACAAGTGATTACTAGACCCTGGATACCACTAACAAGTGATTACTAGACCCTGGATACCACTAACAAGTGAGTACGAGACCCTGGATACCACTAACAAGTGAGTAGTAGACCCTGGATACCACTAACAAGTGATTACTAGTCCCTGGATACCACTAACAAGTGAGTACTAGAGACACTGGATACCACTAACAAGTGAGTACTAGACCCTGGATACCACTAACAAGTGAGTACTAGACCCTGGATACCACTTACAAGTGAGTACTAGACCCTTAATACCACTAACAAGTGAGTACTAGACCCTGGATACCACTAACAAGTGAGTACTAGACCCTGGATACCACTAACAAGTGAGTACTAGAGACACTGGATACCACTAACAAGTGAGTACTAGAGACACTGGATACCACTAACAAGTGAGTACTAGACCCTGGATACCACTAACAAGTTATTACTAGACCCTGGATACCACTAACAAGTGAGTACTAGACCCTGGATACCACTAACAAGTGAGTACTAGACCCTGGATACCACTTACAAGTGAGTACTAGACCCTGGATACCACTTACAAGTGAGTACTAGACCCTGGATACCACTTACAAGTGAGTACTAGACCCTGGACACCACTTACAAGTGAGTACTAGACCCTGGATACCACTTACAAGTGAGTACTAGACCCTGGATACCACTTACAAGTGAGTACTAGACCCTGGATACCACTTACAAGTGAGTACTAGACCCTGGATACACTAACAAGTGAGTAACTAGAGACACCTGGATACCACTAACAAGTGAGTACTAGACCCTGGATACCACTAACAACGTGAGTACTAGACCCTGGATACCACTAACAAGTGAGTACTAGACCCTGGATACCACTTACAAGTGAGTACTAGACCCTGGATACCACTTACAAGTGAGTACTAGACCCTGGATACCACTAACAAGTGAGTACTAGACCCTGGATACCACTTACAAGTTAGTACTAGACCCTGGATACCACTAACAAGTTAGTACTAGACCCTGGATACCACTTACAAGTGAGTACTAGACCCTGGATACACTTACAAGTGAGTACTAGACCCTGGATACACTAACAAGTGAGTACTAGAGACACTGGATACCACTAACAAGTGAGTACTAGACCCTGGATACCACTAACAAGTGAGTACTTGACCCTGGATACCACTAACAAGTGAGTACTAGACCCTGGATACCACTTACAAGTGAGTACTAGACCCTGGATACCACTTACAAGTGAGTACTAGACCCTGGATACCACTTACAAGTGAGTACTAGACCCTGGATACCACTTACAAGTGAGTACTAGACCCTGGATACCACTTACAAGTGAGTACTAGACCCTGGATACCACTAACAAGTGAGTACTAGAGACACTGGATACCACTAACAAGTGAGTACTAGACCCTGGATACCACTAACAAGTGAGTACTAGACCCTGGATACCACTAACAAGTGAGTACTAGACCCTGGATACCACTTACAAGTGAGTACTAGACCCTGGATACCACTTACGAGTGAGTACTAGACCCTGGATACCACTAACAAGTGAGTACTAGACCCTGGATACCACTTACAAGTTAGTACTAGACCCTGGATACCACTAACAAGTTAGTACTAGACCCTGGATACCACTTACAAGTGAGTACTAGACCCTGGATACCACTTACAAGTGAGTACTAGACCCTGGATACCACTAACAAGTGAGTACTAGAGACACTGGATACCACTAACAAGTGAGTACTAGACCCTGGATACCACTAACAAGTGAGTACTAGACCCTGGATACCACTAACAAGTGAGTACTAGACCCTGGATACCACTTACAAGTGAGTACTAGACCCTGGATACCACTTACAAGTTAGTACTAGACCCTGGATACCACTAACAAGTTAGTACTAGACCCTGGATACCACTTACAAGTTAGTACTAGACCCCTGGATACCACTAACAAGTTAGTACTAGACCCTGGATACCACTTACAAGTTAGTACTAGACCCTGGATACCACTAACAAGTGAGTACTAGACCCTGGATACCACTTACAAGTTAGTACTAGACCCTGGATACCACTAACAAGTTAGTACTAGACCCTGGATACCACTAACAAGTTAGTACTAGACCCTGGATACCACTAACAAGTTAGTACTAGACCCTGGATACCACTAACAAGTTAGTACTAGACCCTGGATACCACTTACAAGTTAGTACTAGACCCTGGATACCACTAACAAGTTAGTACTAGACCCTGGATACCACTAACAAGTTAGTACTAGACCCTGGATACCACTAACAAGTTAGTACTAGACCCTGGATACCACTTACAAGTTAGTACTAGACCCTGGATACCACTAACAAGTTAGTACTAGACCCTGGATACCACTTAC
Source organism: Cherax quadricarinatus (assembly GCF_026875155.1). Lineage (NCBI taxonomy): Eukaryota > Metazoa > Arthropoda > Malacostraca > Decapoda > Parastacidae > Cherax > Cherax quadricarinatus. The sequence continues at coordinate 4,341,322 of NC_069447.1, read as the reverse complement.
AAGTTAGTACTAGACCCTGGATACCACTAACAAGTTAGTACTAGACCCTGGATACCACTTACAAGTTAGTACTAGACCCTGGATACCACTAACAAGTTAGTACTAGACCCTGGATACCACTAACAAGTTAGTACTAGACCCTGGATACCACTAACAAGTTAGTACTAGACCCTGGATACCACTAACAAGTTAGTACTAGACCCTGGATACCACTTACAAGTTAGTACTAGACCCTGGATACCACTAACAAGTTAGTACTAGACCCTGGATACCACTAACAAGTTAGTACTAGACCCTGGATACCACTAACAAGTTTAGTACTAGACCTGGATACCACTAACAAGTTAGTACTAGACCCTGGATACCACTAACAAGTTAGTACTAGACCCTGGATACCACTAACAAGTTAGTACTAGACCCTGGATACCACTTACAAGTTAGTACTAGACCCTGGATACCACTAACAAGTTAGTACTAGACCCTGGATACCACTTACAAGTTAGTACTAGACCCTGGATACCACTAACAAGTGAGTACTAGACCCTGGATACCACTTACAAGTTAGTACTAGACCTGGATACCACTTACAAGTTAGTACTAGACCCTGGATACCACTAACAAGTTAGTACTAGACCTGGATACCACTTACAAGTTAGTACTAGACCCTGGATACCACTAACAAGTGAGTACTAGACCCTGGATACCACTTACAAGTTAGTACTAGACCCTGGATACCACTAACAAGTTAGTACTAGACCCTGGATACCACTAACAAGTTTAGTACTAGACCCTGGATACCACTAACAAGTTAGTACTAGACCCTGGATACCACTAACAAGTTAGTACTAGACCCTGGATACCACTAACAAGTTAGTACTAGACCCTGGATACCACTAACAAGTTAGTACTAGACCCTGGGATACCACTTACAAGTTAGTACTAGACCCTGGATACCACTAACAAGTTAGTACTAGACCCTGGATACCACTAACAAGTTAGTACTAGACCCTGGATACCACTAACAAGTTAGTACTAGACCCTGGATACCACTTACAAGTTAGTACTAGACCCTGGATACCACTTACAAGTTAGTACTAGACCCTGGATACCACTAACTAGTCAGGATTTAGAGTTCTATCTTAACTGTTACAAATTTATGTATTTTGAACATCTTTTGTCTTTCATCTCATCAAAGTTTTTAACATTCATAAAAACATATTCAGTTATCGTATGATGTTCATCACTTTCCTGAACTATGATGTTTATAGCAAATATAACAATTTTTAACACACAACACGTTACAAACATGTCTTCAAACATTGATACGCTGTAATCTTATGAAAACTTGAGAATAATATGTGGGAGGAAATATAATAATTAGGATTTTAAGAGCGTAATTGTGTTCACTTTTATTTACAAAATATATAGTATATGTATCAGCTTGGAGGGAAAAATCTTCGAGAACACGCAATATTTATAAGAAATATCGTCTGAGTTCCGTGATGGAGCCTGTGATCTGGTAATCTCTCATCTCCCTCACCTCCTGCCTCGCATCTCTCTCACTTCCTGCCTCGCATCTCTCTCACTTCCTGCCTCGCATCTCCCTCACCTCCTGCCTCGCATCTCCCTCACCTCCTGCCTCGCATCTCCCTCACCTCCTGCCTCGCATCTCCCTCACCTCCTGCCTCGCATCTCCCTCACCTCCTGCCTCGCATCTCCCTCACCTCCTGCCTCGCATCTCTCTCACTTCCTGCCTCGCATCCCCCTCACTTCCTGCCTCGCATCTCCTCACCTCCTGCCTCGCATCTCCCTCACTTCCTGCCTCGCATCTCCCTCACCTCCTGCCTCGCATCTCTCTCACTTCCTGCCTCGCATTCTCCTCACCTCCTGCTCGGCATCTCTCTCACTTCCTGCCTCGCATCTCCCTCACCTCCTGCCTCGCATCTCCCTCACCTCCTGCCTCGCATCTCCCTCACCTCCTGCCTCGCATCTCCCTCACCTCCTGCCTCGCATCTCCCTCACCTCCTGCCTCGCATCTCCTCACCTCCTGCTCGCATCTCTCTCACTTCCTGCCTCGCATCTCCCTCACTTCCTGCCTCGCATCTCCCTCACCTCCTGCCTCGCATCTCTCTCACTTCCTGCCTCGCATCTTCAGTGTTATAAATAGTGTCTCTCTTTAGGAGAAGTAAGTGATTGTCCCACAAACATACAGACTCCTCCACGTTGTTATGTTAAAAATTACATAAGTAATGTTCCAAACAAAATCGTTCAAGTTTCTAATAACATCAGTCATTAGCTCTATAAATTTATTCCACACATTATGTTCTAATCAATCACCTTCCTCTAGTATATATGGAGTATACCCGGAGGGTATTTCGAGGTCAATGCCTCTGCGGGCCGATCCTTGAGCAGGTTTCTTGGTGAATCAGAACCTGATCAACCAGGCTGTTATTGCCGGCCACGCAAACCGATGTACGAATCTCAGTCCAGCTGGTCAGGTACTGATTTTAGGTGTCTGTTCAGCTCCCTCTTGAAGACAGCCAGGTGTCTGTTGGTAATCCCTCTTATGTATGCTGGGAGGCAGTTGAACAGTCTTGGACCCCTGACACTTATTGTGTTGTCTCTGAGTGTACTCATGGTATCCCTGTTATGTTGCATCGCCTGCCGAGTTCTTTGCTTTCGAAGGGAGTGATTTTCGTGTTTGAATTTGTGACTGGTTCCCTGTAGGATTTTCCAAGTGAATATTATAATGTGTTTTTCTCGCCTGCATTCCGGGGAGTACAGGTCAAGGGATTCAAGCCATTCCCAGTAATTTAAGTGTTTTATGGTACTTATACGTGCAGTGAAAGTTCTCTGTATATTCTTCTGCTCTGCAATTTCGCCTGCCTTGAAAGGGGCCATTATTGTAGAGGAATACTCCATCCTAGAGAGAACAACCGTTTTGAAGAGAATCATCATTGGCTTTGCATCCCTAGTTTTGAATGTTCTCATTATCCATCCTTTCATTTTCCTAGCAGATATGGTAGATACACTGTTGTAATCTTTGAAAGTGAGATTCTCTGATATTATCATTCTTATAACATTCACATTAGTTTTTCGCTTTACTGTATGGTTGGAATTTGTTTATACTCTGATACAGATTTCATTTCATTGAGTTTTCCGTAGTGGAGTAATTGCAATTTGTCTTCCTTGAACTTCAAATTGCTTTCTGATGCCCATTTAAGGACTTGGTTAATGTCCGCTTGGGGATTTGCAGTGTCCTCGATTGATGACACAGTCATACAGACTGTGGTATCATCAACAAAGCCGAACATGGTGCTGTGGCTTACATCTCATATCAATATGAGGATGAGGAAAAGGATGGGGTGAGTACTATACTTTGTGGAACAGAGCTTTGACTTTGCTCTGTTAACTATTACTCTTTGTGTTCTCATTGTTAGGAAGTAATAGATCCATCTACCAACTTTTCCTATTATTCCTTTATCACGCATTTTGTTTGCTATTACGCCATGATCGCACTAGTCGAAGGCTCTCGCCTGGTCTGTGTATAATGCATCTACATTTTGTTTGTCCTCCAGTGCATACAAGACCATGTCATAGTGATCCAGGAGCTGTGAGAGGTACAAGCGATCTGCTCTGAACCTGTGCTGCCCTGGGTTCTGCAACTGATGGGTGTACAAGTGGTTGGCGACCTTGCTTCTTAGAACCCTTTCAAAGATTTTTATGATGTGGAGCGTTAGTGCTATCGGTCTGTAATTGTTTGCAACTGATTTACTGCCACCTTTGTGGAGTGTGGCTATATCTGCTGTTTTTAGTGACTGTGGGATGACCTTGGGTGCGTGCTCCCCCTCCATAGAATAGTTAAGGCACAGGACGAGGGTTTCTTACAGTTCTTGATGAACATGGTGTTCCACGAGTCTGTGCCTGGGGCAGAGTGCATGGACATGTCATTTATTACTTTTTCAAAGTCTTTTGGTGTTAGGATTATTCATTTACATTGTCAACCCTTTGATTAACGGCTCACTGAGCATTGAGTCATACTGGGCCTTCAGCATCTCCCTCATTTATTTGATATCATTTGTGTAAGTCCCATCTCGTTTAAGCAGGGGCCCAAAACTGAATGTGGTTTTAGCTCTAGATTTAGCGCAGGAAAAGAATATATGTATATATTTTTTAATTTAATTCATGGCTGTAAGTTCTTCCTGTGGTTCTTGGCTCCTGTTTGATTCCTTAAACTTGAGTTCGATATCTTCTATTTCTCTTGTCAGTGCCTCTTTCCTTATTTCATATATACTGTCCCCTTTCAACAGCTCTGTGATTCTTCGCCTTCACCTGTAGAGTGACCATCTCTCTCTTTTTAGCTTACATATTTTCTTTTTTTCCTTAGAGGAATGTACCTTGAGAAGACCTCAAGTGCGACAGAGTTATTTTTTTCTAGACAAAGGTTCGGATCCGTGTTGTTTAGGATATCTTCCAAGCTTGTTTAATTTAGGATATGGTTGATTTAGTCCCACTGCATGTTTCTGCTATTGAAGTTAAATTTGGTGAAAGCATCCTCATAAATATCATTTTGATGATCAGAAGCCCTGCACATACATGTTTGTTCTTCTATTACGTTGTTATCTGAGTGTATTGTCTGTGATATTATATTTCGTACCAGATCATCATTATTAGTGAAGATAAGGTAAAGTGTATTTTCCAGTCTTGTTGACTCCACTATTCACTGGTTTATTTTATTGCAGAATTTTAATTTGAGTTGTCTCCTGGGTTTATCTCTCATTAAACATTATTAGCCACATTTCTCCATTTTACATAGTTTAAGTTGAAATCACCCAACAACAAGATATTTGGAGTGGGGTTGAGATTTTCCAGACAGTAGCTAATTTTGTAGGGAAGCTGTATCAGGTGGTTTGTATAAAACCACAATGACAGTCTTTACTGCCAAAACTTCAACTACATCATTTGTGGTGTTTAGTAATTCCGAGAAGATGAGCAACTCTGTGACGTACAGCCCAACCCCCCTTGTTGCCTGTTCTTTCTGTCGCATCTGAATAAGTCATCCCCTGGGATCCATATTTCGTTATCTAAGCGGTCCTTTGTGTGGGTCTCTGTGAAAGCCGCAAACATTGCATTTGACCCTGTGAAGAGTCCATTGATTAAAGGCATTATGTTGTTTGTTGATGGCTTTAGACCCTGTATATTTGCAGATACAAATGTTGTCGTATTGATGGCATGTTGGGGTGTTTTATTTGGCACTAATGTATGTTGTTCCGTAGTGAGAGCCACTGACTCTGCCTCCAGTCCAGTCCAGGTGGTGTAGTATTTCTGTCTTTTCTTAAGAACATAAGAACATAAGAATGGAGAAACATTGCAGAAGGCTTACTGGCCCATGCAAGGCAGGTCCTTATCAAAATGACCTCTACCTAAAGCTACCCAAGAAATAACTCCCGTACCCAATGACACCAATCAAACCCAGCCCCTCCCACTCATATATTTGTCCAATCTCTTCTTAAAGCTACCCAAGGTCCTAGCCTCTATCACCCTACTGGGAAGACTGCTCCACGCATCCACAACTCTGTTAGAAATCCAGTACTTACCTATGTCCTTTCTAAATCTAAATTTATCCAACTTAAATGCATTATTTCTGGTTCTTACCTGGTTCGACACTCTCTTCTTTGTTTATGCCCGTCATCCACTTATACAGTTCAATGATATCTCCCCTCATTCTACGTCTCTCCAGAGAGTGGAGATTTAAGGCTTTAAGTCTATCTTCATACGGAAAATTCCTTACACAGTAAATTATTTTAGTCATTCTTCTCTGTATGTTCTCTAATGAGTCAATATCCATCCTGTATTAAGGGGACCAAAACTGAGCAGCATAATCTAAATGAGGCCTCACTAGTGATGTATAGAGCTGTAAAATAACTTTTGGACTTCTGTTACTTATACTTCTTGTGATAAATCCAAGTAATCTGTTGGCCTTGTTGCGCACACTAAGGCACTGCTGTCTTGGCTTTAGATTTCTGCTTACCATTACTCCCAAGTCTTTTTCACATTCTGTATGGTCAAGCTCTGCTTCACCTAGATTATAGCTTCAAGGGTTATTTTCATTACCATGGACTAGTACCTTACACTTACCCACATTGAACTTCATCTGCCATTTTGTAGACCAGGACATTAATTTGTCCAAATCCTCCTGGAGTTCACTGCTATCCTCCTCAGAGTGAATTATACGGCCTATCTTTGTATCATCAGCAAATTTACTCATGTCACTCGTAATCCCTTCATCAAGGTCATTAATGTAAATTATGAACAAGACTGATCCTTGTGGAACGCCACTAGTGACTAATCCCCATTCAGATTTCACCCCATTAATGGTAACTCTCTGCTTTCTATTGGTAAGCCATGCCTCTATCCATGCTAGAACTTTACCTCCTATAAATGAGCTGCCACTTTTCTTAAGAGTCTCTTGTGAGGTACTCTGTCGAAGGCTTTACTAAAATCCAAATAAACAATATCATATTCCTTATCACTGTCAACTGCCTCAAATGTTCTATTGAAGAACGTCAGTAAGTTTGTCAGGCAGGAACGACCTCTCGTGAATCCATGCTGAGATTCGTTTATTCAAGGTGACTTCTAATAATGTCAGCTATAATTGATTCTAATAACTTGCCCACTATAGATGTCAGGCTTATTGGACGGTAATTTGAAGGAGTGGACTCATCCCCTGATTTGAATATAGGAACCACATTAGCCATCTTCCACAACTCTGGCACAACACCGGTAAGGATGGACGCATTAAACACACTCGTTATTGGCTGACTAAGTTCCATCTTGCATTCCTTAAGTACCCTGGAAAACAACTCATCGGGTCCCGGGGACTTATTTTGCTTCAGCTTGTCCATCTGTTTAATAGCCATGTACCTCGCGACAGTAATATTAGTTAATTTAAATTCATCATGAACTAAATAATTGTTAATTACTGGAATCTCATTTACGTCTTCTTGTGTAAAAACTGACAAAATATAGTCATTAAATAAGGAACACATTTCCAGTTCGTTATCCGTCAGCTGTCCATTCCCAATTTTCAGAGGTCCTACTTTTTCCTTCACCTAATTAAAATAATCATAGTCACGTTCAGCCTTTCTAATGAGCCTATAAATTCCCATTTTCTCCCCTAATAGATGCTTTTTCATCATGTTAATATTAAACCTAATTTCTCTCTGGGGAATGTATATACTCTGAGCACGGTGTACATTATTAAGAAAAAAATCATAAATGCAGATCCCTTCATAATCATAAGTATGATCATCGTCAATAGCTAGATAACCCCAATCGAGATTTGACAGGTGTTCCCTAAGTCCATTATAATCGGCAGAACTAAAATCTGGGATTTTTACCGTATTATCATTATTCTTGTATTCCCAGTTAATTCTGAAAGTGATGGATTTGTGATCACTTGCGCCAAGCTCTTCAGTGATCTCCAGATTTTTTACGAGTATTTCCTTATTTGACAAGACTAGGTCTAGCAAATTATTACCCCTGGTAGGCTCTGTTACACACTGCTTCAGAAAACAGTCCTGAACTGTTTCCATAAAGTCACTTGATTCTAGATTACCTGTCAAAGAATTCCAGTCAATTTGACTCAAAGTTAAAATCCCCTACTATCACTATGTTATTGTGTCTAGAAGCCTTAACAATTTCGTCCCAAAGAAGTCTCCCTTTATCGTGATCCAAGCCTGGAGGTCGGTATATTACACCTAGAATTAGTTTTTCTTGACCCTCTACAAACTCTACCCAAACAGATTCTGTTACTATTCCATTTATTTTTATACCTGTTTTTATGCAGCAATTAATATTTTCTCGAACATATAATGCAACTCCTCCTCCCTTCCAATCACATCTATCCACATGGAAGAGCTTAAACCCTTGAATATGACACTTAGCAATCATATCCCGACTCTTTAAATCATACCACTTTTCAGTTAATGCAATGATATCAAAGTTCCCAACACATGCTACCAAACGTAGTTCATTAATTTTATTTCTTGCACTTCGACTGTTAACTTAAAATACCATCATATGTTTTTTTCTTCTGCACATTTTTCCTATTCATATTTATTTTTACACAATTTCTAAAATTATCATTATCTTTCCAGCTTCTTTTTCTTTCTGGCACTAAAAAGTCTGTCTCTGATATGTTTCCCATGGTCTGAGTGACCTGTATCCTCTTGTCTCTTTAAATGGTGCACCTGACAGTATGAGGAAAAACTGAAAGAGAAGACCAACCAAAAATCGTTTTTGAAATTTCTAATCTTAAATCGAAGATTGAGACACTTATGCAACATATGGGAATTTTTATTGAAGAAACGTTTCGCCACACAATGGCTTCATCAGTCCAATACTGAGGGACTGATTACCTGAAATTCTTCCTCTCCTTACACCCTTCTGATTTATATTGGACCGATGAAGCCACTGTGTGGCGAAACGTTTCTTCAATAAAGATTCCATAAGGGCGATGGACTGATTACATCGTCTTCAAGTATCTTCTGCTTCTATCAACTTTTCTGTACTCGACTGAAGAAGCCTACTGTGTAGGCGAAACGTTTCGAAATAAAGATACCTAACTGTTGCATATGTGTCTTACCTAACAACCTGTCGGTATTTTATACCATTTTAATGTTCAATCTGGATTTGAGAGGGACCTGACCTCCCAACATCTGCGTTCTTACCTCTTCTAGTGACCTACGTCTCACCTCCTGGCGCTATATAAGGCTCCATCCTGTCACTTCATCTCCATATTGTTTCATACTATGGAACAATGCTCTTCTCCAGACTGAGGGACTGACCACCTCAAAACTTTAAGGGTGATGGACTGATTACATCGTCTTCAAGTATCTTCTGCTTCTATCAACTTTTCTGTACTCGATTGAAGAAGCCTACTGTGTAGGCGAAACGTTTCGAAATAAAGATACCTAACTGTTGCATATGTGTCTTACCTAACAAAGATTCCCATATGCTGCATAAGTGTCTCAACCTTCAACTTGTCGGTTTTAACCCATTTATCAAATCTTAAATCACAAATCAATATTACAATAGGTCAAATCTCAAGCCAATAAAATATTATCCCCAAAGACTCCCCAAAAGACCAATTTCTTCATGATTATCTCTCATACAGCATACTAAAATATAACAATAACCCTTATAATAATGGCTCTACAATAGAATTGTTACACTATGGTATACGAGGGCACTCCCTCAACTACCTAAAGTCATACCTCAGCAACAGAAGCCAATATGTGTACACAAACTGGGCAAACTCTTCCGCACAGTCAATTACAGTTGGTGTCCCACAGGGAAGTGTCCTAGGTCCTCTTCTCTTTCTCATTTACATAAACGACCTACCAAATGCATCACAACTACTCAAACCCACACTATTTGCAGATGACACTACATACGTCTTCTCTCACCCGAGCCCAGTCATGCTAGCCAATACTGTAAATGCCGAATTACAGAAAATATCTATCTGGATGAGGACTAACAAACTTACTCTAAACATTGACAAAACTTACTTCATTCAGTTTGGTAACAGAGCTACAGATGTCCCTCTTAACATAATGATAAATGGATCATCTATCACAAAGCCCACAGAGGGAAAATTCTTAGGAATCCACCTTGATAATAGACTCAAATTTCAAACACATATACAACAAATTTCCAAGAAAATTTCCAAGACCGTAGGCATACTATCGAAGACACGGTACTATGTTCCACAGTCAGCCCTCCTGGCCCTATATCACTCTCTTATTTACCCCTATCTCACCTATGGAATTTGTGCATGGGGCTCAACAACAATTAACCATCTCAGACCACTAATTACCCAACAAAAGGCTGCAGTTAGAATGATAACAAATTCTCACTACAGGCAGCACACTCCACCAATATTCAAAACACTAAACCTACTCACCATACAAAACATCCATACTTATTACTGCACCTATTACATACATAGAACACATAACTCTGATATTAACCCTCCCCTCAAACATCTCCTTGCCAACCTCAACAGAACACATGACCATAACACAAGGCACAGATCACTCTGATGTTCCTTGTGTCCCCAGTGGAAATAAGTCACTCTGTCTGACTTTTTTGGGTTATCCTCGGTTCTCTATACATATGCTGCTATGTATGATAATTCTATGTAACTGTATTTGTGTATACCTGAATAAACTTACTTACTTATTTGCTATGCAAAAACTCAATGCACATAAAAGTCTCTGAAATCTGGAATTCATCACCTGTGAATATAAAAAGAAACACTACCTGTTTATAAATTCAAGTCTCTTCTCAAAGATCACTTACTCACCCACAACTAAATAAATACTGAATAATTGCATCTCATAAATTGTATCTCACAAATGTTTCTCATAATTGTATCTTATAAATGTTTAACCTATGACCCAATCAAACTTTGTTATTTTTTATTACATTACCTAACTGAATACTTCATTCTAGTGATTACACAGCAACATAGTAAATGACCATATGACCTGTCTTTGTAATACTCATTTGTTCTTAATTGTTATTTGTTTACAATAATGTATTACCACTGAATATATCATTGCTTAATTAATCTTAAGTTAACTTTAAGCCTGCCCATAATGCACTGCATACAATGGGCTTTGGCATGTTACACTTAATTACCGTATTCCTTTCTACTTCTCTGTATCATGTTCAAATAAATAAATAAATAAATAAATAAATAGTTAGATGACAGGTATCACTGTCACTCTGGCAGTGTTTCTGAAGTAGTCAATCTTATATTTTTTTATTCATCTTCCTGTGCCATATGAAGGAAGAATTGTTACAATAAGTATGTTCTTGTTGGCAACTCCATCTGCAGCCTTGTTGCTGAGGCAGCAGTGAGAATTGTCAACAATAATGCATAGATGATTCTGACACCATTACATCTGAAGTTCAGGATCCCACATGATGATAAACACGAATTAATGTAAATCACTGATTCAGTAGGACTGAATCAGATGCAGCACTCATACAGTAAATGCCTATTTTCGTTCTCCTTTTTCTTAAATTAATTTATTCTATGTGCATGGCTCCAGAAGAATATTTAATAAATAGGTAAATCACTTTAGCCATTTAAGCAGCGATCCTTCAAAGAACATGCACCCAACAGAGTTAGGTGGCACAGCCTCTGTGGCACAATTGGTTAGCGCGTTCGGCTGTTAACCGAAAGGTTGGTGGTTCGAGCCCACCCGGGGGCGAAGGTTTTTATATTGGGTGTCCCGTAGCTTGATCGCTAGTGCACTCAGCTCACACACTGAGGTTTGGAGATCGGATCTCTGGTACGGCTGGGAAACATTAGGGACGTGTTTCCATAAGACACCTGCTGTCCATGTTCACCCATCATTAAAAAATGGGTACCTGGGTGTTAGTCGACGGGTGTGAGTCGCATCCTGGGACAAAACTGATCTAATTTACCCGAAATGCTCAGCATAACAAGCGGCTGTCTGTACAGTAGTATATCATGGATGTCAGTTAGGCCTGTATACTTGTAGTTGTTGAAATAAAGATATTATTATTATTATTATTATTATTAATAAATATTATTATTATTATTATTATTATTATTATTATTATTATTATTATTATTATTATTATTATTATTATTATTATTATTATTATTATTATTATTATTATTATTTTATTATGATAGGCGTTGCTCATGATCTGAGGATACTAGAGGTAGTGGTAGGCTCAAGGCTAATTTTAACCACCTCCCGTTTGAATACCAGCCTCCCCAAGCATGAACAACACCTAGCTCTGCTGGGTGCATGATTATTTAAGGATTGCTGGTTAAGTGGGTAATGTAATGTGAATGTTGTTCTGTCTCTTGAGGCTAGAGAATGTGTTTCAAGATTTAATCCCTTCTGGCTGCAGTTTGATAAATATTTCAATACTACTTGTTTCGTGGTTTCATTAATATATATATATTATATATATATATATATTATATATATATATATATATATATAATATATATATATATATATATATATATATATTATATATATATATATATAAATGAGTGTAAGAGTGTATTTGTTTTACATGATGGTAGGATTACTGATGTCTTTTTTTTTGTCTGTAAACACACAAGATAACTTTTACTTACAATTAAGTCACACTACATTGTATGTAGACACACTCATGTGATTTTTCTTTGTTTTTTAATAGTTCGGTCTGATTTTGGAAAAAAAAAATCTCACATCTCATGGCGATAGGAAGCAGAATGAAAGATAATGACCTGCTCACCAGGTACCTGTCCCTCACAAAACTTTCCTACTTCCTGAGATGCTACCCAGCCTTCAGCAGTCTCAAACTCAAAGAATATGGCTCCTTAAAAACCATGCTAGAGAGTGTACTGTATCTTTCCCTTGAAGATGGATAGTGGTTGCAAGCCTCACTTCCAGTCAGGTTTGGAGGGCTGCGAGTATACAAATCCTGCCAAATTATCCTACCTGCTTTCTTATCCTCCTTCATTTCATCAAATGAGTTAATAAAACAAATTCTTCTCGACATCCTTGGTGACTCAGCAGGAATATAGAATCCTAGCTGAGGAGTGTCATTGCCAAATGGGAGACTCTCGCTACTCCAGCACCAAAACCTACTGAAGCACTGACCTACAAACAATCGAGCTAGAATGGCCCCCGTCACAGAAAAGGTGCTTGCCAACATGCTCAGGGCTGCAACATCCAACAGGAAGACTGCTTTTTCTCCAAGCTGTGAGTACACATCACTTTGGAGACTTCCTGCAAACAGTTCCCATTTCGGCAACGAGAACACGCCTCGACCCATAGACCCTCCGAATAGCAGTGACTCTCCACCTCGCTGCCCCAAGTCACACAGAATATACGTTTATTTGCGGTGATGCACAAGCCGGCCGATATGGTCTATATGGTCTCATCTGCTCCAGAACCAAGGGCTATCATGAAAGGGCAATAAGGCCAACTACATCATAGAGAGGAGCCTTGCTACAGGTGGGTGCCAAGCCGAGAGAGATCCCCTATCTCTAGCATCCATCAATATTCACAATGCTTCAAACCGCCCCGATGGGATCACCATCTATTCTTGGAAGAAAGGCAAACTTTTAGCATGGGACAATACCTGCATGCCGACGTTGGCTGACACCTACATCCATTAGAGTGCTGGGCAGCAGGAAGGTGCTGCTGATCACAGGTAGGAGTACAAGAACAGCAAATACAGAGACATAAGCCATCAGTATCAATTCGTCCCATTGGGATCAGAAATATTAGGGTCATTGGGATAGAACGCCACACGTTTCCTCAAAAAAACTACCTCCCAGACTACTGACACTGCCAGGAACCCGAGGGCGGCTACATTCATTTTCCAGGGCCCAGTATGGCCATCTAGAGGGAAAATGTTTGTGTCCTTTGCTCGTGTCCAGCTTCAGAGGAGCTGGAGGAGATTCATAATATTTGATATATCGTACCAATGTATTCATGTTTTCGTTATATATATATATATATATATATATATATATATATTTATATATATATTATATATATATATTATATATATATATATACTATATATATATATATATATATATATATATAATCAATAACACTGCGCTAGCCAAGGATTCGAACCCATGTTGTACTGGCCTGCCTCATGGTAAGCGAGAACCACATGACGCTTTGAACCACAGGACCACCCAGGTGGTTGGGTGGTCCTGTGGTTTAAAGCGATATATATATAAGCGATATGTATATATATATATATTTATATATATATTATATATTTTATATATATATATATATATTATATATATATATATATATATATATATATAATATATATATAATATATATATATTATTTATATCATCATGGGCTTGCCCATGATGATTATAAATAAATCCAGCTTATATAATCCACAACTACCAAAAAAAAATTGTGCAAAAAAAAAAATTGTGCAGTGGTTAACCAAAAAATTGAAGAAGGCAACACTGATGATACAGTTGTTTATTATGGTTCCTGCACGTTGTATTTATTTATTTATATTCCAGATCTCCCTGAAACTGTCTGCACTACAAGCTTCCGATTAATAGTATTGTAGGTAGGTATCATTCACTGAAGATGTACAGGTGTAATCACATACAATCTGCTTACTATCCTTCCTGACTTCCCTCAGGTATCAGTACCTGAGGTTTCCGTTCTGCTGGGCAGCAGGTCTGTAGCGAGAATTAGCTTGATGATGTCTTTGACCTCTTATGTTCTGCATATTTTCCTTCTGACATGACTGACGACACCAAGGAACCTGAATTCAGGTAATACTCTACCGCAAATGCGCTTTATTCAGTGAGTATGGGGGAGGCTAGGAGAAGAGCTTCACAAATCCAAATAGTGTGAGAGTCCAGGCAAGTGCCTAAGGTGGAATTAGGGATATCCAAAACTAAATTTCCTGAATGAGGGGCACTCACCGCTAGAACACAAGCTCAGCATTTATTGGGCGATTTGAGAAAAAAATACTACTTAATAATACTACAATCTACTATTTACACGTTAAATTAAATTTAACATGAGATGTGGGAAAAAAAACTTTACACTTCGACTTCCTTCTAAGATCTTCATGAGGAATACAATAGAGTCTGGATTTTTATAGGAGCAAATTTATGGGTCAGTTGTATGTTGATGTAAATTGGTCATCCCCTTCTGCTGTGGTATAAACAAAATAATCCGTTTCACCCACGTATTTTTTCATCTCAAAGTATTTTTTTTTTATATAAAAAAGTTAAATGATGAGAGGTCTGAGGTATACTAAATTCCTTGCAGAGTGACAAATTTCGACTAGAATTGCAGAACACAAAAGGCAAGTTAAGCACAAACAGAATAAATTTGTTAGGTAAGACACATATGCAACAGTTAGGTATCTTTATTTCGAAATAAAGATACCTAACTGTTGCATATGTGTCTTACCTAACAATCTGTCGGTATTTTATACCATTTTAATGTTCAGAATAAATTTGGACAAAAGGAAAACTAATAGAAGTAAAACCAATGTCAACACAAGGAAAGGGAAATGAATTCTTGACATATTTGCAAAATTCACTAAATATTTCAATACATAATCACACACTGGTGCAACCATCAGAACAAAGAAACACTGATTTTCAAGGTGGGTCAGAAGAGCTGCATAGTATTTATAATTATGTTTAATGAGTCTTATTTCTTGGCTACCGTTAAGAGTAGGTTAGAAAAAATATATGATTGATTGGGTTGGATTTGAGAGGAAACTGTAAAATATTGGTAATAGTCATAAAAAGTTTCGTTGCCTCGTTGTTCTCAAAGTATATATGACCCATTATAATTATGTAAACCAAAAGTTTCTCTTTCATCTTCTGCTGAGGAAGATCTCTTTATACAGTGTCTTTCTGTCTCCAAGACAACTGACTCATATCATCGAGGAATCTCCACTTTGCTGCCCCCTCAACGAAGGTTCCTTTATGTTGGTGAGGGGCTCTTGATTTAGGGAATTAGATCTGTGTTCCAGTTCCCCGAATTAAGCCTGAATGCCTTCCACATCCCCCCCCGCAGGCGCTGTATAATCCTCCGGGTTTAGCGCTTTCCCCTTGATTATAATAATAATAATAATCCACTTTGTTGCTTCATCATAATTTGTCGTATTTATTTTTCTTCATTTCTTACCTTAAATGTTCTAAGACTTTCAGTGAATTTCCACAATGATGAGTGAAAATATTACACTAAACTATTTGCACAAGTCATGATTCACAAAAACGGAAATATTGTAAAATTCATGAGGGTTCTATTATTTTTATCATTGCCTCTAACTTAGTGATTCACTGTATCATTAATAAGTTAATTTTTTTTTCATAAATCTTCTTGTTATCAATATATAATATGCTGCCTAGAGGACACACTGGATACATAGCTATAAAATATTGGAAAATGAGAATAAATATTTTCTAATGCTATTGGTGTCACTGATCTCCTTAATTATTATAAAAGTTCCAGTGTCAGTGATATTTAAAAATAAATAAATTACCTGTTCCCTTACCTTAGGCAATAATTAGAATAAACTTCATATGAAACAAATATACAAGAATTCTTTCTTCCTCTTCCATTGTGATTGATAAACTAACAAAGACACGAAAACCTGAAATAATCTAAATTTTAATTATTTAACTGTAATTTTTTTAAATAAGAAAATGTATAGGAATAAGACAGTGTTAGAGGTGAAGTTTTTAAATTTTAATGAACATGATAACAAAAATCAAGAAATATTTTTGATGTACATATTAAAAGACACGTCAAGTAAAATGTTTTATTAAAACAATAAGGTAAAAAAAATATGAAAAATATTAGAAATATGGAATAATTATATATCAGGATATAATTACACTTATAATTCTGTTTAAGAATTTAAGATTTAGGAAACTTCCTTAATTTGAGTAAATCTATTTTTACACATTTTGATGATGACGATGATGATGATGATGATGATGATTATTATTATTATTATTATTACCTGAAGAGTCTGTTAAGGGTAGGATAAATTATCATTCCCAGTGTTAACAACAGACGCACCTTATGCACTGTTCTTTTATTGACATCAATTTTCTAATGGAATTTAGGTGAATATTGTTTTAATAATGGCGTTGTTTATGATGTAATTAAAATTTAATAAAAAATGAAAATAGACACTCGATAAATTATTTTCCAAAAAAAATAATGTAAAACATTTGAAAATCTGAAAATAATTTCCATTACATTACTATATGTGGAAAAGTTACATTTAAAAACACATTTAAAAGCATATTTAAAAACACATTTAAAACACATTTAAAACACATTTAAAAACACAATTAAAAACACATTTAAAAACACATTTAAAAACACATTTAAAAACACATTTAAAAACACATTTAAAAACACATTTAAAAACACATTTAAAAACACAATTAAAAACACATTTAAAAACACATTTAAAAACACATTTAAAAACACACTTAACACAATTAAAAACACAGAGAAAATAAGAACATTTATAATTACTATCAACTTTATTAAGCTGGAAAATGAACTGAGAAAATAACAATGAACTTAAAACAAAGAAATGATGCAAATAAATAATAAATCTAATAAGAGGAGAATGAAAATATTATAATGTATAAAAGATGTTGGAAAATTAATTAATGAACATTAAACCGAAAGTGAACTTATAATTATCTCGTTCTTTTCAGGGATCACTATTAGTGAGAGAAAGTGATCACCAAGTGAAAGTGATCACCATCAAGTGAAACTGATCAAGTGAAAGTGATCACTACCAAGTGAAAGTAATCACCATCAAGTGAAAGTAATCACCATTAAGTGAAAGTAATCACCATCAAGTGAAAGTAATCACCATTAAGTGAAAGTAATCACCATCAAGTGAAAGTAATCACCATCAAGTGAAAGTAATCACCATCAAGTGAAAGTAATCACCATCAAGTGAAAGTAATCACCATCAAGTGAAAGTGATCACCATCAAGTGAAAGTGATCACCATCAAGTGAAAGTGATCACCATCAAGTGAAAGTGATCACCATCAAGTGAAAGTAATCACCATCAAGTGAAAGTGATCACCATCAAGTGAAAGTGATCACTATCAAGTGAAAGTAATCACCATCAAGTGAAAGTGATAACCATCAAGTGAAAGTGATCACTATCAAGTGAAAGTAATCACCATCAAGTGAAAGTGATCACCATCAAGTGAAAGTAATCACCATCAAGTGAAAGTGATCACCATCAAGTGAGAGTGATCACTATCAAGTGAAAGTAATCACCATCAAGTGAAAGTAATCACCATCAAGTGAAAGTGATCACCATCAAGTGAAAGTGATCACCATCAAGTGAAAGTGATCACCATCAAGTGAAAGTAATCACCATCAAGTGAAAGTAATCACCATCAAGTGAAAGTGATCACCATCAAGTGAAAGTAATCACCATCAAGTGAAAGTGATCACCATCAAGTGAAAGTGATCACTATCAAGTGAAAGTAATCACCATCAAGTGAAAGTGATAACCATCAAGTGAAAGTGAACAATATCAAGTGAAAGTGATCACTATCAAGTGAAAGTGATCACCCTCAAGTGAAACTGATAACCATCAAGTGAAAGTGATCACCGTCAAGTGAAAGTGATCACCATCAAGTGAAAATGATCACCATCAAGCGAAAGTGAATATCAAGTGAAGGTGATCACCATCAAGGGAAAGTGATCATCAAGTGAAAGTGATCACTTCAAGTGAAAGTGATCATCAAGTAAAAGTGATCACCATCAAGTGAAAGTGATCATCAAGTAAAAGTGATCACCATCAATTCAAAGTGATCACCATCAAGTGAAAGTGATCACCATTAAGTGAAAGTGATCATCAAGTGAAAGCGATCACCTTCAAGTGAAAGTGATCACCATCAAGTGAAAGTGGTCACCATCAATTCAAAGTGATCACCATCAAGTGAAAGTGATCACCATCAAGTGAAAGTGATCACCATCAAGTGAAAGTGGTCACCATCAATTCAAAGTGATCACCATCAAGTGAAAGTGTTCACCATCAAGTGAAAGTGGTCACCATCAATTCAAATTGATCACCATCAAGTGAAAGTGATCACCATCAAGTGAAAGCGATCATCGTCAAGTGAAAGTGATCACCATCAAGTGAAAGTGATCACCATCAAGTGAAAGTGATCACTATCAAGTGAAAGTGATCACTATCAAGTGAAAGTGATCACCATCAAGTGAAAGTGATCACTATCAAGTGAAAGTGATCACTAACACATCAGAAACATTCAGACATTATGGAACATTCTTAATCAGTTAAAATATATAGACACAGTAACCAAATATCATCAATCAAACTGAAAGAAAACTTGACAAACATTTACAAAATTATTTGTTTGGCATAAATAACTAGGTACTGAGAAGACCCTCATCAATGTTTACAAATGTTAATGTTTCCTGTTTATAAACATAAAATGATGCTAAAGTATTTGGAAAATGTCAAAAAACAAATATGTTTTGTTTTAGTATAACACTGATAGGCTGATTATGAAACTGAAATTGTTTAATTTCAGTCGTGTAAGATTTTTTTTTAATCTTATGATCATAATTCTGGGTATTACCGATAAAAAATCAAAATCACAAATGTTACCCATCATATTGTACATATATATTGTGCAGTTAATGACAAAAATTAATCTGCGAAAAATTAATTTTAACACACCGAAAACATGTATATCTCATTGTTATTAATAATATACAAAAATTTAAACTGATCAATGGTATATTTAACAGAACTTTGGTAAAAAAAAAAGTTACGTCATGCTAGTTTACACACCATTAGGAAGCTAGCATAGATATGTTTTTCATTGGCACTATTTATACAATCATATTGTCCTGTTGCACCATCGTTCTGCATGAATTATCCACCAAACTGATAGCCAAGTTTCCTCTGATATTTCTTTTTCATGATGGCTGTATCTTTGTGAATTCCTGTTTGACAAAAACTTTACGCGGTGAAGCACAATTAAGTTTAGATTTGAATTCAGCGTCTCAGAATTATTTAGAAACACACCATTGTTGACTTGTTATCAGATGTTAGTCAACTTGCTCACTTAATATATATAATGTTAAATCAATAAATAATGTAGCATGTGTCAAGGTGTAAATATTAACGTACATGTGTACCAGCGGTTGCTAGTTACCTTTATAATACTTGTTGCAACGTACAGGTATACTGCTAGTTACTAGTAACCTTGATAATACCTCTTGACAAGTTCAGGTCAATAGCAGGTTATTAGTTACCTGGATGATGCTTGTTACCAGGTATAGGTAGTAAGTTGGACGAAAACTGTTTCCAGACACAAGTATTATTTCACATCAACTTGTATATTCATTAGGCATAACTAACATACTGCAGGTAGAGGACAACAATGATAACAACTGTCAAGCCAACGACTGCCTGCAGGACATTTGAATATATTGTGGCTTTATGTGGTACAGTGGCTAAGTTGGCTGTTGTGTTACTCGTTACTGTGTTGATGGTGGCACTTATTGCAGGTGTTGCACTGGTAGCTGTTGCTGGTGTTGCACTGGTAGCTGTTGTAAAACTGGTAGTTGTTGGAAGTGTAATCGCAGGAGATAAAGTTTTCATATTTATTAACTTCGTAGTTATCGGAGAAATTTGTGGTTTACAATCAGTACTCCAAAAAGCTTCTCCGTCAACAATAACATTTATCTTAGCAAGCGGGTTATAAATTGAAGCTTTGATGTTGAGGGCTTTACGACCATTAACATACACTAGGCACTCTTGGTCTTGAATGACCACTTGCACCTCGTTCCATTTATCAGTCATGAAAACAGTGTTTAGAGTGTTAGAGACTGGCTTAGGATAGCCTCCAATAACTTTACTATATGTTGCACTAACCTGAAGGCCCCTGAAATTTTGATCAGGAAAAATGAAGATGATGGTGGAATTTGTTAGACTCGCTATCGTTGTGGTTTTTGATGACTGGCGAGTAGAATAATGGTAGCATCCACTATTACAACCGTAGGCGGCGGAAACAGACATCTGGCCCCTCATGCACACGACTAGTTCAGCTGTTAACTCATCTAGAATTGTAAATATTGAAAATGTTGAATAATTTCCAGAGATAGAAAACTCTATTTCGTTATTTTGAATTTTTACTTCTATGTTTGTCCAAGAGCCTGTGATGAAGGTACTTTGAGGCCAAATGGAACTAGAAGCAAGAACAGTTCCACACTGTCCAGTGAAGAGTTTCACATCAACTTTCCCTTCTTGGGGCTCCAGACGGAGACAAGCGAATATTTTACGAAGATCTTTCACGTAGAGCTGAACGGTCCAAGCTCTGTTAATGGGCTGAAGACTGATCACGGTGGGCAGTATGGTGCAAGCATGATCAGACGGATACACCATGCATGGAACAGCTTGAGGCATGACCTGGGAGACACTCATGACCGAGAACTGTATCAGAAGTACACTCAGCAGCAGTTCCTGCAAATTAGACATCTTCAACAGCGTTCCTAAGAAGGGAAGACCCATGAATAACTTAACCAAGCAGTCAGTAGTTGTATGCTCAGTAAGTTCCGAATAAGTACAAGGACTAAGGAAGCACAGATGTCAAGTCAGCAAACACTAAAACCAGCAATGAGAGTCAGTAACTGGACTAGGATGACTTGGAGGATAACTGTAAAAATAAACACCAATCAAAAGCCTCTCAGTAATCTTAGGTATCCAATCACAATGAAAGCTAGAATTTACAGCACCATATCCTGTCCCCCTGCGAAACCATATATGTTTCTCTCTCTCTCTCTCTCTCTCTCCCTCTTTCTCTCTCTCTCTCTCTCTCTCTCTCTCTCTCTCTCTCTCTCTCTCTCTCTCTCTCTCTCTCTCTCTCTCTCTCTCTCTCTCCTCTCTCTCTCTCTCTCTCTCTCTCTCTCTCTCTCTCACACACACACACACACACAGACGTTAGGAAGTATTTCTTCAGTCATAGAGTGGTCAGGAAGTGGAACAGTCTGGCAAGTGATGTACTAAAGGTAGGAACCATACAAAGCTTTAAGACGAAGTATGATAAAGCTCAGGGAGCAAGGGGAGAGAGGATTTAGTAGCGTTCAGTGAGGAGGCGGGGCCAGGAGCTGAGTCTCGACCGCTGCAACCACAATTAGGTAAGTACAATTAGGTGAGTTCAAACACATACACACACACACACACACTGGCCAGCTCAGACATTGAGGACATCAAGTATGAGAGTCCCCTAGGAGCTAGCGACCACGTGGTTCTGTGCTTTGAATACATAGTAGAGCTGCAAGTGGAGAGAATAACAGGAGTTGAATGGGAAAAGCCTGACTATAAAAGAGGGGACTACATAGGGTTGAAGAACCACACACACACACCACACACACACACACCACACACACACACCACACACACACACACCACACACACACACCACACACACACACACACACACACACACACACACACACCACACACACAACACACACACACCACACCACACACACACACACACACACACCACACACACACACACACACCACACACACACACACCACACACACACACACCACACACACACACATCACACACACACACACCACACATACACACCCCACACACACACACACACACACCACACACACACCACACACACACACACACACCATGCACACACACCACACACACACACCACACACACACACACCACACACACCACACCACACACCACACACACACACACACACACACACACACACACACACACACACACACACACACACACACACACACCACACACACACACACACACACACACACACACACACTCACACCCTCCACCACTTGACACAAACACTTGACACAAACACGTACCCCCCCTCCCCTAACCACCTCTCCCCTCCTCTAACCACCTCACCTTAGCCACCTACCCCTCCCCCAAACCACCTAACCCCTCCCCAAACCGTCTAACCACCCCCCAACTACCTCCCTCCCTCCAATAACCATCCTCCCCCTCCCCCACAACCATCCATCCCCTCTCCTCCTAACCATCTATTCCCCTCCCCCTAACCACCCGTCCCCCCTTCTGTGGAGCAACGGGGGAACCTAGAACCTAGAACCTAGAACCTAGAACCTAGAACCTAGAACCTAGAACCAGGATGAGGGCAAGGGGCTCCAAGGGCGAATCTGGGAGGGAGGAATGGGAGGTAGAGTTCAAAAAAAGGGAGGAAGACTTGGGAAGGAGACTAGATGAGCTGGAAAGGAAGATGGAAGAGAGGTTAGCAGCAGAATGCAGAAGGTGGAAGCAACAGGCCACAGCAGCAGAAATCAAGATAGATTAGAAGAGGAGCTGAGACATCTGAAACAGCACAGAGACAAAGATATTACAGAAGTAACATCGGCAATGGCTACATCAAACACAGACAACAGGTCTGAAGGAAGCATGGAAACTAAACTGTATGCAGAGGTCCTGTCAAACCCACATGGGGCCAAAACAAAGACAGGGCGCACACTAGGACAGAATGAGAGGTTGGAAGACACTGAAGGAACTTAGACATGTGCAAGGACCTTACCAGATACCTGTGGGGGCCAGGAACAGATGAGCAGGAAGGACAAACCAAGAAGCATAGGGGCCATAACTAGGGAAGGGACTGAAGGAAGGAACACTCCACGAGAAGGAGCTAAAACACATCAGAGGATGCAATGGGAGTCACAGTGGGAGGTGGAAAGGGAGAGATCCGTGTTTGTCTATGGGCTAGACGAAGCTAAAGGGGAAACTTATGATGAAAGAAAGCAGGAGGAGAAAAAAGCGATTGAAGATAACTTGAAGGTGATAGGCGAGGGGGACATGACCCAGGTGGCAAATTTTCGGAGAACTGGGTGGTTCACAAAGGAAAGGAATCGGCCTCTCAAAGTAATTTTCAAGGCAGAATCAACCCGAACCATGATCCTGCAGGAGAAAGCACGGCTGAGAGCCAAGCAGGAGTTCCGGAGTGTGTACCTCGATCGAGACAGAACACAGGACGAAAGGAAGACAATGAAAGAGAAAGTTCAAAAACGAAAGGAGAAATGGGAGGAAATGAAAAAGGAGAGCAGAATAACCCAGGATCAAATGGAAGGACAAGTGCACCCCCTAGAAACACCTGCAGAAGGGCTCCAGCCACGACACCCCCAAGGCAACTGAACAATCCAAACCAACCATCACACACCGATCCCTCTGTTTCCACCCCCCGCACCACAGTTACAGTATTAGACCAGAAGTTGAAGGTTTGGTACACAAATGCAGATGGATTAACGAATAAACATGAGGAATGGCAAGAAAGAATCAATGAGAAGTCCCCAGACATCATAGCAGTTACAGAAACAAAACTCACGGAGACAATAACAGATGCAATCTTCCCACCAGGATACCAGATCATGAGGAAAGATAGAAGGGGCAGCGGGGGAGGTGGGGTTGCTCTGCTCGTAAAAACCAGATGGAAATTCGAGAAAATGGAAGGCATAGATGAGACGGGAGAAAGAGACTACATAGCAGGTACACTTCAGTCTGGGGAACACAAAGTGGTCATTGCAGTGATGTATAATCCACCACAGAACTGCAGGAGGCCAAGAGAGGAATATGAAGAGAGCAACAGAGCAATGGTGGACACACTTGCTGAGGTGGCAAGAAGAGCTCACTCCAGCAGAGCAAAGTTGCTGGTTATGGGGGATTTCAACCACAGGGAGATTGACTGGGAAAACCTGGAGCCACATGGGGGTCCCGAAACATGGAGAGCCAGGATGTTGGACGTGGTGCTGGAAAACCTCATGCACCAACATGTTAAGGACACTACCAGGGTGAGAGAGGAGGATGAACCAGCAAGACTGGACCTTGTGTTCACCCTGGGCAGCTCAGACATTGAGGACATCAAGTATGAGAGTCCCCTAGGAGCAAGCGACCACGTGGTTCTGTGCTTGGAATACATAGTAGAGCTGCATTTGGAGAGAATAACAGGAGTTGAATGGGAAAAGCCTGACTATAAAAGAGGGGACTACATAGGGTTGAAGAACTTCCTGCAGGAGGTCCAGTGGGACAGAGAACTGGCAGGAAAGCCAGTAAATGAAATGATGGAATATGTAACAACAAAATGCAAGGAGGCAGTGGAAAGGTTTATTCCCAAGGGCAACAAAAACAATGGGAAGACTAGAACGAGCCCCTGGTTTACCCGACGGTGTAAGGAGGCAAAAACAAAGTGCAATAGAGAATGGAAAAAGTACAAAAGGCAGAGAACACACGAAAATAGGGAGATCAGTCGCAGAGCCAGGAATGAGTACGCACAGGTAAGGAGGGAGGCCCAGCGACAGTATGAAAATGACATAGCATCGAGAATCAAGACTGACCCGAAACTGCTGTATAGCCACATCAGGAGGAAGACAACGTCAAAGACCAGGTGATCAGATTAAGGACAGAAGGTGGAGAACTCACAAGAAATGATCAGGAGATATGTGAGGAGCTGAACAGGAGATTTAAGGAAGTTTTTACAGTAGAGACAGGAAGGGCTGTGGGAAGACAGCACAGAAGGGAACATCAAGAGGGAATATACCAACAAGTGTTGGATGACATACGAACAACTGAGGAGGAGGTGAAGAAGCTCTTAAGTGACCTTGACACTCAAAGGTGATGGGACCGGACAACATCTCCCCATGGGTCCTTAGAGAAGGAGCAGAGATGCTGTGCGTGCCTCTAACCCACATCTTCAAACACATCCCTTGAAACTGGGCAACTACCTGGAAATGGAAGACAGCTAATGTAGTCCCCATATTTAAGAAAGGAAATAGAAACGAGGCACTAAACTACAGACCTGTGTCTCTGACATGTATTGTGTGCAAAGTCATGGAGAAGATTATCAGGAGGAGAGTGGTCGAACACCTGGAAAGGAACAAGATTATAAATGAAAACCAGCATGGGTTCATGGAAGGCAAATCTTGTATCACAAACCTCCTGGAGTTTTATGACAAGGTAACAGAAGTAAGACACGAGAGAGAGGGGTGGGTAGATTGCGTTTTCCTAGACTGCAGGAAGGCCTTTGACACAGTTCCCCACAAGAGATTAGTGCAGAAGCTGGAGGATCAGGCGCATGTAAAAGAGAGAGCACTGCAATGGATAAGGGAATACCTGACAGGGAGGCAGCAACGAGTCATGGTACGTGAAGAGGTATCACAGTGGGCGCCTGTTACGAGTGGGGTCCCACAGGGGGTCAGTTCTAGGACCAGTGCTATTTTTGATACATGTGAACGACATGATGGAAGGAATAGACTCTGAAGTGTCCCTGTTCGCAGATGATGTGAAGTTGATGAGAAGAATTAAATCGGACGAGGATGAGGCAAGACTGCAAAGAGACCTGGACAGGCTGGACATGTGGTCCAGTAACTGGCTTCTCGAATTCAATCCAGCCAAATGCAAAGTCATGAAGATTGGGGAGGGGCAAAGAAGACCGCAGACAGAGTATAGGCTAGGTGGACAAAGACTACAGACCTCACTCAGGGAGAAAGATCTTGGGGTGACCATAACACCGAGCACATCACCGGAGGCACACATCAACCAAATAACCGCTGCAGTATACGGGCGCCTGGCAAACCTGAGAATAGCGTTCCGATACCTTAATAAGGAATCGTTCAAGACACTGTACACTGTGTATGTTAGGCCCATACTGGAGTATGCAGCACCAGTCTGGAACCCACACCTGGTCAAGCACGTCAAGAACTTAGAGAACATAAGAACATAAGAACATAAGAAAGGTGGAACACTGCAGGAGGCCTGTTGGCCCATACTAGGCAGGTCCTTTACAATTCATCCCACTAACAAAACATTTGCCCAACCCAATTTTCAATGCCACCCAAGAAATAAGCTCTGATGTGAAAGTCCCACTCAAATCCAACCCCTCCCACTCATGTACTTATCCAACCTAAATTTGAAACTACCCAAAGTCCCAGCCTCAATAACCCAACTAGGTAGACTGTTCCACTCATCTACTACCCTATTTCCAAAGCAATACTTTCCTATGTCCTTTCTGAATCTAAACTTATCTAATTTAAATCCATTACTGCGGGTTCTCTCTTGGAGACACATCCTCAAGACCTTATTAATATCCCCTTTATTAATACCTATCTTCCACTTATACACTTCGATCAGGTCTCCCCTCATTCTTCGTCTAACAAGTGAATGTAACTTAAGAGTCTTCAATCTTTCTTCATAAGGAAGATTTCTAATGCTATGTATTAATTTAGTCATCCTACGCTGAATGTTTTCTAACGAATTTATGTCCATTCTGTAATATGGAGATCAGAACTGAGCTGCATAATCTAGGTGAGGCCTTACTAATGATGTATAAAGCTGCAGTATGACCTCTGGACTTCTGTTGCTTACACTTCTTGATATAAATCCCAGTAATCTATTTGCCTTATTACGTACGCTTAGGCATTGCTGTCTTGGTTTAAGGTTGCTGCTCACCATAACCCCCAAGTCCATTTCGCAATCTATATGACTAAGTTCTACATCATTTAACTTATAAGTACTAGGGTTATGGGCACTCCCAAGCTTCAGAACCTTCCATTTATCTACACTGAACTGCATCTGCCACTTTTCTGACCAAGAATAGAGTTTGTTTAAATCCTCCTGAAGTTTCATAACATCTACGTTTGAATCAATTATCCTACCTATCTTTGTGTCATCGGCGTATTTGCTCATATCACTAGTAATTCCCTCATCAAGATCATTGATATATATTATAAACAACAACGGGCCCAAGACTGATCCCTGTGGAACGCCACTTGTTACAGATCCCCACTTGGATTTAACCCCATTTATGGACACTCTCTGCATCCTGTCAGTGAGCCATGACTCGATCCACGAGAGCACTTTTCCCCCAATGCCATGAGCTGCTACTTTCTTTAACAGTCTATGGTGCGGAACTCTATCAAAAGCCTTACTAAAATCTAAGTAAATAATATCAAATTCTTTATCGTAGTCAACAGCCTCAAAAGCTTCACTGAAGAAAGTTAATAAATTATTTAGACAAGCCCGGCCTCTTGTGAACCCATGCTGGTTCTTAAAAAGTAGCTTTCGAAATGGCTTTTAAATCTCACTATAATTCCCTAGAAATTTGCCTACAATTGAGTCAGGCATATTGGGGAAATTTTGAGAAAGTAAAAAGGGTTTTGCAACAAGGCTTTCCCAAGCTCGGGGGAATGTCTACGAGGAAATTTAAAAGGAAAATGGACTGACAAATTGGAGGACAAGGGGGGGTCGGGGAGACATATAAGACATACAAAATACTGCGGGGAATAGCAAGGGGGACAGAGATAGGATTTTCCCAGGAGGGGACACAGGGAAAAGGGGGCCAACTGGAAGCTGAAGCTCAGACGAGTCACGGGGCGTTAGGAAGATTTCTTCAGTCATGGGTTTGTCAAAGGAAGCCTAGCAAAAAGAAGTAGTGGAGGAGGAAAAATACATTTTTTAAAAGAGGGAAAGACAAAATCAGGGAAACAGAGAGAGGGAGAGAGGACCCCGTACGATCAGTGAAGAGGGAGGCCAGGACTGATCCGACCCCTGCCAAAACCCCAATTAGGGAAAATTGAGACACTTTTGCAGATTTGGTTTTTTAAAAAAATTTCGCCCACAGTGGCTTCATCTCAATACAAGAGGAAGGTAAGAGGGGAGAAAGGTAAATTCCCTGAGGTTGTCCTCAAATTTTTTTAAAAAAAAAAGGGCCGTTAAAGTGGGTTATTTTGGGGAGGGACGTAAAAAGGGTGGGGGGGGTCGGGGGACCATCCACTAGTCGAAGTTTTGTCCAAAGGTTGAACAAGTGTTAAAATTCTTTGTAACAAATCCCCTGACCAGTGTTAAAGTTTGATAAAATTTGGTTTAAAAACCGAATTTTAAATTGAGACCTTTTGCCATAGGGAATCTTTTTCAAAAATTTCGCCCCCCTTTCATCAAATCCAATCAAAGGGGGCTGGGAAAAGAATTTTAACATTTTCAACCTGGGGCATTTGGTTTTCCCCCTTTTGAAAAACCAGGGGGGTAAGGGGGAAACGGGGGGGTGGGGTGGGGTGGGGGGGGGGGGGGGTTTGTGGGTGGTTTGTGGGGTTTTTTGGGGTTTGTTTGTGTTTTGGGGTTGGTTTGGTTTTTGGGGGGTTGGGGTTTGGGGGTAAGGGGGGGGGGGGGGGGAAAAATTTGAAAGTTGGGGTTAAGGAGGGGGGGTGGGGGGGGTGGGTTTTGTTTGGGGGGATTGCGCCTCAACTTTAGAATTTCAAAATAGGGGGTTAAAGGGGGGATTTTTGTAATTCTAAAGGGTGGAGGCGGGGGCATGGGGACCTATACTATTTTTCGTCCTTTTTTCAAATTTTTTTTGGGAAAAACCCTGAGCGAGTGTCTGAAAGTTTATTTAAGTTTTAAAACCACATGTTGGTTAAAAACTTATCCCAAATTTTAACTTTATTAGAAATTTGACAAGGGCTTCACTCCCAAACGAGGGAAACTAAAGGGGGGAAGGGAAAGGGGAAAAACCCCCAACCGGGTCATTTTTATCCTCACGTAAAACCTAGGCCTAAATGGGTTTTTAAGATGATGGACGAAACCCGGTAGGGGGGCAATTCCATCCCTTCTTGGTCTTTTTTAAAGGTTGAACAATTGTGAAAATTCCCTTTTTAAAAGATCCCTAGCTGCAGTGTCTCATTTATGTGGTTTAAAAAACCCAAAAATTAGACACTTTTCGCATATGGGAAAATTTTTTAAAAATTTCCCCCCACTGGTTTAAGCCTAAAAAAGATCCCTAAGGGGGGGAAAAGGGTCCTCCCTACGTTTTCATCCCTAATTTTAAAAAGTCCGGGGGCCAGCGTTTTTACA
>NC_069447.1:4300407-4311297 GCF_026875155.1 Cherax quadricarinatus | reverse complement strand
GGCTCCCCCCACACTTAGTGGCTCAGACAATTAAAAAAAACCCTTCTAGGATTGTTCACTACCCTGACACACTTAGCAACCCTTGCAGAACACTTAGGTAGCCCTCAAAAACACTTAAATTCCCGGAGCACCGACGGCGTGACTAGCGAGCTCGCTGTCCCTACTGTGTGTGTGTGTGTGGTGTGTGTGTGTGTGTGTGTGTGTGTGTGTGTGTGTACATTGCTGGGTGCTGTTCAGTACCTGGAGAATGCATCTTCTGATCGACTGCAAACTTTAAGTGCTGATGTATTTTCCTCAAAGTGGTTTTCGCATTGATTTTAGGTGGAGAAAATTATTTACTTAGCCATTTTATTAATCAAATTAATTTCTGTGAAATGACTTGAGAATATTTCTTGGGGTCAGAAATAAAATACAATGTTTGACTTGACTGATATATGTTAAGTTTGATCTATATAATGTTCTTCTATGTGTATATAACATCTCAAGATTGTAAAACAAAAATTATGTTAAGTATTCAAAGTGTAAATTAAAGGTACCTAATTACTTATATGTATACAAAAATTATGTTAAGTATTCAAAGTGTAAATTAAAGGTACCTAATTACTTACATGTATACAAAAATTATGTTAAGTATTCAAAGTGTAAATTAAAGGTACCTAATTACTTACATGTATACCAAAAATATGTTAGATTCAAAGTGTAAATTAAAGGGTACCTAATTACTTACATGTATACAAAATTATGTTAAGTTTTTCAAGTGTAAAATTTAAGGAAACCTAATTTACTTACATGTATACAAAAATTATGTTAAGTATTCAAAGTGTAAATTAAAGGTACCTAATTACTTACATGTATACAAAAATTATGTTAAGTATTCAAAGTGTAAATTAAAGGTACCTAATTACTTACATGTATACAAAAATTATGTTAAGTATTCAAAGTGTAAATTAAAGGTACCTAATTAAACTTACATGTATACAAAAAATTATGTTAAGTATTCAAAGTGTAAATTAAGGTACCTAATTACTTACATGTATACAAAAATATGTTTAAGTATTCAAAAGTGTAAATTAAAGGTACCTAATTACTTACATGTATACTTACTTAAACCTTAAATACTGGTCAGACTTATACAAATAATTGGGATGATTTTTTCCAGTGTTAAGCTTCAAGTTGTTCATAATAATAAAGGAACTGGGGAAACTGAGGTACCTATTTCCATGCAATAAATTGAGAGTGCCTCACCCACCTGGCTTCACCCGTGTCTCATCCACCTGGCTTCACCCGTGCCTCATCCACCTGGCTTCACCCATGCCTCACCCACCTGGCTTCACCCGTGCCTCACCCACCTGGCTTCACCCGTGCCTCATCCACCTGGCTTAACCCGTGCCTCATCCACCTGGCTTCACCCGTGTCTCATCCACCTGGCTTCACCCGTCCCCTCATCCACCGGCTTACCAGCCTCACCCACCTGGCTTCACCCGTGCCTCACCCACCTGCTTCCCCCGTGCCTCTCCACCTGGTTTAAACCCGTGCCTCATCCACCTGGCTTCACCCGTGCCTCATCCACCTGGCTTCACCCGTGCCTCACCCACCTGGCTTCACCCGTGCCTCATCCACCTGGCTTCACCCGTGCCTCACCACCTGGCTTCACCCTTGCCTCTTTCCACCTGGCTTCACCCGTGCCTCACCCCCCTGGCTTCACCCGTGCCTCATCCACCTGGTTTTCACCCGTGCCCTCACCCACCTGGCTTCACCCTGCCTCATCCACCTGGCTAAAACCCGTGCTCATCCCACCTGGCTTCACCCGTGCCTCACCCCACCTGGCTTCACCCGTGCCTCACCCACCTGGTTTCCCCCGGCCTCATCCACCTGGCTTCACCCGTGCCTCATCCACCTGGCTTCACCCGTGCCTCATCCCCTGGCTTCACCCGTGCCTCATCCACCGGGCCTTCACCCGTGCCTCATCCCACCTGCTTCACCCGGCCTCACCCACCTGGCTTCACCCTGCCTCACCCACCTGGCTTCACCCGTCCCTTTCACCCACCTGGCTTCACCCGTGCCTCATCCACCTGGCTTCACCCGTGCCTCACTCACCAGGCTTCACCCGTGCCTCACCCACCTAGCTTCACCCGTGCCTCATCCACCTGGCTTCACCCGTGCCTCACTCACCTGGCTTCACCCTTTGCCTCACCCACCTGGCTTAAACCCCGTGCCTCATCCACCTGGCTTCACCAGTGCCTCATCCACCTGGCTTCACCAGTGCCTCATCCACCTGGCTTCACCCGTGCCTCATGCACCTGGCTTCACCCGTGCCTCATCCACCTGGCTTCACCCGTGCCTCATCCACCTGGCTTCACCCGTGCCTCATCCACCTGGCTTCACCCGTGCCTCATCCACCTGGCTTCACCCGTCCCTCATCCACCTGGTTAACCGTGCCTCATCCACCTGGCTTCACCCGTGCCTCATCCACCTGGCTTCACCGTGCCTCACCCACCTGGCTCACCCGTCCCTCACCCACCTGGCTTCACCCGTGCCTCACCCACCTGGCTTCACCCGTGCCTCACCCACCTGGCTTCACTCGTGCCTCACCCACCTGGCTTCACCCGTGCCTCACCACCTGGCTTCACTCGTGCCTAAACCACCTGGCTTCACCCGTGCCTCACCCACCCGGCTTCACCCTGGCCTCACCCACCTGCTTCAAACCGTGTCTCACCCACCTGGCCCTTCACCCGTGCCTCACCCACCTGGCTTCACCCGGTCTCACCCACCTGGCTTCACCCGTGTCTCACCCACCTGGCTTCACCCGTGTCTCACCCACCTGGCTTCACCCGTGCCTCACCCACCTGGCTTCACCCGTGCCTCACCCACCTGGCTTCACCCGTGCCTCACCCACCTGGCTTCACCCGTGCCTCACCCACCTGGCTTCACCCGTGCCTCACCCACCGGGCTTCACCCGTCCCTCACCCACCTGGCTTCACCCGTGCCTCACCCACTGGCTTCACCCGTGCCTCACCCCCCTGGCTTCACCCGTGCCTCACCACCTGGCTTCACCCGTGCCTCACCCACCGGGCTTCACCGTGCCTCACCCACCTGGCTTCACCCTGCCTCACCCACCGGGCCCTTTCACTCGTGCCTCACCCACCTGGCTTCACCCGTGCCTCACCCACCCGGCTTCACCCGTGCCTCACCCACCTGGCTTCAACCGTGTCTCACCCACCTGGCTTCACCCGTGCCTCACCCACCTGGCTTCACCCGTGTCTCACCCACCTGGCTTCACCCGTGTCTCACCCACCTGGCTTCACCCGTGTCTCACCCACCTGGCTTAAACCCCGTGCCTCACCCACCTGGCTTCACCCGTGCCTCACCCACCTGGCTTCACCCGTGCCTCACCCACCTGGCTTCACCCGTGCCTCACCCACCTGGCTTCACCCGTGCCTCACCCACCTGGCTTCCCCCGTGCCTCACCCACTGGCTTCACCCGTGCCTCCACCCACCTGGCTTCACTCGTGCCTCACCCACCTGGCTTCACCCGTGCCTCACCCACCTGGCTTCACTCGTGCCTCACCCACCTGGCTTCACCCGTGCCTCACCCCCCCGGCTTCACCCGTGCCTCACCCCCTGGCTTAAAACCGTGTTCACCCACCTGGCTTCACCCCGTGCCTCCCCACCGGGCTTCCACCCGTGTCTCACCCACCTGGCTTCACCCGTGTCTCACCCACCTGGCTTCACCCGTGTCTCACCCACCTGGCTTCACCCGTGCCTCACCCACCTGGCTTCACCCGTGCCTCACCCACCTGGCTTCACCCGTGCCTCACCCACCTGGCTTCACCCGTGCCTCACCCACCTGGCTTCACCCGTCAACCATGATAACTTCATAATATAACTTACTAACGACTTCAAACTTACTGTACTGGTATATTTTAGGATATTAATCTCCCTCAGATAACAAAAGAAAGCCTCTTCAGTTTGGCTTCGAAGTCGGTGGTTCCTAATGCAGACGTGGAACTAATTTACAGCTGTGTGCATGCAAAGCTGCCATTTTTGTTGACGACATTGGGCAATAGTTTCCAAGTGATTTGACTGTTGTGATGAATGATTTTGAAAACCGATAAGTTGAAGATTGAGACACTTATGCAACATATGGGAATCTTTATTGAGGAAACGTTTCGCTACACAGTGGCTTCATCAGTCCAATACAAAGCAGGAAGGTGTAAAGAGAGGAGGAGTTTGAGGTAATCAGTCCCTCAGCCTGGAGTCAATGTGTTCAGTCCATCAATCTTGCAGAATGTGCAGCATAGGGCCGTAGACGTGGCTTAGATATGCCCCACTCTGCACTATTTCATTCACGTATATTGAGGTAGAGAGGGCTAGGGTTATACAACACGGGGGCACCTTTCTGTGATCACGAGGTGAGTGAAATACATCTGGCTTCCCAAGATGCACTTGGCTTCCCCATCTCCAGGAAGCAACCCATAATAAGGAACTAACTCTCAAGTACATATGTCCTGCTAAGTGAGCAGGAGCAGCAGGTGTTGTGAGCAGAAGCAGCAGGTGTTGTGAGCAGGGGCAGCAGGTGTTGCGAGCAGGAGCAGCAGTTGTTACGTCACTTACACACATGTTGCGTCCAACTCACAACCAAACCGTCAAGATGTTGGTTGTACGATGAACAATGTACCACACAGGTACAGTAAGATGAACAATGTACAACACAGGTACAGTAAGATGAACACTGTACCACACAGGTACAGTAAGATGAACATTATACCACACAGGTACAGTAAGATGAACACTGTACCACACAGGTACAGTAAGATGAACACTGTACCACACAGGTACAGTAACATGAACACTGTACCACACAGGTACAGTAAGATGACCATTGTACCACACAGGTACAATAAGATGAACATTGTACCACACAGGTACAGTAAGATGAACATTGCACCACACAGGTACACTAAGATGAACATTACACAAATAACCCGCACATAGAAGAGAGGAGCTTACGACGACGTTTCGGTCCGACTTGGACCATTTACAAAGTCACACTAACCAGAAGTGGAGCAGGACGGCTATATATAGGCAGGAAGAGGTAGTGGTGGTGGTAGTAGTAGTAGTAGTAGTAGTAGTAGTAGTAGTAGTAGTAGTAGTGGTAGTAGTAGTAGTAGTAGTAGTAGTAGTAGTAGTAGTAGTAGTAGTAGCAGTAGTAGTAGTAGTAGTAGTAGTAGTAGTAGTAGTGGTAGTAGTGGGGAACTCAAGAGGAGGAGCCAGTCAAATATAAAGACAGGGGAGCACTGCAAGGGAGCTAGGTGCCCACAGAGGGAGAGCAAGTGCACAGAGGTGGGGGGAAGGAGAAGAGATGAAATAAATAATGAAGGAACAGAAACACGCGATAGAAGAAAGACAAAAAAAGAAAAAAAAGGAAAGGGGAAGAGGGAGAAGAAGAAAATGAGGAATCAGGTTAAGTCACGGGTGTTCTGAAGTTTGGAGCATTTTACAATGTAGTGGGAGAGGAAGGCATTTACAGAGACGAAGCCACGACTAAGGTTCATACAAGGAAAGTTGTGTATTAGAGAGGATTCAACAAGACGGCGACTGTTAAAGTTGGAAGTAGGGAAGACAGTTTAGCAGAAGACCAGTCTATAGGATGGCTGTGATCTCTGACGTGACAGAAAAGAGCATTGTTAGTGTCGGCAAGCCTAACACTATTTTTGTGCTCCCTAAGTCTGTACGAAAGAGATCGTGCCTTTTTTTGTTATTTATATAAGATGAACATTGTACCACACAGGTACAGTAAGATGAACACTGTACCACACAGGTACAGTAAGATGAACACTGTACCACACAGGTACAAATAAGAAGAACACTGTACCACACAGGTACGGTTAAGATAAATACGTACCACACAGGTACAGTAAGATGAACAATGTACCACACAGGGACAGTAAAAATGAACACTGTACCACACAGGTACAGTAAGATGAACAATGTACCACACAGGTACAGTAAGATGAACAATGTACCACACAGGTACAGTAAGATGAACACTGTACCACACAGGTACAGTAAGATGAACAATGTACCACACAGGTACAGTAAGATGAACAATGTACCACACAGGTACAGTAAGATGAACAATGTACCACACAGGTACAGTAAGATGAACACTGTACCACACAGGTACAGTAAGATGAACACTGTACCACACAGGTACAGTAAGATGAACATTGTACCACACAGGTACAGTAAGATGAACACTGTACCACACAGGTACAGTAAGATGAACATTGTACCACACAGGTACAGTAAGATGAACACTGTACCACACAGGTACAGTAAGATGAACACTGTACCCCACAGGTACAGGGAAGATGAACATTGTACCACAAATGTACAGTAAGATAACACTGTACCACACAGGTACAGTAAGGGTGAATAATGTAAACCCCCAGGTACAGTAAGATGAACACTGTACCACACAGGTACAGTAAGATGAACAAAATACCACACAGGTACAGTAAGATGAAACACTGTACCACACAGGTACATAAGATGAACACTGTACCACACAGGTACAGTAAGATGAACAATGTAAACCCCACAGGTACAGTAAAATGAACATTGTACCACACAGGTACAGTAAGATGAACATTGTACCACACAGGTACAGTAAGATGAACAATGTACCACACAGGTACAGTAAGATGAACAATGTACCACACAGGTACAGTAAGATGAACATTGTACCACCCCAGTACAGTAAGATGAACACTGTACCACACAGGTACAGTAATGAACACTGTACCACACAGGTACCCGTAAATGAACACTGTACCACACAGGTACAGTAAGATGAACACTGTACCACACAGGTACAGTAAGATGAAAAATGTACCACACAGGTACAGTAAGATGAACACTGTACCACACAGGTACAGTAAGATGAACACTGTACCACACAGGTACAGTAAGATGAACACTGTACCACACAGGTACAGTAAGATGAACACTGTACCACACAGGTACAGTAAGATGAACACTGTACCACACAGGTACAGTAAGATGAACACTGTACCACACAGGTACAAGATGAACATTGTACCATACAGGTACAGTAAGATGAACACTGTACCACACAGGTACAGTAAGATGAACACTGTACCACACAGGTACAGTAAGATGAACACTGTACCACACAGGTACAGTAAGATGAACACTGTACCACACAGGTACAGTAAGATGAACATTGTACCACACAGGTACAGTAAGATGAATATTGTACCACACAGGTACAGTAAGATGAATATTGTACCACACAGGTACAGCAAGATGAACAATGTACCACACAGGTACACTAAGATGAACATTGTATCACACAGGCACAGAAAGATGAACATTGTACCACACAGGTACAGTAAGATGAACATTGTACCACACAGGTACAGTAAGATGAATATTGTACCACACAGGTACAGCAAGATGAACAATGTACCACACAGGTACAGTAACATGAACAATGTACCACACAGGTACAGTAAGATGAACATTGTACCACACAGGTACAGTAAGATGAACATTGTACCACACAGGTACGGAAGATGAAACAATGTTTCCACACAGGTACAGTAAGATGAAACATTGTGCCACACAGGTTTCAGTAAGATGAACATTGTACCACACAGTACAGTAAGATGAATATTGCACATACAGGTACAGTAAGAAAGAACAATGTACCACACAGGTACAGTAAGATGAACAATGTACCACACAGGTACAGTAAGATGAACAATGTACCACATAGGTACAGTAAAATGAACAATGCACCACACAGGTACAGTAAGATGAACAATGTACCACGCAGGTACAATAAGATGATCTATGTGCCACACAGGTACAGTAAGATGAACAATGTATCACACAGGTACAGTAAGATGAACAATGTACCACAAAGGTACAGTAAGATGATCAATGTACCACACAGGTGCAGTAAGATGAACAAGGTACCACAAAGGTACAGCAAGATGAACAATGTACCACCCAGGTACAGTAAGATGAACATTGTACCACACAGATACAGTAAGATGAACAATGTACCACACAAGTACAGTAAGATGAATATTGTACCACACAGGTACAGCAAGATGAACAATGTACCACACAGGTACAGTAACATGAACAATGTACCACACAGGTACAGTAAGATGAACATTGTACCACACAGGTACAGTAAGATGAAAAATATGTACCACACATGTACAGGAAGATGAACAATGTACCACACAGGTACAGTAAGATGAACATTGTACCACACAGGTACAGTAAGATGAACACTGTACCACACAGGTACAGTAAGATGAACTTTGTACCACACAGGTACAGTAAGATGAACAATGTACCACACAGGTACAGTAAGATGAAAATTGTACCACACAGGTACATAAGATGAACACTGTAACCCCACAGGTACAGTAAGATGAACACTGTACCACCAAGGTACAGTAAGATGAACACTGTACCACCCCAGGTACAGTAAGATGAACACTGACCACACAGGTACAGTAAGATGAACACTGTACCCCACAGGTACAGTAAGATGAACACTGTACCACACAGGTACAGTAAGATGAACACTGACCACAAAAGGTACAGTAAGATGAACACTGTACCACACAGGTACAGTAAATGAACAATGTACCACACAGGTACAGTAAGATGAACACTGTACAACACAGGTACAGTAAGATGAACACTGTACCACACGGTACAGTAAGATGAACATTGTACCATACATGTACATAAGATGAAACCCGTACCCCACAGGTACAGTAAGATGAACACTGTACCACACAGGTACAGTAAGATGAACACTGTACCACACAGGTACAGTAAGATGAACCCCTGTACCACAAGGTACAGTAAGATGAACATTGTACCACACAGGTAAAAGTAAGATGAATATTGTACCACACAGGTACAGTAAGATGAATATTGTACCACACAGGTACAGCAAGATGAACAATGTACCACACAGGTACACTAAGATGAACATTGTATCACACAGGCACAGAAAGATGAACATTGTACCACACAGGTACAGTAAGATGAACATTGTACCACACAGGTACAGTAAGATGAATATTGTACCACACAGGTACAGCAAGATGAACAATGTACCACACAGGTACAGTAACATGAACAATGTACCACACAGTTACAGTAAGATGAACATTGTACCACACAGGTACAGTAAGATGAACATTGTACCACACAGGTACAGGAAGATGAACAATGTACCACACAGGTACAGTAAGATGAACATTGTGCCACACAGGTACAGTAAGATGAACATTGTACCACACAGGTACAGTAAGATGAATATTGCACCATACAGGTACAGTAAGATGAACAATGTACCACACAGGTACAGTAAGATGAACAATGTACCACACAGGTACAGTAAGATGAACAATGTACCACACAGGTACAGTAAAATGAACAATGCACCACACAGGTACAGTAAGATGAACAATGTACCACGCAGGTACAATAAGATGATCTATGTGCCACACAGGTACAGTAAGATGAACAATGTATCACACAGGTACAGTAAGATGAACAATGTACCACACAGGTACAGTAAGATGATCACTGTACCACACAGGTGCAGTAAGATGAACAAGGTACCACAAAGGTACAGCAAGATGAGCAATGTACCACACAGGTACACTAAGATGAACATTGTACCACACAGATACAGTAAGATGAACAATGTACCACACAAGTACAGTTAGATGAACATTGTACTATACAGGTACAGAAAGATGAAGAATGTACCATACAGGTACAATAAGATAAACAATGTACCACACAGGTACAGTAAGATGTACAATGTACCACACAAGTACAGTAAGATGAACAATGTACCACACAAGTACAGTAAGATGAACATTGTACTACACAGGTACAGTAAGATGAACATTGTACTACACAGGTACAATGAGATGAACATTGTTCCACACAGGTACAGTAAGATGAACAATGTACCACACAAGTACAGTAAGATGAACAATGTACCACACAAGTACAGTAAGATGAACATTGTACTACACAGGTACAGTAAGATGAACATTGTACTACACAGGTACAATGAGATGAACATTGTTCCACACAGGTACAGTAAGATGAACAATGTACTACACAGGTACAATAAGATGAACAATGTACCACACAGGTACAGTAAGATGAACAATGTACCACACAGGTACAGTAAGATGAACATTGTACTACACAGGTACATTAAGATGAACACAGTACTACACCCGGTACCAATTTAAAATGAACATTGTACTACACAGGCCAATAAGATGAACAAAAGTATACCACACAGTTACAGTAAGATGAACATTGTACCACACAGGTACAGTAAGATAAACATTGTACCACACAAGTGCAGTGAGATGAACAATGTACCACACAAGTGCAGTGAGATGAACAATGTACCACACAAGTGCAGTAATATGAACAATGTACCACACAAGTACAGTAAGATGAACAATGTATCACACAAGTACAGTAAGATGAACATTGTACTACACAGGTACAATAAGATGAACATTGTACTACGCAGGTACAATAAGATGAACATTGTACTACACAGGTACGAGATGAACATTGTACCACACAGGTACAGTAAGATGAACACTGTACTACACAGGTACAATAAGATGAACATTGTACTACACAGGTACAATAAGATGAGCATTGTACTACGCAGGTACAATAAGATGAACATTGTACTACACAGGTACGAGATGAACATTGTACCACACAGGTACAATAAGATGAACATTGTACTACACAGGTACAATAAGATGAACATTGTACTAC
>NC_069447.1:4292907-4295407 GCF_026875155.1 Cherax quadricarinatus | reverse complement strand
GATACTTAGGATTTCTCAATACCTGTCGTTGTACGTAGGGAATAACGACATACAGGTCGTTACGTCCTGACTGTAGTATGACAGAGTAAGAGAGTACAGGAATCAGGAGGAATTCAGAGTCTGTCACATTAAGTCTGGGTTGAACCTCATTATCATCACAACTAACTTCATATATCCAAATTCGATTCTTTATACAGACCATACAAATCTCTCAAACCCTTATACTTATTACCAGTGATATGTTCAACTACCTCGAAAATGACCAACAAAACTTTTGATCAAGCTTTGGCATTGCAGACGTTTTGTAAAGTATTCAGCACTAACTCTCGAACCACTACTTTGATTTGGATGGCTATGATCGAGTGTTGTTGCGACTCTTGTAAATTCTGCTGTGATTTATGAATGTTTCACGGATTCTTCTAAAAAACACTTTGAGCTAACTGGTACGTGTGGCTATGAAACATCAGAGTTGTATTTTGGTTTCGATTAGAATATAACAACTCATAAGCAAACGTTATCTACACCGTACAATGCATAATTGGAGTGTCACCTATATAAACATTGTAAGCAAATTATAGCACACTGCACATAATGTAAAACTTCATCCCAAGTTTCACTGTATGGGTATTGAAGGTGGCTCTCAAGACATCAAGTACTTTTCTTAGTGGTTTCGTTCCCGCTAAACCCATAGCTGCAGATGAATGAGGAACAAAGGTGGATTTTATTAGATCTTGAACACCCCACCACAAGTACTATGACAAATTTTCAAGAATTTCATTACAGAATTCACCTCCATTAACTTTTACTAGGGACTAAGGGGTGGAATGCCTGCAGATAAATGGCGTTCTTTAAACGCTTTAATCTACTGTTCTCGCAGTCTATCTGCAATAGAACTAACAAAATCTGTGAAATTTGACTACCATAAAACCAGATGTTTTGTTGCCTGGAGGTAACATTGGAAATTAGTAACAATCTATCGGCAAAACTAACTCTTTCCAAGGTACCTAGTAGTTTGATACACTTGGATTGATTAGGACCATTAGCATTGCCTTTATGTTGCATGCAGACACTACATTTCCAACATACTCAGAATAACAGTTGCCATTCGAGGCCAAAATATAACAATCTGCTTGTTTTACAGAACGATCCATACCAGTGTGTCAACACCTTGGTACATCGTGAACTAGCTTAAGGCTACATTCACTAGTGACTGTGAATTACTAACTGTATACTCCTTCTGCTAGGAGTACCCACTCGGCTGTTCGATACAGAATTTTCTGGTTCATGACAAAAGTCACTGAAGGTGCTTGGTGGCTTCACATTCAGAAAGATCTTCCTGAGCAGGAATCGAATCACACCAGACCACATGGGATCTGTTTTTGTGAGCATTCTTTACATCTTCAGTCACAAAAAGGAGGGTCTTGCAGTTACTATACAAACATGTCGCAGATAAGGCAACTGCGAATACATTTGACTTGCCAGGTAAATGCTCACAGGTGGATTGAACTCTTTGTGATATTCAAGGTCATCTAGCTTAACCTTCCCCAGTAGTTGTTTGTTCAGGAATAAGGTATCAGTGGAGCATGAATCTGTCCAAGACATGAACAGATGTACTGATAAATAATGTTCGAAGTGCTTTTAAAAGAACCATACTATAGCTAAAGCTTCTTGCTCTCAGGTTATTGTATAATAACGTTCAGCCTTTGTAAGGACTTCGGCTAGCATATGCAAACTGTTTGTTTTACTTGCCATCGTCTTCTGATCTAGTACGGCAGCCTATGCCAATTGATACTAGCATCAGTGTCAGATAGAAGGGCTTAGAAAATCTGAAATTTTCAAAATTGGAGCAATGTTAGCTTTTCTTTTAGAGTTTGGAATGCTCTTTCTTGACGGTAAGTCCAAAACAAAAGGAGCATCTTTCTTAAGCAACTTCAGTTAGAGGAGACTAGCTATTGGAATAAAAGAATTGCATTGAAATATCTATAAAAACCTCTAGGTCCCCACAAAGGATCTACGCATCAGCAGTTTTGGGAGTTTGAAAATATAGTTACATGCATTTACTTTACTAATGGTCAGTCGAAACCTCCTCTATGAGTGACTAAGAGACCCGAAACTTAATTCTGATCTAAAAATTGACATTTTAGACATTAGAACTTCAAATTGGCTTCTTCAAAGCTTTACCAAGTACTACATCAGTCTTTTCAAGTGTGTAAATCCCGACGGCTTTAGACATGACATTAACGTAATGCTAATAACAGCCAAAAGTGCATTACCTATGAAACCTCTAAAGAAATTAAGTCATGAGCCTATGAAGAACGTGTGATAGGGAAGATCGTAATCCACACAAATGCCATAACGGAGGTGAATTGTAAAATGACCTGCTGTAGGAGTGGAGAAAGCAGTTAGCTCTTGGGCTGTTCCTCGTGAAGAGAGGACTAGCCAAAAACCCATGTAACAAATCAAGGGTTGAAAAGACTTTGTTATCTCCACATTTACGTAA
>NC_069447.1:4152050-4292407 GCF_026875155.1 Cherax quadricarinatus | reverse complement strand
TGCTTTTCCAAGAGAGGTTTCCTGACAGATTCACAGAGAGCACACAAACAGGTCTTCACGAGCTAAGTACACGTCACCACTGGTATTATAAGAAATCACTCTCCATGATAAGTACAATACCTAAAAGATGTGGTGATTATTACAACAGTCAACTTAGAGCAGGACTGAAATGACTAAGTTTATTATTGGTCAAAAGTGAAGCTTTCAACAAATAAATCCACTAGAATACAAGGCAGGCATGTACTTACAGTAGTGCTGGGAGCTGTGAGTCTAGTGATTACTGTTGGGACCGGAGCCCCACACGTCACCTTTCGGGGGGGGGGGTTAAGGGATAGCGGGAGCTAGACTGACCCTACCTTAACAAGCAGCCGGCAATCAAACTATCACTTTTGGGGTGGGGGGAAAAAAGGCTGGAATAGAGGGAGCTAGACTTACATTACCTTAACAAGTAGCCGGCAAGCAAACTATCACTTTTGGGGAGGGGAAAAAGGGGGGGGTGATAGTGGGAGCTGGACTTGCCCTACCTTAACAAGTAGCCGGTAATGAAACTATTGTTACTGTATCGCTACTCCTGTCTATTAAACTTTTCCCTCACACTCCCCCATACCAAGACTTATAGTCAAGGAGTATAAGAAGAATAGGAGAGGAAAAATTTCTAACATGTGGAAGTCGCGTAAGGCAACAAATCTTCTACTGACTGTCACGACTTAACCAGTCAGAGAAATAATTGGGTGAACCATTGATATACACAATATGGAACTTAAAAACCTGGAGTGCCAATGTCCACCGCAAGAGGCAACTGTTGGTTCCCTTAAAAGTTTCTAGGTATATCAAAGGTTTGTGGTCCATTTCTAAAATGAATTATTTTCCCAGCAAATAAAATTTAAGTTTGGAGATACCCCACACAAGGGCTAAACATTCCTTTTCTATTGTTGAGTATCTCGTTTCTGCGGGAAGGAGTTTCCGGCTTAGGAAGCATACAGGGAAGGGAGTACCATCATGGTATTGTAGTAACACCGCACCTAAGCCAGTGTTGGAGGCATCAGTTCTTAAGCAAAATGTTTTATTAATATCTGGCATCTTAAGTATAGGGTCTTTCGAAAAGATACTTTTAATCTCATTAAACTTTTCCCGAGGTACGTCGGAAAGTTCAAGAGGTTCCTTCACAGACTTTTTAAGGAAGTCGGATAAGATGCCTGTAAGATCAGTAAGGTTTGGGATAAACCGTGCATAAAAATTTACAGAACCAAGAAAGCTACGCATGAGCTTCTTGGTTTTGGGGAATTTAAATTCTAATAAAGCTTTGATCTTACTGGGGAGAGGGCTGCAGAGAGTTATTAGAAAAGTATCAGTCCAAGATATCTAATCTTGTTATACCCAAGGAAGCATTTCTTCGGCTTCGCAGTGAGGCCATGTGAGCGTAACCTACGAAAAACTGATGTTA
Organism: Cherax quadricarinatus; assembly: GCF_026875155.1. Lineage (NCBI taxonomy): Eukaryota > Metazoa > Arthropoda > Malacostraca > Decapoda > Parastacidae > Cherax > Cherax quadricarinatus. The sequence goes on along the minus strand of NC_069447.1, from coordinate 4,290,963 downwards.
ATATTTGGATATGTTCTCCCCACGTGGATGCCATTGCGTAAATGTTATCAAAATAAACTGAAACATTTGGCATATTACCCAAGACCTTTCTCATCAGTCTCACGTAGGTAGCACAGACAGTTACCAAACAGAAGGGCATAGTTCTATATTGCATCAGTCCTTGGTGTGTAGGAAAAGCAGTGTACTACTTAGAAGAAGGATCTAACATTACTTGATGATATGCCTGCGCAATATCAATCTCTGAAAAGAAGGAAGTCAAAAAATTTGTGTAGATGGCTATCTATTAAGGTCATAGGCTCAGCATCCCACCGAGTTATAGCATTAAGGCCTCTGAAGTCAATAGCAAGTCTATATGAATTATCCTCCTTAACCATGACTACTGGTGAGTAATATGCAGATACTGAAGGTTCAATGATCTTTACTTTTAATAATTTGTCTACCTCTCGGTCAAATGCATCCCTAAGGTGAATTGGAATTGGGTATAATTTTCGTTTGATAGGATTGTCCATCACTAAGTCAATCTTATGGACTACCGTGGAGGTAACACCTGGAATATCATTAAAGACTTCTGAAAAGTGACTCACACATTGAAGTAGTTCATGTCACTTATGGTCATCCAAAGATTCATTAATATTAACGTTGGTTGCGCCCGAGTGGTCAAGAGTCACCAAGTCATGTAGTTCTTCATCATAGTCTAAGTTAGAGGTGTCAATTAAGCACACCTTACATTCTTCAGTTGTCGTATCAAGTTCGTGTGGAAAAACTAAGTCAAAGTTATTAAGGCAGTTAACCGAATTTCTTCGGTAATATTTCTTAAGGATGTTGATGTGATATAGCTTAGGTTTCCCCTTGACTTCTATGAGGTAGTCAACTTTCTCACAAATTTTTAATACTTTATATGGACCTTTCCATGCTACTAATAATTTATTTGACTTGATAGACAAAAGTACCAGAACTTCATCTCCTACTTTAAAACTTCTCCTCTGACTTTTGGAATCAAAATAGGTTTTGTGCTGGTCCATTGACAAGCTTAAGTCAGATGTGATTTGTGTTCCACGGTCAGACAAAATTTCTCTAGGGATGCCCACTCTGGAGAAGATGGACAAAAGGGCTTCAGCCACCTCTGTAGTAGTTATGATCTTTAAGGGAACGGCTTCAGGGAAACTCGAAGCATAATCAACTAATGTTAATATATATCTGTGTCCCACAGATGAAAGTGGAGATAAAGGACCAACGATGTCAATAGCTACTCTTTCAAAAGGTACCGTAAAGACTGGCATTTTGACCATAGGTACTCGCCTGGTACCTCGGGAGGATGACAGTTGGCAAACTTTGTACGATCTACAATAGGTAGTGACATCTGAGGACATTTTTGGCCAAAAATAGGTTTCCCTAATTTTATTTAAGGTTTTACGATGCGAGAAATGTCCGGCCACTGGTAAGGTCATGAGCCATTTTTTAAGAACAGTCTCGCTGCATTGACTTCGAACAACTAAGATGGAATAGTCTATCTCATCTGAATTTAATTTGAATACTGACTTGTACAAGATACCTTTTATATATTCAAATTTATATGAAAAGTTTTTCCTTTGGATAACTTGATTTTGTTTAGCGGCATTATGGCAATTCTGAAAAGAAGGGCAATTACGTTGTAAGTTGACAAAGGAGTCCTTCGATATATCTAAAGGCTTAAAGTCAGGGAAAATCAAAGGATGGACAGTAGGAGAAGCCTGGGCTTTGGTCTGAGCCCTAGTCAAGACATTTATAGTATCGGAGGTGATATCTTCACTTTCATCTAACAAGTGAACCTGTGATCCTACTACCTCGCTTTCGAGAGTAGCATCACTGGTTTTTAATCCCACGTGAATCTCGCAAGACATTGTCTCATCTGAACTTTCGAGGGGCTTCTCTGATTCTACAGGAAGAAGATCTGAAAAGCTTATGTCCACCTTTGGTGATGAAAGGTCAATCTCAGAAGGAAGAATGGAACCTTTTACATTACCTATTAGTACGGAGCAAGAAGTTATGGGAGCTAGTACGGCTTCAGACCAACCTGTGAACCATTTAGACCTAATGTAACAACGGATGGTAGGAAAAGTGTCCGTACGGCCCAAGTAGTTTGAAAGTATAGCAGAGGAATGAGTTTCTTTAAGGTTAGGGAACAGCTTATCAGAAATGACTATACATGTGCATCCAGTGTCTCATTAAATGGTAGATACATTAAGTCCATTAACTGTTCCTGAACAGAAGGGTGCTTGGTCATTACAGTCTTTAAAACATCTTCCAACTTTTTGGACCTTCTTAGAAGGACAATCTGGATGTTTATGTCCCTTAACACCACACAAATGACAAACAGGAATAAAAGAAGTCATTTTACTTTCCACTAGAGGCTTTGATTTCTTAAGGTCTGATGAACCCTTGCCCTTAGGGTTCGATCCCTTTAGGTCTTTATAGGAATTGTGAGCCTCAGCATACAGGTCAGCAGCCTCAGCAACTTCCTCAGCTTTATTCAGGTTACGTTTTCTAATGAATGTTCGTATCTGGTGAGGGAGAGATGTCATGAACTGGTCAGCAACCATGAAGTCTCTAAGAGATTCATAACTGTGATCAATTCCTGAACTCTCTATCCAAAATTCGAACAAACGAAAGAGTGTTTCCTGTAACTGCTGAAAGTTCTGGCCAAGCTGTAAGGTGGCATACCTGAAATCTTTCCTGTAAGAATTAGTGTTTTTTTTATATGCTTTAAGGATTGCCTTCTTCAATAGGTTATAATTACATATAATATCATGCGACAAAGTTGCATAGATATTCAAAGCTGTACCAGAAAATAACATCCAATCTTCTCACCAACAAATCAAGAGTGTCCTATGACAGTTCCCTTGATATAATAAAGAGCTCAATGAAACAAATTGTCACTGGAAAATCTCGGGTCCCTAGAGTCTAATCCTCCAAAGTGTTTCAAGCTCACACAAATAGATGGCAGAATTAACTAGTATTCCTGCCTTGACTTACAATAAATTGAGACTATAACAATCACCAAATCTTTTAAATATCTGTACTGTAGTCCTATCATAGAGAATGATTACTCATGGCTGGTGGTAACCATCTGTGGTATGCGGCGTTGAAGTTCCAATGGTAGATTCGAGATGGAGTTGAATCTTGATTCAGTAGAGTTGATCCTGGCAAGGTCGCCACTTGTGAAGGCTTACTCAGCCCTGTAACCACTTCAGACAGTATTACCAAGGCTGGCTCCTCCTCAGGAAAATTAATGTATAGAAAAAGAATAAAAACTGACAAACATAAACACTTTATTATATAGAAAATAGAAAATATAAAACACTTAAATATGAAGTATTAATCCTACATTAAAGAAAATGAAAAATGAAAAATATAAATGATAACTGAATTCAACGCTAATATAAATGTATATAAAACGTGGGTGTCTGGTGTTGGTGACACTGCGTGTTGTTGAAATCATAGCCATTGCTGATGATGGGGGGGTCGCAGGTGTTGATGACAACCCAATGGCTCGTTCTTCACAGATTTTCTAGCTTTCAATAATCCTTCCAGATGACAGGAAAGCAGGTTTTCTCCACTGCAATGATGAGGGGTTATATCCTGCTACTTGCATACACAAACAGGTAAGTGGATCAAAATTTGGGACATCTCAGAACGTTAGTCCGTCTCCTTCAATTCTACTCGTTGATTGGCAGGTGACCCTCTCTGTCATCCAAGCTGGAAAGATAGACAGGTTTCCCACTGCTTAAGAAATCACTCTCCATGATAAATAAAATACCTAAAAGATGTGGTGATTATTACAACAGTCAACTTAGAGCAAGACTGAAATGACTAAGTTTATTATTAGTCAAAAGTGAAGCTTTCAACCAATAAATCCACTAGAATACAAGGCAGGCATGTACTTACAGTAGTGTTGGGAGCTGTGAGTCGAGTGATTACTGTTTGGACCGGGGCCCCACACGTCACCTTTCGGGAGGGGGGAGAAGGAGGGGAAGGGATAGCGGGAGCTAGACTTACCTTACCTTAACAAGTAGCCGGCAAGCAAACTATCACTTTCGGGGAGGGGAAAAAAAGGGGGGGGGGATAGTGGGAGCTGGACTCACCCTACCTTAACTAGTAGCCGGCAATGAAACTATTGTTACTATATCGCTACTCCTATCTATTGAACTTTTCCCTCACAACTTGGTTCTGACAAACAATGAATCCCTTGTTAATAATTTAGAAATTTCACAGGAACTGGGTGCTAGCGACCACAAATCAATTACATTTAGCATTGAATGGAAGTATGATAGTAGGGATAACTCAGTAACAGTCCCAGTCCCCCCTCTCATTATCTCTGCCCTCTCCCATTTCCCATCTCTCTCTCTCCCCTCTCTCTCTCCCTATCCTCTCTCTCCCCTCTCTCTCTTCCATCTCCCCTCTCTCCCCCTTCTCCCCTGTCTCTCCCCCTGTCTCTCCCCTCTCTTTGCCCCCTCTCTCTCTCCCCTCTCTCTCCCCCTTCTCCCCTCTCTCTCTCCCCTCTCTCTCCCCCAATTCATCTCTCTCTCTTCTTTCTCTTCCATCCCCTCCCTCTTTTCCCTTTCTCCCCTGTCTCTCCCTCTCTCTCTGCCCTCTCTTTGCCCTTTCTCTCTCTCCTCTCTCTCTCTCCTTCTTCCCTCTCTCTCTCCACTCCTATCCTCTCTCTCCCCTCTCGCTCTTCCATCTCCCCCTCTCCCACTCTTCTCCCCTCTCTCTCTCCCCCTGTCTCTCCTCTCTCTCTCTCTCATCTCTCTCTCTCTTCTCTCTCTCTCCTCTCTCTTTTTTTATACAGGGTTTGACAAGGTTAAGGATCCCTAGCTTTATTGACAAGCTATTTACAGGTTAAGGATTCCTAATTTTATTGGCATGCTAAGAGCTGTTACCTACATCAGCTCATTTGAAAGCATTTTTATTGTTATGAGACATACAAGTAGGGAACAGGATGAAGTTGGAGCCATCTGTGGGCCAGAATTTTCATTTGATCAGCTGACTTTATCTCGTTGACATCATTATGCTGTACGAATGTGTTCCATACTCGAGTCATCCTGGGTATATATGATCTCGGATGGAGTGATGTTCTGGAGAAGGGTACAGTCAGAGTGAAGTTGCTGCTTTCTTCCCGTCTTGTGGCATAAAAGCTTGCTTCACGCTGTCCTCGAAGTGGATCCAAGGGTGGTACTTTGACAATATTGGCCTTGTACATAACAGTAAGGCCACCCACATCTCGCAGATCTATCCAGGATGGGTCCAGGCGAGTGATGAGACGTCTTGCTCTGTTCTCTTACTTTGTTAAGCAGTCGCATATGAGAGGGGGGCAGGCAAACCAAGAAAGTGGAGCATAATCAAGGTGTGAGCGTACTTGTGCCTCGTACAGAATCTTGCAACCCCTACTGTCAAGCAGATGCGAGATACGGCGAAGTGCTGTAAGCTTCCTGGCTGCCTTGTTTGCAAGATTTACAACATGGTTCTTCATGGTTAGTTTGGAGTCAAATTTCACCCCAAGCATATCAACTTCTTCTACGGGTGCCAACACCCTCCCATTTACCCTTACTACTGCACCAGCATTATCATCATGGTGCCTGGAGATCATCATTTGCGTTTTCTCAGGTGCAAATGTTACTTGCCATCGATTTCCCCAAGCTGATATAGCTCTAAGCTGGTGATTGATGTAGCTTAGAGCAGCTGGCATTTCTTCTTTTGGAGAAGTGAATGTCAGTGTACAGTCGTCTGCATATGCATGGGGTTCTGGGACGAGATGAAGAAGGTCGTTGAAGTAGACATTCCATAACAATGGTCCCAGCACGCTTTCTTGTAGAACACTTGCCCCAATAGGATGTCTTGCTGATTCTGTTCCATTGAGAACTACCCTTAGAGATCTACCATGAAGGTAATCACTGAGGAGACATAGAGTAGAGCCTGCAATTCCCAGTGTTTGAAGTTTTGCTAAGAGGCCCTGGTGCCACACCCGGTCGAAAGCATCAGAAATGTCCAGCGCTACCACACAGCTGACTTTGGATTCATCCAGTGACTGGTGCCACTTATGGAGAGGTTTAACAACAGATCAGCAGCAGAGTAACCTTTCCTGAAGCCATATTGACGATCACAAAGTAGTGAGTGGTGGTCAAGAAACACTGCCATTTGTCTTGAGATTATTGTCTCAAGGATCTTACCAGTGATTGACAGGAGTGACACTGGTCTGTAGTTGCTGATTTCTGTTCTGCTCTTTTTTTTGTGAACTGGGACTACATTTGCCTCTTTCCATAGAGAGGGCCAATTACACTGTACTAGGCAGTGCTGAAAGATACGAGTTAGAGGTGCTGCTAGCTGGTCTCCACATCTTCTCAGCAATCTTGGGCTCAACTTATCTGGGCCCATAGTCTTTTCTTGGTCAAGCGATTTAAGAAGGAAATGCACCTCCTCATGCCTTATTGTCACCACTGACAGTTTTAATACAGTTTTTGCAGTTAGCCAAGGAGGGTCCCTTGCTGGATAAGGAACTTGCATTTTGGTAGCAAAGTGTTCAGCAAAGAGGTCCACCTTCTCTTGACTACTAGTAGAGGAGGTCCCATCCTGTCGATTTAGAGGTGGAATGAGTTCATCAGGCAGATAACCTTGTCTGTCCTTGATCATGGACCACCAGGTTTTGGAGCCTACCCTACCTGATGCTAGCTTTCTTTTTGTGTCCACCTCCCATTTAGCAATGGCACACTTTTGAACGTCACCCATATGCCTACAGGCTTGCCTGTGCAAGTTCTTGTTATAGTTGGTAGGATGTCACTTATACCTTCGCCATGATTTGTACTTAGCAGTAGCAGCCTCTCTACAACGAAAGCCAAACCAAGGCTGATCTGTAGGCTTCGTCACATATTGCCGGTGAGGAATGTGTTCTTGTTGTAGATTAAGGATGTGTCCAGTGAAGGCTTTCACTTGGTTGTCAACATCCCCTTGGAGAAGAGCATCCCAATCGGTGGTGGCAAGCTCAGAGCAAAGGGCTGGCCAATTACCTCTTTCCCATAGCCAGGTTGTGCGTGTGGACTCCTCATCTCGTTCTGTTGGAATCTTAAGTGTCGTAAAAACAGCCTTGTAGTCAGACGATCCAACGTAGCCGAGGGGTTGACAAGTGACTATACCTTCTGCCAGATCACTCACTGCTGGGTCAAGGGAGGAGCCAGAGATGTGAGTAGGGAAATCAACAAAGTTTCTCATGTCAAACACTGCAAGAAGGTCATCAAAGTCCCTCTGTATAAGGTGCTGGTTGAGGTCACCAACAATTATAATATGTTGACAGTCGTGTTGTAGCAGAAGGGAGTCTCTCTCTCTCTCTCTCTCTCTCTCTCTCTCTCTCCTTCTCTCTCTCCTCTCATCCATCTCTCTCTCTCCTCCTCTCTCTCTCCTCCTCTCTTCCTCTCTCTCTCTCCTCTCCTCTCTCTCCTCTCCCTCTCCTCTCTCTCCTCTCTCCTCTCTCTCTCTCTCTCTCTATCTCTCCTCCCTTTTCCCTTCTCACTTTTCCTTCTCTCCTACTTTTCCCTTCTCTCTCTTTCCCTCTCTTTCTCTCACGAGGTTTGATAATGCTCATGGATCAGGGAGAGAAAGGACCTAGTAGCATTCAGTGAAGAGGCGGGACCAAGAGATGAGTCTCGACCCCTGCAACCACAATTAGGTGAGTATAATTAGGCGAATGCACACACACACACACACACACACAACACACACACACACACACACCACACACACACACACACACACACACACACACACACACACACACACACACACACACACACACGCACGCACACACGCATACACACACACACACACACTATCCACTACCCCCACCTCTCTATCTCTCTCTCTCTCTCTCTCTCTCTCTCTCTCTCAGTACATATCTCTCTACCTCTAACCTATCTCTCTCTCTCTGCCTACCTCTATCACTACCTATCTCTCTCTCTACATATCTCTCTCTACCTTATCTCTCTTTACATATCTCTCTCTGCCTATCTCTCTCACTATCTATCTCTCTACCTATCTCTCTCTCTCCCTCCCCTCTCCCATAACTCCCCTCTAACACCTCCCCCCCTTAACATCTCTCCCCCTCTCATCATCTCTCCCCTCTCCCATTTCCCATCTCTCTCCCCTCTCTCTCTCCCTATCCTCTCTCTCTCCCTATCCTCTCTCTCCCCCTATCCTCTCTTTCCCCTCTCCCTCCTCCATCTCTCCCTCTCTCCCCCTTCACCCCTCTCTCTCTCCCCCTCTCTCTCTCTCCCCTCTCCCTCACCCCTCTCTCTCTTCCCCCACTCTCTCTCTCCTCCCTCTCTCTCTCCCCTCTCTCCCTCCCCTCTCTCTCTCCCCTCTCTCTCTCCCCTCTCTCTCTCCCCCCAATCCTCCTCTCTCCCCTCTCTCTCTTCCATCTCCCCCCTCTTTCCCCCCTTTCTCCCCTGTCTCCTCTCCCGTCCCTTTGCCCTCTCTTTGCCCCCTCTCTCTCTCCTCTCTCCCTCCAACTTCTCTCCTCTCTCTCTCCCCTCCTATCCTTTCTATCCCCTCTCGCTCTTCCATCTCCCCCCTCTCTCACTCTTCTCCCCTGTCTCTCCCCCTGTCTCTCCCCCTGTCTCTCCCTACTTGGTCAGAAGCCAGTGATAGTGATTGGGTCGGAAGCTAGTGATAGTGACTGAGTCAGAAGCCAGTGATGGTGACATGGTCAGAGGCAAGTGTTAGTGACTGCGTCAGAAGCCAGTGATAGTGACTTGGTCAGAAGCCAGTGATAGTGTCTGGGTCAAAAGCCAGTGATAGTGGCTGAGTCCGAAGCCAGTGATAGTGACTGGATCAGAAGCCAGTCATAGTGACTGGGTCAGAACCAGTGATAGTGAGTGAGTCAGAAGCCAGTGATAGTGACTGAGTCAGAAGCTAGTGATAGTGACTGAGTCAGAAGCCAGTGATAGTGTCAGCGTCAGAAGTCAGTGATAGTGACTGAGCCAGATGCCAGTGACAGTGACTGGGTCAGAAGTTAATGATAGTGACTGAGTCAGAAGCCATTGATAGTGACTGAATCAGAAGCCAGTGATAGTGACTGAGTCAGAAGCCATTGATAGCGACTGAGTCAGAAGCCATTGATAGTGACTGAGTCAGAAGCCAGTGATAGTGACTGAGTCAGAAGCCATTGATAGTGACTGAGTCAGATGCCATTAATAGTGACTGGGTCAGAAGCTCATGATAGTGACTGAGTCAGAAGCCAGTGATAGTGACTTGGTCCAAAGCCATTGATAGTGACTGGGTCAGAAGCCAGTGATAGTGACTGGGTCAGAAGGAAGTGATAGTGACTGAGTGAGAAGCCAGTGATAGTGTCTGAGTCAGAAGCCAGTGATAGTGACTGACCCAGAACCTAGTGATAGTGACTTTGTCAGAAGCCATTGAGAGTGACTGACTCAGAAGCTAGTGATAGTGACTTTGTCAGAAACCGGTGGTAGTGACTGGGTCAGAAGCCAGTGATAGTGACTTTGTCAGAAGCCAGTGATAGTGACTGGGTGAGAAGCCAGTGACAGTGACTGAGTCAGAAGCCAGTGATAGTGACTGAGTCAGAAGCCAGTGATAGTGACTGAGTCAGAAGCCAATGATAGTGAGTGCGTCAGAAGCCAGTGATAGTGATTGGATCAGAAACCAGTGATAGTGACTGAGTCAGAAGCTAGTGATAGTGACTGGGTCAGAAGCCAGTGATAATGACTGAGTCAGAAGCCAGAGATAGTGACTGAGTCAGTAGCCAGTGATAGTGATTTGGTCAGAAGCCAGTGATAGTGATTGGATCAGAAGCCAGTGATAGTGACTGAGTCAGAAGCCAGTGATAGTGAATGGGTCAGAAGCCAGTGAGGGTGAATTGGTCAGAAGCCAGTGATAGCGTTAGGGTCAGAAGCCAGTGATAGTGATTGAGGCAGAAACCAGTGATATGTGACTGAGTCAGAATCCAGTGATAGTGAATGGGTTAGATTCCAGTGATAGTGAATGGGTCAGAAGCCAGTGATAGTGACTGGTTTAGAAGCCAGTGAAAGTGAATGAGTCAGAAGCCAGTGATAGTGACTGGTTCAGAAGCTAGTGACAGTGACTGGTTCTGAAGCCAGTGATAGTGACTGGGACAGAAGCCAGTGAAAGTGACTGAGTCAGAAGTCAATCATAGTGACTGAGTCAGAAGCCAGTGACAGTAACTGTGTCAGAAGCGAGTGATTGTGCAAGAGTCAGAAGCTAGTGATAGTGACTATGTCAGAAGCCAGTGATAGTGAGTGAGTCAGAAGCCAGTGATAGTGACTGATTTTGAAACCAGTGATAGTGACTGAGTCAGAAGCCAGTAATAGTGAGTGAATCAGTAGCCAATGATAGTGACTGAGTCCGAAGCCAGTGATAGTGACTGGGTCAAAAGCCAGTCATAGTGAGTTGGTCAGAAGCCAGTGATAGTGACTCAGTCAGAAGCCAGTGATAGTGACTGGATTTGAAGCCAGTGATAGTGACTGGGTCAGAAGCCAGTGGTAGTGACTGAATCAGAAGCCAATGATAGTGACTGAGTCAGAAGCCAGTGAGAGTGACTGGGTCCGAAGCCAGTAATAGTGATTGGGTCAGAAGCCAGTGATAGTTACTGGGTCAGAAGTCAGTGATAGTGACTGGGTGAGAAACCAGTGCTAGTGACTTGGTCAGAAGCCAGTGACAGGGTCAGAAGCCAGTGATAGTGAATGAATCAAAAGCCAGTGGTAGTGACTGAGTCAGAAGCCAGTGATAGGGACTGGGTCAGAATCCAGTGATAGTGATTGGGTCAGAAGCCAGTGATAGTGACTGGGTCAGAAACCAGTGACAGGGTCTGGGTCAGAGGCCAGTGTTAGTGACTGATTTAGAAGCCGGTGATAGTGACTGGGTCAGAAGCCATTGATAGTGACTGAGTCAGAAGCCAGTGATAGTGACTTAGTCAGAAGCCAGTGATTGTGATTGAGTCAGATGCTAGTGATAGTGACTGAGTTAGATGCCGGTGATAGTGACTGGGTCAGAAGCCAGAGATAATGACTTTGTCAGAAGGTAGTGACAGTGACTGAGTCAGAAGCCAGTGATAGTGACTGGGTCAGAGGACACTGATAGTGGCTGAATCAGAAGTTAGTGATAGTGACTGAGTCAGAAGCTACTGATAGTGACTGAGTTAGAAGCCGGTGATAGTGACTGAGTCGGAAGCCAGTGACAGTGACTGAGTCAGAAGCCAGTGATTGTGACTGGGTCAGAAGCCAGAGATAGTGACTGGGTCAGTAGCCAGTGAAAGTGAATGAATCAGAAGTCAGTGATAGTGACTGGGTCAGAGGCCAGTGTTAGTGACTGAGTCAGAAGCCAGTGATAGTGACTGGGTCAGAAGCCAGTGATATTGAATGGGTCAGAAGCCCGTGATAGTGACTGAGTCAGAAGCCAGTGATAGTGACTTGGTTTGAAGTCAGTGACAGTGACTGTGTCAGAAGCCAGTGACAGTGACTGAATCATATGCCAGTGATAGTGACTGGGTCAGAAGCCAGTGATAGTGACTGGTTCAGAAACCAGTGGGTCCAACGCAAGTGATAGTGACTGGGTCAGAAGCTAGTGATAGTGACTGGGTCATAAGCCAGTGATAGTGAATGAATCAGAAGCCTGTGATAGTGATTGAGTCAGAAATCAGTGATAGTGACTGGGTCAGAAGCCACTGATAGTGACTTGGTCAGATGCCAGTCATAGAGACTGGGTCAGAAGCCAGTGATAGTAAGTGAGTCAGAAGCCAGTGATAGTGACTGGGTCAGAAGCCAGTGATAGTGACTGGCTCAGATGCCAGTGATAGTGACTGGGTCAGAAGCCAGTGATAGTGAATGAATCAGATGCCAGTGATAATGTCTGAGTCAGAAGCAAGTGATAGTGACTGGGTCAGAAGCCAGTGATAGTGATTGGGTCAGAAGGAAGTGATAGTGACTGAGTCAGAAGCCAGTGATAGTGATTGAGTCGGATGCCAGTGATAGTGAATGGGTCAAAAACCAGTGATAATGACTGTGTCAGAAGTCAGTGATAGTGACTGGGTCAGAAGACAGAGATAGTGACTGAGTCAGAAGCCAGTGATAGTGACTTGGTCTGAAGCCAGTGATAGTGACTGAGTCAGAAGCCAGTGATAGTGATTGGGTCAGGAGCCAGTGATAGTGATTGGGTCAGAAGCCAGTGATAGTGATTGGGTCAGAAGCCAGTGATGCTGAATGTGTCAGAAGCCAGTGATAGTGACTGAGTCAGAAGCCAGTGATAGTGACTGAGTCAGAAGCCAGTGATAGTGACTGGATTTGAAGCCAGTGATAGTGACTGGGTCAGAAGCCAGTGATAGTGACTATGTCAGAAGCTAGTGATAGTGACTGGGTCGGAAGCCAGTGATAATGACTGAGTCAGAATCCAGTGATAGTGACTGGGTCAGTTTCCAGTGATAGTGACTGGGTCAAAAACCAGTGATAGTGACTGGGTTAGAAGCCAATGATGGTGGCTGAGTCAGAAGCCAGTGATAGTGACTGAGTCAGAAGCCTGTGATAGTGACTGAGTCCAACGCAAGTGATAGTGACTGGGTCAGAAGCCAGTGACAGTGACTGTGTCTGAAGCCAGTGATAGTGACTGGGTCAGAAGCCAGTGAAAGTGACCGAGTCGAAGCCCGTGACAGTCACTGGGTCACAAGCCAGTGATAGTGGCTGACTCAGAAGCCAGTGATAGTGATTTGGTCAGAAGCCGATGATTGTGACTGAAACAGAAGCTAGTGATAGTGACTGAGTCAGACGTCAGTGATAGTGACTGGGTCAGAAGCCAGAGATAGTGACTGAGTTAAAAGCCAGTGATAGTGTCTTGGTCAGAAGCCAGTGTTACAAAAAACGCGATTCTGAAAGCTTAGAGATCTCCAGTGAATATTTGAAAGGACTGCTCTTCTAGCATCCAGCCTGTTACTGGGTTTTCGTAACAAGTAGTCAGTATCCTTGTCCAATTATCCATTAGAATTCAGTATGATTCAATAGTGCTTCAGGATTACAACTGGTAGGCTACTAACTATAGAAATTAAAATTTAATAAATTTATTAATAACTAAGTTGTCTAGGCGTATATCAAATTAAATTTAATCAATATCAACTAAATAAGAATAATCACTTCTCTCGTGTACAGTATTTGTGTGCTGAAAGCACATATCACATTTATAAGTCTTAAGTACCATCTGGTACATTAATATTTAATAATACAATATGCAAATAAGTTTGTGTGTATGTGTGTAAGTGCTCTAAGTAGTTCGCTATGTCTCACGACTCGACTAGACTTAATAAACAAGTGACTGACAAAGTCCTCACGTAAACTAAGTTCTTGACCAACTGGCAATCAGAACAGTCTGCTTGAACAATAGAAAGATTGCTAAGCCCAATAGCAATATAACAAGCAACTGCGACACAGAATCAGAAACAAGGAGATAATATGACGACACTAAGTAGGGACCATGAGCAGATCTTCCACAAAAGTCACAAAACTCCCATACTACTGAATCTAAGTTCAGCATAAGAAAATCCCCGATTGTGATAGTACACAGATACCAGTACAAATTAGGTCAGAAGCTACAGCTCAGGACCTGAGTTGCTCAGAGTGTCTATGCGACACAAAACCTCAGTACAACGTCGAAAATCACTGTCTATACAATGTTCTGTGAACAAAGTCTCCAGAACTAACAACAATAATGAGACTGTGAGGGAAAAGTTCAATAGATAGGAGTAGCGAGGGAGTATATAGTAACAATAATTTCATTGCCGGCTACTTGTTAATGTAAGGCAAGTCTAGCTCCCGTTATTCCCGCCTTTTTCCCCCACCCCGAAAGTGATACCACCAGCCTGCACCTACGTCACCTCCTACAGTCGTACATGGCTTCTGTAAAGCCTCCAGTTACATGAACCTCTTGAGGTGTCTCACCCTGGGGTAAACATAAAGTTCCAGCAGCCCGCTTGGTATTCATGGGGCTGCTTGTTAAGGTAGGGTCAGTCTAGCTCCCGCTATCCCATCCCCTCCTTCTTCCCTCCCCCCCACGAAAGGTGACGTGTGGGGCTCCGGTCCAAACAGTAATCACTAGACTCGCAGCTCCCAGCACTACTGTAAGTACATGCCTGCCTTGTATTCTAGTGGATTTATTGGTTGAAAGCTTCACTTTTGACCAATAATGAACTTAGTCCTTTCAGTCATGCTCTGAGTTGAGTGTTGTAATAATCACCACATCTTTTAGGTATTGTACTTATCATGCAGAGTGATTTCTTAAGCAGTGGGTAACCTGTCTATCTTTCCAGCTTGGATGACAGAGAGGGTCACCTGCCAATCAACGAGTAGAATTGATGGAGATGGACTAACGTCCTGAGACTTCCCCTTTTTGGATTTAATTACCTGTGCACTTGTATGAAATTGCAGGACGTAACCCCTCATCATTGCAGCGGTAAAGAACCTGCTTTCCTATCATAAGGATAGAATACTCAAGGCTATACTGTGAAGAACTAGCCAGTGGGTTGTAACAAACACCTGCGACCCCCCCCCCCCCATCATCGGCAACGGCTACGATTTCAACAACACAGTGTCACCAACACCAGACAACCAAGTTTTATATTAGCGTTGAATTCAGTTATCATTTATATTTTTCATTTTTCATTTTCTTTAATGTAGGATTAATATTTCATATTTAAGTGTTTTATATTTTATATTCTGTATAATAAAGTGTTTATGTTTGTCTGTTATTATTTCTTTTTCTATTCATGAATTTTCCTGAGGAGGAGCTAGCCTTGGTAATACTTTCTGAAGTTGTTACAGGGCTGAGTAAGCCTTCACAGAGACAGACGATCTTCCAACAAGGGCTAATAAGGAAGAGTTAGGCACTTGTCAGGAATACGTCCAACCACCAAGTGAGTCTAGACCAGAATGACTACTTCAGGCGAGGCGTGATCACCCCCCCCCCTCCATCACGTGATAGCTCCGTGATAGCTGTCCAGCAACAACGAGAAGCCGGCAGAGTAACGAGCCACAAGCGATAATTACAGTAGTTAGGCAATCAAGACTTGAACTATGAGCACATAATATATTACATCCTACCTAACAAAAGTAACTAAGACAAATAATAATATAAAGTCACATATTTACGAATTAGCTATTATCGCAAATATAACCAATATAAAATTATATGAAAAGATAATATACATTATATATATATATACATCATATACATTGTAACCCATTCAGGGGTTGCAACAGCCAGTGATAGTGAATGAGTCAGTAACCAGTGATAGTGAATGGATAGTAAGCCAGTGATAGTAACTGGGTCAGAAGCCGATGATTGTGACTGAGACAGAAGCCATTGAGAGTGACTGAGTCAGAAGTCAGTGATAGTGACTGGGTCAGAATCCAGAGATAGTGACTGAGTCAGAAGCCAGTAATAGTGACTTCTTCAGAAGCCAGAGATAGAGACTGGGTAAGAAGGCAGTCATAGTGACTGAGTCAGAAGCCAGTGATAGTGAATGAGTCAGAAGCCAGTGATAGTGATTGAGTCAGAAGCCAGTGATAGTGACTGAGTCAGAAGTCAGTGATAGTGACTGGGACAGAAACCAGTGATAGTGACTGGGTTAGAAGCCAGTGATAGTGACTGGGTCAGAAGCCAGTGATGGTGAATGGGTCAGAAGTCAGTGAGAGTGATTTGACAAGAAGCAAGTGATAGTGACTGAGTCAAAAGCCAGTGAAAGTGACTTAGTCAGAAGCCAGTGATAGTGACTGAGTCAGAAGCTAGTGATAGTGAGTGAGTTAGAAGCCGGTGATAGTGACTGGGTCAGAAGCCAGTGATGGCGACTGAATCAGAAGCCAGTGATAGTGACTGGGTCAGAAGCTAGTGATAGTGACTGAGTCAGAAGCCAGTGATAGTGACTGGATTTGAAGCCAGTGATAGTGACTGGGTCAGAAACCAGTGATAGTGACTATGTCAGAAGCTAGTGATAGTGACTGGGTCGGAAGCCAGTGACAGTGAATGGGTCAGAGGCCAGTGATAGTGATTTGGTAAGAAGCCAGTGATAGTGAATCAGAATCCAGTAATAGTGACTGGGTCAAAAGCCAGTGATAGTGACTGGGTCAGAAGCCAGTGATAGTGAATGAATTGGAAGCCAGTGATAGTGACTGGGACAGAAGCCAGTGATAGTGACTGGGTCAGAAGCCAGTGATGGTGAATGGGTCAGAAGTCAGTGAGAGTGATTTGACAAGAAGCAAGTGATAGTGACTGAGTCAAAAGCCAGTGAAAGTGACTTAGTCAGAAGCCAGTGATAGTGACTGAGTCAGAAGCTAGTGATAGTGAGTGAGTTAGAAGCCGGTGATAGTGACTGGGTCAGAAGCCAGTGATGGCGACTGAATCAGAAGCCAGTGATAGTGACTGGGTCAGAAGCTAGTGATAGTGACTGAGTCAGAAGCCAGTGATAGTGACTGGATTTGAAGCCAGTGATAGTGACTGGGTCAGAAACCAGTGATAGTGACTATGTCAGAAGCTAGTGATAGTGACTGGGTCGGAAGCCAGTGACAGTGACTGGGTCAGAGGCCAGTGATAGTGATTTGGTAAGAAGCCAGTGATAGTGAATCAGAATCCAGTAATAGTGACTGGGTCAAAAGCCAGTGATAGTGACTGGGTCAGAAGCCAGTGATAGTGAATGAATTGGAAGCCAGTGATAGTGACTGGGACAGAAGCCAGTGATAGTGACTGGGTCAAACACCAGTGATAGTTACTGGGTCAGAAGTCAGTGATAGTGACTGGGTCAGAAGTCATTGCTAGTGACTGGGTCAGAAGCCAGTGATAGTGACTGGGTCAGAAACCAGTGACAGTGACTGGGTCAGAAGCCAGTGATAGTGACTGAGTCAGAAGCCAATGATAGTGACTGGGCCAGAAGCCAATGATAGTGACTGAGACAGAAGCCAGTGATAGTGACTGGGTCAGATGACAGTGATAGTGACTGTGTGAGAAGCCAGTGATAGTGATTTGGTCAGAAGCCAGTGATAGAGACTGGGTCAGAAGCCAGTGATAGTGAATGAATCAGATGCCAGTGACAGTGACTGAGTCAGAAGCCAGTGACTGGGTCAGAGGCCAGTGATACTGACTGAATCAGAAGCCAGTGATAGTGACTGAGACAGAAGCCAGTGATAATGACTCGGCCAGAAGCCGATGATAGTGACTAAGACAGAAGCTAGTGGTAGTGACTGAGTCAGAAGTCAGTGATAGTGACTGTGTGAGAAGCCAGAGATAGTGACTGAGTCAGAAGCCAGTGATAGTGATTTGGTCAGAAGCCAGTGATAGAGACTGGGTCAGAAGGCAGTGATAGTGAGTGAGTCAGAATCCAGTGATTGTGACTGAGTCAGAAGCCAGTGATAGTGACTGGGTCAGAAGCCAGTGACTGGGTCAGAGGCCAGTGATACTGACTGAATCAGAAGCCAGTGATAGTGACTGAGACAGAAGCCAGTGATAGTGACTCGGCCAGAAGCCGATGATAGTGATTAAGACAGAAGCTAGTGGTAGTGACTGAGTCAGATGTCAGTGATAGTGACTGTGTGAGAAGCCAGAGATAGTGACTGAGTCAGAAGCCAGTGATAGTGATTTGGTCAGAAGCCAGTGATAGAGACTGGGTCAGTAGGCAGTGATAGTGAGTGAGTCAGAATCCAGTGATAGTGACTGAGTCAGAAGCCAGTGATAGTGACTGGGTCAGAAGCCAGTAAGAGTGACTGAGTCAGAAGTCAGTGATAGTGACTGGGTCAGAAGCCAGAGATAGTGACTGAGTCAGAAGCCAGTGATAGTGACTTGGTCAAAAGTCAGTGATAGTGAATTGGTCAGAAGCCAGTGATAGTGACTGGGTCAGAAGCCAGTGAAAGTGATTGTGTCAGAAGCCAGTGATAGTGATTTTGTCAGAAATCAGTGATAGTGATTGAGTCAGAAGCCAGTGAGAGTGACTGATTCAAAAGCCAGTGAGAGTGACTTAGTCAGAAGCCAGTGATAGTGTCTGGGTGAGAAGCCAGTGATAGTGACTGAGTCAGAAACCAGTGATAGTGACTGGGTCAGAAGCCAGTGATAGTGACTGGGTCAGAAGCAAGCCATGGTGATTGGTTCAGAAGCCAGTGATAGTGACTTGGTCAGAAGCCAGTATTAGTGATTAAGTCAGAAGCCAGTGATAGTGACCGGGTCAGAAGACAGTGATAATGACTGGGTCAGAAGCCAGTGATAGTAACTGGGTCAGAAGCCAGTGACAGTGACTGGGTCAGAGGCCAGTGATAGTGACTGAGTCAGAAGCCAGTGATAGTGGCCTAATCAGAAGCCATTGATAGTGACCTAATCAGAAGCTAGTGATAGTGACTGAGTTAGAAGCCGGTGATAGTAAATGGGTCAGAAGCCAGTGATAGCGACTTTGTCAGAAGCCAGTGAGAGTGACTGGGTCAGAAGCCAGTGATGGTGACTGAGTCAGAAGCCAGTGATAGTGACTGAGTCAGAAGTCATTGAAAGTTGCTGAGTGAGAAGTCAGTGATAGTGACTGGGTCAGAAAACAGTGATATTGACTGAGTAAGAAGCCTGTGATAGTGACTTGGTCCGAAGCCAGTGATTGTGACTGGGTCAGAATCCAGTGATAGTGACTGAGTCAGAAGCCAGTGATAGTGACAGGGTCGGAAGCCAGTGATAGTGACTGAGTCAGAAGCCAGTGATAGTGACTGAGTCAGAATCCAGTGATAGTGACTGGGTCAGAAGCGAGTGATAGTGACTGGGTCAGAAGCAAGTGATGGTGATTGTGTCAGAAGCCGGTGATAGTGAGTGAGTCAGAAGCCACTGATTGTGACTGTCCGAAGACAGCGATATTGACTGGGTCAAAAGCGAGTGATAGTGACTGAGGCAGAATCCAGTGATAGTGACCGAGTCAGAAGCCAGTGATACTGAGTCAGAAGCCAGTGACAGTGACTGGGTCAGAGGCCGGTGATAGTGACAGAGTCAGAAGCCAGTGATAATGTCTGGTCAGAAGCCAGTGATAGTGACTGGGTCAGAGCAAGTCATGGTGACTGGATCAGATCAGAAGCCAGTGATAGTGACTTGGTCTGAAGCCAGTGTTAGTGATTAAGTCAGAAGCCAATGATAGTGATAGGGTCAGAAGCCAGTGATAATGACTGGGTCAGAAGCCAGTGATAGTAACTGGGTCAGAAGACAGTGACAGTGACTGGGTCAGAAGCCAGTGAAAGTGACTGAGTCAGAAGCTAGTGATAGTGACCTAATCAGAAGCCAGTGATAGTGATTTAATCAGAAGCCAGTAATGGTGACCTAATCAGAAGCTAGTGATAGTGACTGAGTTAGAAGCCGGTGATAGTGAATGGGTCAGAAGCCAGTGATAGTGACTTTTTCAGAAGCCAGTGATAGTGACTGGGTCAGAAGCCAGTGATTGTGACTGAGTCAGAAGCCAGTGATAGTGACTAGGTCAGAAGTCATTGAAAGTTGCTGAGTCAGAAGTCAGTGATAGTGACTGGGTCAGAAAACAGTGATAGTGACGGAGTCAGAAGCCAGTGATAGTGACTGGGTTTGAAGCCAGTGATAGTGACTGAGTCAGAAGCCAGTGATAGTGTCTGGGTCAGAAGCGAGTGATAGTGACAGGGTCAGATGCAAGTGATGGTGATTGTGTCAGAAGCCGGTGATACTGACTGGGTCAAAAGCGAGTGATAGTGACAGAGTCAGAATCCAGTGATAGTGACCGAGTCAGAAGCCAGTGATACTGAGTCAGAAGCCAGTGACAGTGACTGGGTCAGAGGCCAGTGATAGTGACAGAGTCAGAAGCCAGTGATAGTGACTGGGTCATAAGCCGATGATAGTGACTGAGACAGAAGCCAGTGATAGTGATTGAGCCATATGCCAGTGATAGTGACTGGGTCAGAAACCAGTGATAGTGACTGGGTCAGAAGCCGACGATAGTGACTTAGACAGAAGCCAGTGATAGTGATTGAGTCAGCAGCCAGTGATAGTGACTTAGTCAGAAGCCAGTGATACTGACTGGGTCAGAAGCCAGTGTTAGTGTCTGAGTCAAGCCAGTGACAGTAACTGGGTCAGAGGCCAGTGATAGTGACTGAGTCGGAAGCCAGTGATAGTGGCTTAGTCAGAAGCCAGTGATAGTGACTGGTCCAGAAGCCGATGATAGTGACTGAGACAGAAGCCAGTGGTAGTGACTGAGTCAGATGTCAGTGATAGTGACTTGGTCAGAAGCCAGTGATAGAGACTGGGTCAGAAGGCAGTGATAGTGAGTGAGTCAGAATTAAGTGATAGTGACTGGTTCGGAAGCCAGTGATAATGACTGAGTCAGAAGCCAGTGATAGAGACTGGGTCAGAAGCCAGTGACAGTGACTGGGTCAGAAGCCAGTGAGAGTGACTGAGTCAGAAGTCAGTGATAGTGACTGGGTCAGAAGCCAGAGATAGTGACTGAGTCAGAAGTAAGTGATAATGACTTGGTCACAAGCTAGTGATAGTGAATTGGTCAGAAGCCAGTGATAGTGACTGGATCAGAAGCCAGTGAAAGTGATTGTGTCAGAAGCCAGTGAAAGTGATTGTGTCAGTAGCCAGTGATAGTGATTGTGTCAGAAGCTAGTGATAGTGATTGAGTCAGAAGCCAGTCATAGTGACTGAGTCAAAAGCCAGTGAGAGTGACTTAGTCAGAAGCCAGTCATAGTGTCTGGGTCAGAAGCCAGTGATAGTGACTGAGTCAGAAACCAGTGATAGTGACTGGGTCAGAAGCCAGTGATAGTGACTGGGTCAGAAGCAAGTCATGGTGATTGGTTCAGAAGCCAGTGATAGTGACTTGGTCAGAAGCCAGTATTAGTGATTAAGTCAGAAGCCAGTGATAGTGACCGGGTCAGAAGACAGTGATAATGACTGGGTCAGAAGCCAGTGATAGTAACTGGGTCAGAAGCCAGTGACAGTGACTGGGTCAGAGGCCAGTGATAGTGACTGAGTCAGAAGCCAGTGATAGTGGCCTAATCAGAAGCCATTGATAGTGACCTAATCAGAAGCTAGTGATAGTGACTGAGTTAGAAGCCGGTGATAGTGAATGGGTCAGAAGCCAGTGATAGCGACTTTGTCAGAAGCCAGTGAGAGTGACTGGGTCAGAAGCCAGTGATGGTGACTGAGTCAGAAGCAGTGATAGTGACTGAGTCAGAAGTCATTGAAAGTTGCTGAGTGAGAAGTCAGTGATAGTGACTGGGTCAGAAAACAGTGATATTGACTGAGTAAGAAGCCTGTGATAGTGACTTGGTCCGAAGCCAGTGATTGTGACTGGGTCAGAAGGGCCAGTGATAGTGACTGGGGGGAGGTCAGAATCCAGTGATAGTGACTGGTCAGAAGCGAGTGATAGTGACTGGGTCATATGCAAGTGATGGTGATTGTGTCAAAGAAGCCGGTGATAGTGAGTGAGTCAGAAGCCAGTGATTGTGACTGTCGAGACAGCGATATTGACTGGGTCAAAAGCGAGTGATAGTGACTGAGCCAGATCCAGTGATAGTGACGAGTCAGAAGCCAGTGATATGAGTCAGAGCCAGTGCAGTGACGGGTCAGAGGCCGTGATAGTGACAGATCAGAAGCCAGTGATAATGTTCGGTCAGAAGCCAGTGATAGTGACTGGGTCAGAGCAAGTCATGGTGATGATCGATCAGAAGCCAGTGATAGTGACTTGGTCTGAAGCCAGTGTTAGTGATAGGGTCAGAAGCCAGTGTAATGACTGGGTAGAGCAGTGATAGTAATGGTCAGAAGACAGTGACTAGTGACTGGGTCAGAAGCCAGTGAAAGTGACTGAATCAGAAGCTAGTGATAGTGACTAATCAGAAGCCAGTGATAGTGATTTATCTGAAGCCAGTAATGGTGACTATCAGAAGCTAGTGATAGTGACTGAGTTAGAAGCCGGTGATAGTGAATGGGTCAGAAGCAGTGATAGTGACTTTTTTCAGAAAGCCAGTGATAGTGACTGGGTCAGAAGCCAGTGATGTGACATGAGTCAGAAGCCAGTGATATGATAGGTCAGAAGTCATGAAAGTTGCTGAGTCAGAAGTCAGTGTAGTGACTGGGTCAGAAACGTGATAGTGACGGAGTCAGAAGCCAGTGATAGTGACTGGGTTTGAAGCAGTGATAGTGACTGAGTCAGAAGCCAGTGATAGTGACTGGGTCAGAAGCGAGTGATAGTGACAGGGTCAGATGCAAGTGATGTGATTGTGTCAGAAGCCGTGATACTGACTGGGTCAAAAGCAAGTGATAGTGACAGAGTCAGAATCCAGTGATAGTGACCGAGTCAGAAGCCAGTGATACTGAGTCAGAAGCCAGTGACAGTGACTGGGTCAGAGGCCAGTGATAGTGACAGAGTCAGAAGCCAGTGATAGTGACTGGGTCATAAGCCGATGATAGTGACTGAGACAGAAGCCAGTGATAGTGATTGAGCCATATGCCAGTGCAGTGACTGGGTCAGAAACCAGTGATAGTGACTGAGCCAGAAGACGATGATAGTGACTGAGACAGAAGCCAGTGATAGTGATTGAGTCAGAAGCCAGTGATAGTGACTTAGTCAGAAGCCAGTGATACTGAGTGGGTCAGAAGCCAGTGATAGTGTCTGAGTCAGAAGCCAGTGACAGTGACTGGGTCAGAGGCCAGTGATAGTGACTGAGTCGGAAGCCAGTGATAGTGGCTGAGTCAGAAGCCAGTGATAGTGACTGGGTCAGAAGCCGATGATCGTGATTGAGTCAGATGCCACTGATAATGACTGGGTCAGAAACCAGTGAAAGTGACTGAGTCAGAAGCCAGCGATAGTGACTGGATCAGAAGCCAGTGATAAGGACTTGGTCAGAAGCTAGTGATAGTCATTGAGTCAGAAGCCAGTGATAGTGACTGGGTCAGAAAGCAGTGATAGTGACTGATTCGGAAGCCAGTGATAGTGACTGGGTCAGAAGCCAGTGACAGTGACTGGGTCAGAAGCCAGTGATAGGGACTGGGTCAGAAGCCAGTCATAGTCACTTAGTCAGAAGCCAGTGATAGTGACTGAGTCAGAAACCAGTGATAGAGACTGGGTCAGAAGACAGTGAATATATTGACTGAGTGAGAAGCCAGTGATAGTGACTTGGTCAGATGCAAGTGATGGTGATTGGGTCAGAAGCCAGTGATAGTGACTGAGTCAGAAGCCAGTGATAGTGACTTAGTCAGAAGCCAGTGATAGTGAGTTTGTCAGAAGCCAATGATAGTGACTGGGTCAGAGGCGAGTGATAGTGACTGACTCTAAATCCAGTGATAGTGCCTGAGTCAGAAGCCAGTGATATTGACTGTGTCAGAAGCCAATGAGAGTGACTGGGTCAGAAGCCAGTGATAGTGACTTAGTCAGAAACCAGTGATAGTGACTGGTTCAGAGGCCAGTGATAGTGACTTAGTCAGAAACCAGTGATAGTGACTTGTTCAGAGGCCAGTGATAGTGACTGGGTCAGAAGCCAGTGACAGTGACTGGGTCAGAAGCCAGTAATAGTGACTGAGTCCGAAGCCAGTGAGAGTGACTGAGTCAGAAGTCAGTGATAGTGACTGGGTCAGAAGCGAGAGGTAGTGACTGAGTCAGAAGCGAGTGATAGTGACTTGGTCAGAAGCCAGTGATAGTGACTGGGTCAGAAGCCAGTGATAGTTACTGAGTCAGAAGCCAGTGATAGTGATTGTGTCAGAAGCCAGTGATAGTGACTGAGTCAGAAGCCAGTGATAGTGACTGAGTCAAAAGCCAGTGATAGTGACTTAGTAAGAAGCCAGTGATAGTGTCTGGGTGAGAAGCCAGTGATATTGACTGAGTCAGAAACCAGTGATAGTGACTGGGTCTTGAGCCAGTGATAGTGACTGGGTCAGAAGAAAGTGATGGTGATTGGTTCAGAAGCCAATGATAGTGACTTGGTCCGAAGCCAGTGATAGTGATATAGTCAGAAGCCAATGATAGTGACTGGGTCAGAAACCAGTGATAATGATTGGGTCAGAAGCCAGTGATAGTACTGGGTCAGAAGCCAGTGATAGTGACTGGTCAGAGCCATGATAGTGACTGGTCAGAAGCAGTGATAGTGACTTGGGCAGAAGCCAGTGTAGTGACTGGTCAGAAACCAGTGATAGTGATTGTAGAAGCCGTGATAGGCGGTAGAAACCATTGATAGTGACTTAGTCGGAAGCCAGTGATGGTGACTGGGTCAGAAGCCAGTGATAATGACTTGGTCAGAAGCCAGTGATAGTGACTGGGTCAGAAGCCAGTGACAGTGACTGGGTCAGAAGCCAGTGATAGTGACTGGGTCAGAAGCCAGTGATAGTGACTGAGTCAGAAGCCAGTGACAGTGAATGGGTCAGAAGCCAGAGATAGTGACTGAGTCAGAAGCTAGTGATAGTGACTTGGTCAGAAGCCAGTGATAGTAACTGGGTCAGAAGCCATTGATAGTGACTGAGTCAGAAGCCAGTGATAGTGATTGGTCAGAAGCCAGTGATATTGACTGAGTCAGTGTGGGTAGTTTTGTAAAGCACTGCGTACCTTGTTCCAAGGTTCGTAGGTTCGAGTCTGCTTCAGCCAGAGATCAGTGTTTGTGTATATTTCGCCTGCTCTTGCGAATTCCTTTCATTGTTAATATCTCTAGTAAGGCTGATGCATGCAGGGGATGAGATGAAAAGCTGTAAGCCTTCTCCCTTGAAGCTATCTGCCTTGGATCAAAGTCTAGCGCAAGCTGGACTCTAAGGTATTGGTCCAGTGTGGGTAGATTGGTAAAGCACTTCGTACCTTGTTCCAAGGTTCGTAGGTTCGAGTTTCCTTCAACCAGAGAGATATATATCTGGCTGAAGGAGACTCGAACCTACGAACCTTGAAACAAGGTATGCAGTGCTATACCATTCTCACCGCACTGGACAATACCTTGGCGCCTAGCACAATGCTAGACTTTGATCCAAGGCAGCCAGCTTTCAGGGAGCAGGCTTACAGCTTTTCATCTCATCCCCTGCATGCATCATTCTTACTAGAGATTTTAACAATGCAAGGATTTCGCAAGAGCAGGCGAAATGGTACAGCACTGCGTACCTTGTTCCAAGGTTCGTAGGTTCGAGTCTCCTTCAGCCAGAGATCAGTGTTTGTGTATAATTCACCTGCTCTTGCGAATTCCTTGCATTGTTAAAATCTGTAGTAAGGCTGATGCATGCAGGGGATGAGATGAAAAGCTGTAAGCCTTCTCCCTGAAAGCTGGCTGTCTTGGATCAACGTCTAGCGCAAGCTGGACGCCAAGGTATTGGTCCAGTGTGGTGAGAATGGTATAGCACTGCGTACCTTGTTCCAAGGTTCGTATGTTCGAGTCTTCTTCAGCCAGAGATCAGTGTTTGTGTAATTTCGTCTGCTCTTGCGAATTCCTTGCATATATATATATATATATATATTATATATATATATATATTATATATATATATATATATATATATAATATATATATATATATATAATATATATATATATATATATATATATATATATATATATATATATATATATATATATATATATATATATATTTATATATATATCAACAACGAGACCACCACTTCTCTGCCAGACGCATGTAATATTCACCTAGTTGGGGTTGCAATAGCACCAGTCTTCGCATGCTGGAAACTAAAGGTCACTCACTCATGAGATACATGTGCAGAGTAAATATTGTACAAGAATGGTATACACTACCGACAAGAAGAAATTAAGATGTGCAACATGTGGGTGTCTTTATTGTAGACGTTTCGCCATCCAGTGGCTTTATCAATATAAATTCCAGGACATAATTTGAAGACAGTAGAACAATATACTGAAGATGAGGTAATCAGTCCCTCAGCCTTGGAGTTGATGTGAAGAGCACTGTACTCGTGGAGGTTCTGGAGCAGAGGCAAGAAGCCTGGCGCTTATATACTAACGTCAGGTGGAAAGGAGACGTGTAGCAGCGAGGGCATAGTCACTGGTAGGCGGGATTCCCCAGTGGAAGTAAGTCAGTCCCAAAGAGATGGGTTAGTTGTAGTAGTAGTTTTCGTAGCCGTGAGGAAGGTTCTATACATGTCCTCAGAATCAAGATTCCATGATGTTGCAGTGTCTGACAAGTTGTACAAGAATGGTATACAATACCGACAAGATGAAATTAAGGCACATGTGCTCAGTTTGAATTCCCTCCTGCACGTGGCGGGAATACACTGATATGCCCCATGAACCGTTGTTTATTAACAGCCCGATAATTAGCAAATTCTTCATTATTTAAACCAGCTGTGAACTCTTGTGCTTTGCCGTACAACGGTGTATACACAAGTGCTGCCAATGTTCCCCAGGTCACATCAGTGCTCGAGCCTGGTTTCCAAATGCCTCGATGAACTATTCGGGCTCAGACTCAACAAAGCGAGGTACTAACGGCATGCTAAAGAAGACACCAACAGTCTGCTTAAATTGCCTTCTCTCCTCTCTATCAAGCTCCTATTCAGCAGTGCTCGCTGCTCTCTCGTTGTTTAGAGATTGAGTTTACCGAATGCAGGTGGCTGACTCGTCCTGAGACAAACCAGGTGCACCACCTGCTTCACGAGACTCTGGTATTAGCCCTCCCACATTACGAAGGAACCTAAGCGGAGATCGGCGATTAATAGCTCCTGCAGTTGGAGATACCTCAGTTTGGTGCACTTTAGTTGCTTTACCCTATAATTTAGTATGAATAATGTCATGAACGTGAGCAGCAGTGAGAGTTCGTTAGTATTCTATGCTAATGAAATGATCAATTTGCCAGCAATGCTGCAGAGAGAGTTTGGGCAGATTTAAGAAATATACTCAGACACCAACCGTCTCACCTGTGTTGGTGGCATAACACACTAAAAAAACATTTGTAATGCACGCAGCAAGCAGCAATAGCAGGATTCACACATAGTATCAAGACTGACAGGCAATACAAAAGGCGACAGCAATGCAATCTGAACTATACCAAGACCAGCTCTAGTTCCAGGTTCCGGGGCAGGCCCCCACATTACGAACACAGGTAATAAATGAGCTGTGAGACCTGGTTGTAATGGGAATTGGAGCAACCAAACTCAGCAGTATAATGTATATTTGCCTTCACCCATGGTGAAGGCAAATGGCAATAGAAGCCAGAGAACCGCAAGTGAACCACGTAGCTTCAGCTTTGGCGGGCTTGCCTGTGATCGGTTAATGAACCAAGGTACTCATTTAATGATGGGTACCCTATCAATCGTTAAACCCTTAGCACCTGGTTTGGTGGTTGGGAGGCAGCCTATATGGGAGTGAGACATTCCCCAAATAAATTGTAACATACTCTTCGCATGCTACAAACATCAGTCATGGACATCCATGTGGCTTGGTGATCTACTTGGCTTAATGATCCATGTGATTTCGAGTGGCTTGGGCACTCTAATACACAGGTCTGGCCAGAAATTTATACAGAATTCACGCAGAGGCACACAGTACACAGAGTACACACAGCCACGTCGAATCCAGGATGAAACTCCACAACCGAGACGAGAAACACCATTCAGCTCACCTCCGTCATGCTTAACTTGGCAGTTATGGCCAGTAGAGCTGAAGCACCAGAGTACAGATGTTACTGAACACGTAACTAAGAATAGCATGGGATGCTAAGAGGAACCCAGTTAAACCTTGTGACTCGGGTTGGGTTATCCGACGCATGCGAGACAAGGCGGACAGCTAGATCTAATCCATAAATAAATGACACCATATATTCTCACCTTTCAACCTTCGGATACCATATCCAGGTGCCTCAAACATCACAAGAAAAAGTGGACAATATATGCCCAGAGTGCTGTCCTCTTACAAATTACCTTCACCTAGGCGACTTACAACAGGAAATGAATTGTCTCAATTGTCAATTACAAGTGTATCTAAATACAACATGGTGACCCTTCTCTCCGACTCTCCAGTGATCTTTCGAAGTGTTGCTGTTTTTCTTCATGGTATACGAGTCATGTCCACCTTTGACTGCATCGTCTTTTACTTCTGCTTCGATTATACTACCTTGAATCCTGCTATGTGCTACGTTCCATCTCAACTCTGGAACAACATGTCATGACTTGTATATATATAGATAGGTTAGCTTTCTTTCACGTAATTATTTTATAAATTAAAATTTTCATGTTTTGCTTCAGAAGGGAAGGAAATGAACTTTCAAATACCCTTCGAGGGTCTGAAGGGCAATTGTACCTTCAGCACTTGTCTATCGATTTTTTCCCCCTCACACCAGTAAAAAGGCCAGGACACTACCGAGACAAGACCGTGTCACTACAATTGTAACGGGACGATTTAGCGCCAACACTCTATTCTCAAGTACATTTTTAAGAAGCTGTGCTCCCTTGAAAATAAGGAATGGCATCGTTATTTACCCTGTTCTCTGTTTGCATTGCGGGAGATTCTCAGTCACACTTCAGGGCTCCCACCTTTGAACTTCTCTAGGGTAAACATGCCCTGGGTCCTGTTTATCATTCATGATTTATGGACTAACGAGAAGAAAGTGCTAAGGTTCAATCATTTTATCAGTTTCTCCTTGTCTTGACGACACATCAAAAATCTTAGAATATTAGTTTAACAGCATAAAATGTATTTTGATGCTGAAGATCAGAGGGGAAGATTTAATGTGGGGTGATAAAGGTCTTATGTTACTTCCAGTAAAATAAAATAAATTATTAATTATATGGAAAGATCAGGTTTTTAGAAAAATTCAGTATCTTGGCCTTATTATTTTAAACAATTCTTCACATCTTCTTCCGGATAAAATTCAGGCTTCACTCGAGTTTTTTTTGTATATTTTATTTAAAAAAGCATATACATAATACATAAAAAAAAACAAAAGCCAACAAATTAACATAGCAAAAGACCGTGGTAGACAATGTCAGTACACACTCAAAAACAAAATACAATTTAACACATTGATATTACAAAATACTTCTGAATAACCACAACCAGTTTATGGAAAAAACATCCTGACTCCCAAACAAACAGGAGGAGTCATTATAAAACATGTAGGAGTAAGTCCTATAATCATATACATATGTATATATATACACATACATATACACACACATATACACACACATACATATGTATGCACATGTGTGCATTCAGAAAAGACTGAATTATACCTGAAATAATGCGCAAATTCACTTGCCACCATATAACATAAAATATGTATTACATCCACAAATAGAACAATACCTAAGACATTGGTTCCCAAATACACATCTACACACCCAAAAATGAAAGACAGACCCATACAAGGCCATATCCATGACCACTATTACATTCCCAGCCACTTATCAACACACAAAGCTGATGTTGACGGTTAATGTGAAAATTTGTGTGGACTGCCTCCAAGTGAGTCGCCTACCCTGGCAAACTCTGTTGACACCGAGCTCTGAGGTGGGTACCTCAGCCTCACAAGTGGCTTATAGAACAGATTTTCACAAATGATTGATGTTGCAAGAAACTCGCCTGCATGCACATATGAAGGACTAACTTACTTGATCTTGCAGCATATATCCTGAACTTCAACTTCCCTAAGCTTAGCCTTAGCCCCTTTGGACTTCCCCTCAGAAACCACGTGCAACCGGGAGCCTGAATTCCTGCAATATTCAATTGTTATTAGTGACCTGCCTGGACCTCAGAAATTCCTATATCCAAGAGGGTGTGTATCCCCTAGTATAAATATGCAGACACGGACACTAGCTTCCAGACTGACAAGAGACACTGGTACTTACTGGGCATGCACTACCTGCTGCACAAAGGGGCCTACAGATCAACTCACTCACAATTCTCCGCAGACACTGGCCAGAAATCTACGAGATAAAGTGGAGGTCTTGTCTTACTGTATGGGCCTGACGGAGGTCATCTACGGTACATCGAGGTGCCTCTACCAGATTTCCCCAGGTCTCGAATGTGAGGACATGTGGGGGGCGCCGTCTGCTGATCATGGCACGTCTTGTCCAGTTGGTGTCTGTCTTAAGAAGAACGCTATTGTGTCTTTGAGACCCGCACCTCGTAGTTCAAACTAGGGCTGCCAGTTCTCCCTAGCTAACTTATCCTAGTGTTTGCCTACATTATCGGCCTATTACTACCTATGCTAAGGTCTTAGGTCTACATTATTATTATCTACAGTTGCCTTAATAATCCTAATATTAATGTACTAACAGTAAACTACCTACTCCTTCCCTGAAGGGTAAATCTATAAATTAAATAGGTGCCTACCATCAATCCACACCAACTCGGGGAGAACGCTTTTTGTTTGGGTGGGTTTAAGGGCCACTGAATGGTGTGTTTTTTCCCCGTTGGGACTTCTCGAACCGAATAAGTTCCAACAGTTAACATTCAATATATAGTATGACCTACCATGCAAATATAAAGGTATATATATACCCTATAAATAACTTGTATATGCTCGTACAGAGTTCATTAAGTACCCCTTTAATTATACTTTAGAAAACGTATGACAGGATAAAGTTGTCACCAGAAACAAATATATAAAGCATATCCTCTACATATACATATGAATATAAACCCATATACAAAAAGGTTCTTATAATGATAAAAGGAAAACAAAATCTCACATACAACTTTTAACACGGTAGGTTTAAAAAAGTCAACTATGACACCCGTACTTTGCGATTTGCCCAACTTCTCACTAGTTAACATATGATTCAATATCCCAACAAAGCATTGCCTAATACACCCCCAATGTGCTCTATAAAAATAATTTTGTATACCATCTATCCCCAGTGTCTTTCCGGTACTCATCCCTAAAACTGCCTCTTCCACCTTAACGTCACTTATACCACCCTCCATCCCCACTCTTTCCTTCTCACTTAAAACACTATGGAACCCCCCTCCAAAAATCCCCTCCCAGGAACTCCCCCCCTTTCTTACTCCATTTCTCCCTAAACTAACTATCAGCATAAAGACTCATACTTTCCGTGTTGGATAGGACCCGACCCTCTGGGTAACCTCCCACCCCAGGGCTTGTCTCCAATTGCAATATGGTGATTATCATCTGACGTTCTCGAAATTTACGTAATACAAACCCAGACGGCTTTTCACCCCACAATACATCCTCTAACCCTGCCCTAACCCTGATTGCATCAAACCTATCATTGTGTAATTCAGCTATTCTACCCTGAAGACTGTCCATGTCATCTCTCCTACCACCTCTCCCTGTCCCTCCAGATAATTTTGCAACCCATAATGCCACCTCGCCTCTTCCCGTCCCCTAACCTTAAAAAAAATCGCTATCTCAGGCTTAGCCTGCATCTCCCACCAATCTAATAGATCTATCGCCCTATCCCTAGCCGCCCAAAAATGCAACCACCAATCACTGAAAAAAGGCCCCTCCCCCTCCTCCTTAAGAAGCCTTACGTTTAATTTCCAGTACCCAGAATAAATACTCACTATTCCAACCCACATCAGATCCACTATCACCTTCCTGTGATCAGAAAACCCCACATTGAAGGCTCTCACCCTCACCACATCTATGCTCTGCTTAACATAAATTCTATCCAATCGTGCCTCATATCCCTTATGAACGAACGTATGCTCCACTAGGTATCCCCCCCTCCCCACCACATCGACAACCCCAACACCCCGCAATACATCCCTCAGGACACTCAACACACAACCCACCCCTCTCGGTTCTACATCACCACTCCATATCACACATTTCCAATCACCTCCTATTACTGTTATAACAGGCAAACCATACCCCGGCCGGGATTGAACCCGCGGTCAGAGAGTCTCAAAACTCCAGCCCGTCGCGTTAGCCACTAGACCAGCTAGCCACAATATGATTCGTCCAACTAGGTATATTTCTACACCATAGGAAGGTTAGCTCAGGCACCACTGTGACCACAAATGCAAGTTTTTACAGACGAATCTCCAGCTAGCGTGGCCGTGACGAACTCTAGCTCAAGTCCCTTCACTGCCGGCACGCAAGGGGCTGGTCTCCTTTACCGCCACTGCTACCCCACCCTTCAATTGCAAACCACTGCTAACATGCGTCCGATATCCTTTCAACCTCAATTCACTTCCAGACCTGTGATTATGCTCCTGCAAAAAAAAAAAATGTCGACATCAAATCTCCATA
Source organism: Cherax quadricarinatus (assembly GCF_026875155.1). Classification (NCBI taxonomy): domain Eukaryota; kingdom Metazoa; phylum Arthropoda; class Malacostraca; order Decapoda; family Parastacidae; genus Cherax; species Cherax quadricarinatus. The sequence goes on along the minus strand of NC_069447.1, from coordinate 4,258,741 downwards.
AAAACCACACCAACCAAACTTTCTTGACCTCTGTCTTAAGGCCATTAACGTTAAGTGTGACACATCTGAATGTTACAGAAGGGGCGGCTTTCCCCTATGCCACTGGGGTTAACTCACTGCACTTTTCACATTACGTGCACCTGCTTTTTCATTCGTTTTTTCCTGTGCACTCACCCCCCCTCCCTCTCTCACTGTGCAACACAGTGGCACCTCTACCACTACGAGCCATCGGCTCCACCACCACTGCCCACAATTTCTTCCAGGGTGATGACCTCGTCTATCTCTGACGCTCCTGCAGTTCTTTTCCTAGAACTTCCACTTACACACATATCAACATCAGGCGAGGAGCCTGCCTCTGAGGACACTGGGTTGCGATGTGCTCATAGGAGCTACACAAACGACATGTTTTCCTTTGATCAGCATAGTACACAAAAACCTCTGTCCTATAACCGGCCAACATGACGTAGGATGGTATAGGCGTTGCTAAAGACATTTTGAGGGAGTAAGAACCCTCCGGCAGCCCTTCATACGGACCATCCCTCCACACTCCCATGGACCATAGGGCGGTTATTGCGGATCTTGATTTGGAGGGTATGGTCGTGAAGCGGGAGGGGGTGTGTGATGCTTTTGGGGATTGGTGGCACTCTTTTTGAGGATCCAGGGAAGTGGGGCCATGTGTCTTGGAATGGTGGGAGAAGCGAGCTAAGCCGGGTATTACTGGATTCTTTGAAAATAGGGGACGGGAAGAGGCCAGGTGGAGGTATAGGTTACAGAATTATTTGGAATGTCAGATGAACGAGTGTTATGAGGAGGGAGGGGGAGACAGTATGGGACCGTGGAGCAACTTAGAGGTAGATTGGCGGAAATACATAATGACAGATTTGATGCGGTGCATGTGAGGGCGGGATTGGAGGATGTATTGTGGGGGGATAAACCTTCAGGAAGTGTTTTAAGACGTTTTAGGGTAAGGCAGAAGGAGTCAACTATTTTGCAATTAGAGGTGAGTAAGGATATGGGTGGATATCATAAGGGTCAGGTGCTTACTACTACAGAAGGCATGAGTAATTATGCTGATTTCTGGTTTCGAGAGAAATGGAGAAATGGGGGGGGAGGAGGGCGATGCTTTTGAGGAAGTGTTAAGGGGAAGGTGTGGGTTAGGGGAGAAAGGGGAGGAGGGGATAGAGATGGGTGGAGAGATTAGCATGGGGGAAGTTCAGGAGGCAGTGTTCAACATGAGTACTGGCAAAATGCCGGGCATCGATGGGATTTGAAATAATTTTTATAGAGTTCATTGGGAGCATATTAAGACTTGTCTGGTGGGGGCCATGAATTGTATGCTGTAGGAGGGCAAGCTAGGTCAGACACAAAGCATTGGAGTGGTTGTGTTGGTTCGCAAAAAGCAAGTGGGGAGAGTTTTAAGTGCGTATAGAGCTATTTCACTAATGTGTTCCGACTACAAGATTTTTGCAAAGAAATTAGGTAATAGGATGAAGAAGGTGATTGGTGAGGTTATACATTGGGGTCAGATGGGTATACCGGGAAGAAGTATGAGAGTTGGGCATGGGCGCATAAGAGACTTTTTTGGAAGGTTGCGAGGGGGGAGGACTTTTGGGTATTGATTGGGAGAATGCATATGACTGTGTGGATAGAAAATTTTTGAGGGCTTGTTTGTTGTGACTGGGGTTTGGACTGGGAGTGGCGCGGTGGGTCGATATGCTATACTCATCGGCTATGGTGAGGGGCCAAGTTAATGGCAGATTGGGAAGGCTGGTTAAAATGCAGAGGGGATTGAGGCAGGGGTGCCCTCTTTCTCAAATTCTGTTTGCGTACATGCAGCATCCGTTCTATGGGCTCGTTGAGGGGGTGGGGACATTAAATGGGGAAAGGGAGGGGTGCTTAGGCATTGTGGGGTATGTATGACACCACTATCCTGATAGAAGGGGTGGAGGGATTGCGTACAGTGGGGAGGGTGTTGGGGCTTTTTAGGGATACGTCTGGCATGAGAGTAAATAGGGCGAAATCCTCTTTACTGAAGGTAGGTGCTTGGGTAGGGGGGGCCTCTTGGGGTTGGAATTTGGGTGGGCAGTGGTGAATAATTTGAAGATTTGTGGAGTTTTATATATGGCGAACGTGCAGGAGGCTAGACAGGTAAATTCAGAGAGGGTGGTGGAGAAAGCAGTGAGTAGGTTACAGGGTTTATGGGCGGGAGATATCACTTTACAGCAGAGGGCGGTAATAGTTAATTCGCTGGTTTATAGTAAGATTTGGGGTATAGCGGAAGTGTATCCTTTGAGGACACAGGACGTACAAGAAATACAGAGACGAGCTTTACGTTATGTTTGGGGTTTTGGGAGAGCATGGCTGAGCAAGGAGGTGGTGATGTTGAATGTGTGCAGAGGGAGAGTGGGCCTTTTAGCTTTGAGACCGAGGGTGAAAGCCATATATGTAAAACAGAGATTTCTCAGGGCTGGAGGGGAAAGAGGGGTTAGAGTGGGGAAGGTGATGGGGGATGTACGGAGATGGTGGGGAGGTAAAGAGTTAATTGAATGTAAAGATATGCTGAGGGTTTTGTTATTGGTCAGAGATGTGGTGTGACTTAAAGTGGGGTGTTTGGTATCATTGAGTAGGAGGACAGAAATCCTGCAGGGCATATAGGTCTATCCATTGTATGATTGGGGGACGATATGGGAGGATTTCCGAAAGCTCAGGTTAATGCCTAGGCTATGGGAGTTAGTATACAGATTCATGATGGGGATCCTAGCTTCGAAATCAGTTTTGAGTTTAATGGGTTTGGTGTGAGAATCGTCCTGCAGTCAGTGTGGCGAGCTGGAAACAGCATTTCATGTGGTTTATTTTTGTGAAGCATTGAGGGAGGTACGGATGTGGTTGGCGAGGGTTTTTCGGCTGCTGGGTGGGGGTAATGTAGAGACCATGCGAGCTTTAACATTAGAGGTGAAAGGGGTATCAAGGGAGGTAAAAAAGGCGATTATGTATGTGGTAGTGGATTTTCTGTATATTTCCAGGGGAATGAGAGATGCTGGGGGTAGGATTCGAATTAAAGCAATTGCAGCACGTATATACAGGACTGCTGGTAGGAACAAACTTATTTATGGGAGTCAGTGGTGTGAGGGAAAAGTTCAATTGATAGAAGTAGCGATATAGTAACAATAGTTTCATTACCGGCTACTTGCTAAGGTAAGGTAAGTCTAGCTCCGGCTATTCCCGCCTTTTTCCCCCCACCCCGAAAGTGATAGTTTGATTGCCGGCTGCTTGTTAAGGTAGGATCAGCCTAGCTCCCGCTATCCCTTCCCCTCCTCCCCCCCCCCCGGAAGGTGACGTGTGGGGCCCCGGTCCAAACAGTAATCACTAGACTCACAGCTCCCAGCACTACTGTAAGTACATGCCTGCCTTGTATTCTAGTGGATTTATTGGTTGAAAGGTTCACTTTTGACCAATAATAAACTTAGTCCTTTCAGTCTTGCTCTAGGTTGACTGTTGTAATAATCACCACGTCTTTTAGGTATTGTACTTATCATGGAGAGTGATTTCTTAAGCAGTGGGTAACCTGTCTATCTTTCCAGCTTGGATGACAGAGAGGGTCACCTGCCAATCAACGAGTAGAATTGAAGGAGATGGACTAACGTTCTGAGATGTCCCAAATTTTGATCCACTTAACTGTTTGTGTATGAAAGTAGCAGGATATAACCCCTCATCATTGCAGTGGAGAAAACCTGCTTTCTTGTCATCTAGAAGGATTATTGAAAGCTAGAAAATCTGTGAAGAACGAGCCGGTGGGTTGTCATCAACACCTGCGACCCCCCCCCCATCATCAGCAATGGCTACGATTTCAACAACACGCAGTGTCACCAACACCAGACACCCACGTTTTATATACATTTATATTAGCGTTGAATTCAGTTATTTATATTTTTCACTTTTCATTTTCTTTAATGTAGGATCAATATTTCATATTTAAGTGTTTTATATTTTCTAAATAATAAAGTGTTTATGTTTGTCAGTTTTTGTTCTTTTTCTATTCATTAATTTTCCTGAGGAGGAGCCAGCTTTGGTAATACTGTCTGAAGTTCTTACAGAGCTGAGTAAGTCTTCACAGTGGGGAGCTTGTTTTCCAGAAAACTAACGAGAGCTTACAGTCAGTCGTCTGCGATTGGTGCAGTGATAACCATGTAGTTGACTGGTTTCCTTTGGTAGTCGGTTTTTCAAGGGTTTTAGGTGGTGGTGGTGTGTATGGGGACGGTTTTAGCGAACGAGATGGTGGATGGTATGGAGTGTATGGGATTATAGTAGGGTGATAACTTGTCTGATTCTAGTGTGTAAGGTTTTTTCTTCTGGTTATGAATGTATAATTCAAGGATATCTCTGGTTTAATACTGTCATTATTATGTAATGTGTAATGTACGCCGTAAGTGGCAACATTATGGTTAGGAAGCCTTGAGTGGAAGGCATTTGAGGGATGGTCAAGGTGGTGTTTAGTGGTGAATTGTATATAACAGACACAAGTGATGTAAGATAGTTTGGTTAAAAGGTTCATTGAACCTCGTGTATTATCATTCTGTGAGAGTTACGATACAAGGGAAATTTAGTCCAGGTATAAGGATGCATGTTTGCATGGTAATTATATTATTTGTGTATTGATGTTTTCTAATATTATTTTTCCATAATGTTTTAAGTATCATAAAATATGTTCCTAAACAAATATGCTATAGGTCTAGCTATGTGATTATTTAATATCTATTATGGTGGAGGTGATAGTGGTAGATGATTTATTATAGCATGTCTTTTAGTGCATTTTTGTAGTAGGATGACATATGTGGCCACACAGCTCTCATCTGATATTTACTTATGTATGATGAACATCCTAGGTGACTCCAAGTGTATATAGCGACCGTCGGAATGTTGAGCAATTTATATGGTGTACTGTGCTTATGAATTCTATTTTGGATACCTGTTTGTTAAGGAATGGTGGTTTTCTATATATTTATTTTTTATGTTGTAATATTACGTTTTAAATAAAATATAAAAAAAAATTAGAATTCCTGTTGGTGCACGTGCCTTGCAACACCTGCTGATGCGCGTGACTTACAATGCCTGCTGGTACACGTCACTTGAAATACCAGCTGGTGCACGTCACTTGAAATACCAGCTGGTGCACGTCACTTGAAATACCAGCTGGTGCACGTCACTTGAAATACCAGCTGGTGCACGTCACTTGAAATACCAGCTGGTGCACGTCACTTGAAATACCAGCTGGTGCACGTCACTTGAAATACCAGCTGGTGCACGTCACTTGAAATACCAGCTGGTGCACGTCACTTGAAATACCAGCTGGTACACGTCACTTGAAATACCAGCTGGTGCACGTCACTTGAAATACCAGCTGGTACACGTCACTTGAAATACCAGCTGGTGCACGTCACTTGAAATACCAGCTGGTACACGTCACTTGAAATACCAGCTGGTACACGTCACTTGAAATACCAGCTGGTGCACGTCACTTGAAATACCAGCTGGTACACGTCACTTGAAATACCAGCTGGTGCACGTCATTTGAAATACCAGCTGGTGCACGTCACTTGAAATACCAGCTGGTACACGTCACTTGAAATACCAGCTGGTGCACGACACTTGAAATACCAGCTGGTGCACGTCATTTGAAATACCAGCTGGTGCACGTCACTTGAAATACCAGCTGGTGCACGTCACTTGAAATACACTGGTGCACGTCACTTGAATACCAGCTGGTGCACGACACTTGAAATACCAGCTGGTGCACGTCACTTGAAATACCAGCTGGTGCACGTCACTTGAAATAACAGCTGGTGCATATGTTTCACTACACGTGTTGCTCTGCAACTCCTGACACAGAGCAATACAACTGGGTATGCATGTGAGTCACCAGACAGGTTGTGGTGTATGACACTAATGAACGACACAGTCTAACTTCCCTTCCTTTCCAAGGAATAAAATCAAGAATAAGTCGATCCTAAGAATAATAATTAAAATCTCACTCACTAAGCACTTAAAGAATACACTCGCACTGTATCTTCAAAATATAAATATTACTACAATGTATGTAAATTGACAGTAGAAGCACTTCAAATAAAGGTCACTTTCCACTGCTCTCTCAGCTAGTAGAAGCACTTCAAATAAAGGTCACTTTCCACTGCTCTCTCAGCTAGTAGAAGCACTTCAAATAAAGGTCACTTTCCACTGCTCTCTCAGCTAGTAGAAGCACTTCAAATAAAGGTCACTTTCCACTGCTCTCTCAGCTAGTAGAAGCACTTCAAATAAAGGTCACTTTCCACTGCTCTCTCAGCTAGTAGAAGCACTTCAAATAAAGGTCACTTTCCACTGCTCTCTCAGCTAGTAGAAGCACTTCAAATAAAGGTCACCTTCCACTGCTCTCTCAGCTAGTAGAAGCACTTCAAATAAAGGTCACTTTCCACTGCTCTCTCAGCTAGTAGAAGCACTTCAAATAAAGGTCACTTCTCACTGCCTCTCTCAGCTAGTAGAAGCACTTCAAATAAAGGTCACTTTCCGCTGCTCTCTCAGCTAGTAGAAGCACTTCAAATAAAGGTCACTTTCCACTGCTCTCTCAGCTAGTATGAGGAGACGCGCCGGATGTGTCAGTAATTGGTCTAATTGGATTACCTGGTTTGTGTGTTTTTATTAGTCCATACATGATATTTATGTCTTATACCCATGAATGTAGATATACACCATTTCCTTGGCAAATTAAATAGTTTAGCCCATTCTATAAACTTTACTGTTGAGTTTGAGGAAAATAACTCATTGCCTTTTCTAGATGTTTTAATTATTAAGAGTAATAATGAATTCAAATTTAAAATTTACAGAAAACCTACAAATAACTGTTCCTATGTACACTATTATTCTTCACATCTAGATAAAGTTAAGCTGTGTTTTCTCATCAATGTTTTTGAGAGCTTTACGTATTTGTAGTCCAGAGTTCATAGATGAAGAAATATCCAAAAATTATGAAATAGCCATTGATCTGAAATACCCGAGAAATGTAATTGATAAATCATTTAAAAATGCTATAAATAGTTTTTAAAACCCAAAAATGGACAACCAGCCTTATTCAACTAAAAATATGTTGATTCTCCCTTACCATGAAAACTTGGTTGATATGCCTTCTCTTCTTAAGACTTTTAATATTAAAGTTGTATTTAAAAATCTTGATACAGTCAAAAAACTTTTGATGAAGAATTCCCCCCAAAATGCTGACGGATGTGTCTATAAGATTCCTTGTAAAATTTGCGATAAAGTTTATTACTGTCAAACTGGTAAAAATCTCGAACTTAGATTAAAGCAACATAAATATAGCATTAGAACTGGACAAGATTCCAATGCTCTATTTATTCATGTTAGAGATTTTAACCATCCAATTGATTTTCAAAAAGTTGAGAAAGTTGTATCAAGCAAGTCCATGGTTGACAGAAATATAATTGAATCTTGTTTCATAAAAAAGAGTTTTGGAAATAATATGAATATTTCCTTAGGTTTATAAATTAGACTCAATTATAATTAATAAAATTTGGTTAGAGTTTAATAATACATTACACAAATAATAAACCTTATTTCTTGGGTAGAATATTTTGTTAGTGGGATGTCGTGAGGACCTGTCTAGTTGGACCAGCAGACCTACTGCAGTGTTCGTCTTCTCTTATGAGTCCGGTATTGTCGCACATCAGGTATTTCTTTGTTGTGGGGGTTGAGTGTGAGGAGTAGTCTAAGCCCTTTAATTGCCTTCCTTTGATGTATTACTTTCATAGTTCCTTGACAATGTGAGTAGTCATGAAAGCACTTGGAATTTCACTACTCTTTCACAGTGGTTGTTTTGCATATATATATATATCATATAAGTAGTGTTATTTTCTACAGGGGCGTCCCTTCCGGTTTAGGCCTTCTACAGGGGCGTCCCTTCCGGTTTAGGCCTTCTACAGGGAGGTCCCTTCCGGTCTAGAGTCTCGCGGTCCCCTTCTCACACCTATGTGCTAACGACCTTTTTTCACACCTATGTGCTAATGACATTGACCCCACCCATGACCCCACCCATGACCCCACCCATGACCCCACCCATGACCCCACCCATGATCCCACCCATGACCCCCCCGCCCCCACCACCGCCCTCCCACCCGCCCTCCCCGCGCCCCCCGCGCCCCCCCCCCGCGCCCCCCCCCGCCCGCCCCCCGCCGCGCGCACCCACCACCCTCGCCGCGACCCTCGCGCCCGCCCGCGCCTTCTGCTGCGCCTTCTGCAGCATCGTCCGGATCGCCCCCGCGCCCCGAATTTTTTTCCGATTTTTTTCGAATTTTTTTTGAATTTCTTGTGCTCTCCTCGGATCAAATTTTTGAGGTTCCCCCTCTCACTTTCACCCACCCCCACCTCAAATTTTCTCGATAATACAAGTTTTGGATTCCCCCCTATGGGGGTTTCGAATTTCTTTGCCCTCCTCGATCAAGTTTTTGAGGTTCCCCCTCTCACTTTCACCCACCCCCCACCTCAAATTTTTCTCGATATCACAAGTTTTTGGATTCCCCCCTATGGGGGTTTCGAAATTCTTATGATCTCCTCGGATCAAGTTTTCTCGATATCAATATTACAAAGATTTCCCCCACCATCCACTCTACCCTCTATGTCCAAGTATTTCTCCTCTATCTCCTCGGATCAAGTTTTTTGGATTCGCCCCCTCTGGGTATAAGCATTCAAAATGGACTCCTCCTATGGGGGCATGGTGCTCTCTCTTACTACAGGTCTAAACAAGTGTGACGTCAGTATTCCCTCTATTAATGTTTTACTCCGGCGGTCAGTGAACGTCACACACACACATACAAGCTGAATCTTGTCGACCCTTTAGTTCATTAAAGTTAATAAGGGGACACTTACCTTCTGTCAGTGGACGTCAGCGATGACCCCACACACACAGGCGAATCTTGTCGACTTACCCCTACACACATTTCATATACAACATAGAGAAAACATTTTCACTCTTAACCGGATAACCCAATTAATTTCACATTTTTTCGTTAATACCCACATCAATCCACAATTTCTTACAACACAAGTCTAGACATTTTTCTCGTTTTAACTATTTAAATCTCAGGTCACTCCCACGAAGTAACCTACCTCTTCTCCCACCCTCCCGAACCCTCACACTCCCACCAACACCTCACAATTTTCACTCATAACCCCACAATTTTTCTCGTTTTAACTATTTCATCAGAAAGTCACCACAACACTTATAACCACTTTTCGATAATTCACTAGTCACAATTTTACATATTACGAAGTTAATACCACACGAACCACTTTGAACACCTTCAAAACACTCTCATAAATCATTTGAATACTCACAAAAATACCTTTAAACATTTTCCAAACATCACTGAAACACTTCCAAAATATCATTTTGAATACTCCCAAATAAGATTTGACAGCTCTAATTTATCTACACTTACACATTTCATTAAATTACAACTCATCCCCCCAAACTCCTCCCTCAGTCTCCAGACTTCATCATTATCACAAAAAGTAACTCAAACACTTTACTTTGAACATCACCAAAAAACACCATGAATTGCCTTTAAATACTCCAAAAACATCATTCGAACACCCACAAAATCACCTCTGAATACTCTCAGAACACCTTCATAAGTACTCTTGCACATCATTTGAACACCTTCAAAAAAAAAACACCTTTGAACATTTCCAAACATCACTGAATCACTTCCAAACACCATTTGAGTACTCCCAAATACACCACCGAATACACTCAAAACACCACCAAAATCACCCACTTCCCACATTACCCACAACCCACAACACCCACAATTTTTTCTCGTTAATCTAATTTCATCAGAAAGTCACAACACCCACACCTCACATTTTTTTTTCTCGTTTTAACTAATTTCATCAGAAAAAGTCACATCAACAACCCACTTATAACGTCTTTTCGGTATCTCTAGTTCGACAACAACACCCACATCCCACAACACCCACAACCCATATCACCCACACCCCACAACACACCACAACCCACATCACCCACACCCCACAACACACACAACCCACCCACATCAAACACAATTTTTTTTTTCTCGTTTTAAACTAATTTCATCAGAAAGTCACAACAACAACAAACCCACAACTTATAATCATAACCTTTGAATAACCTCAAAACACCATTTGAGTACTCCCAAATACACCACTGAAACTACAAAACACCACTGAATACACTCAAAACCCACCAAATCACCATAACCTAAGATCAACACCCACATCCCACAACACCCCCACAACCCACAACACCCACATCCCACATCACCCCACAACCCACATCACCAACATCCCACAATTTTTCTCGTTTAACAAACTAATTCATCAGAAAAATCACAAAAACAACCCACTTATATCATCTTTTTTTTGGTATCTCTAGTTCAACTACATTACCCACAACCCTCATCAATTACCAATTTATTCACAATTTTTTTTCCCCTTCTTTTTACTGAATCTTAAATGTAATACACATTCCTCTTTACATTACTAAAATTCTAATAAAATCCTCTCCATACCCATGTCCTTGTATCCACATAAATTGATATTATACTCACATCAACTAATCACACTACCCAACTATTGCGACATGTTTCAACACCCTCCATTCTTTTCCAATATATCATAATTTTCAATTCTATAATTTCTTTTTAAAATATTCACACATTACCTTTATTTTCAGTAAAATCACCCCCCCCATATTTCATTAAATTTCTAATACAACCCTCCCCATACCCCTACTCCATCTCACCCCGCATTTCTTCACATCCACTCACCCATCTCCCAACACACCTCTTCTGAACACACACAAAAATCACATTTCACATCCACAAATGCATCTCATCACCCATCTCAAATCCACTAAAATCACTGTAAACCAAGATATTCACAAAACCTATGACCACCTAACACACACAACACACACACACACACACACACACACACCTAACCTAACCTAACCTAACCTAACATAACCTAACATATCCTATCTTAACCTAACCTAACCTAACCTAACCTAACCTATCCTAACCTATCCTAACCTATCCTAACCTAACCTATCCTAACCTAACCTAACCTAACTTAACCTATCCTAACCTAACCTAACCTATCCTAACCAAACTTATCCTAACCTAACCTAACCTAACTTATCCTAACCTAACCTAACCTAACCTAACCTAACCTAACCTAACCTAACTTATTCTAACCTAACCTAACCTAACCTAACCTAACCTAACCTAACCTATCGTAACCTAACCTAACCTAACCTAACCTAACTTATCCTAACCTAACCTAACCTACCTAAACCTAACCTATCCTAACCTAACCTAACCTAACCTGACCTGACCTAACCTAACCTAACCTATCCTAACCTAACCTAACCTAGCCTAACCTAACCGAACCTAACCTAACCTAACCTAACCTATCTTAACCTAACCTAACCTAACCTAACCTAACCTATCCTATCCTAACCTAACCTAACCTAACCTATCCTAACCTAGCCTAACCTAACCTGACCTAACCTAACCTAACCTATCCTAACCTAACCTAGCCTAACCTAACCGAACCTAACCTAACCTAACCTAACCTAACCTAACCTAACCTAACCTAATGCCTTACCCCAAAGTATTTGCGTCATGATTTTTGTACACCCCTTCCCCTCTCTAACGACGCCATGAAATGCGGTTCACATCCAAGGTAGAAAATCACATAGTCATCTCCTTACCGAACACCTGCGTCAACTCAGGTCAGACAGACGCCATGAAATGGTGTTCACACCCAAGGTAGAAAATCACATAATCATCTCTTTCCAGACCAACTGTAACCTAACCTGACCTAACCTAATCTAACCGAACGTAACCTAACCTACCCTAAACTAACCTAACCTAACCTAACATAACCTATCTTAACCTAACCTAACCTAACCTAACCTAACCTATCCTAACCTATCCTAACCTAACCTATCCTAACCGAACCTAACCTAATCTAACCTATCCTAACCTAACCTATCCTAACCTAACTTAACCTAACATAACCTAACCTAACTTATCCTAACCTAACCTAACCTAACCTAACCTAACCTAACCTAACTTATCCTAACCTAACATAACCTAACCTAACCTAACCTAACCTATCCTAACCAAACCTAACCTAACCTTACCTAACCTAACCGAACCGAACGTAACCTAACCTAACCTGACCTAACCTAACCTAACCTAACCTAACCTAACCGAACCGAACGTAACCTAACCTAACCGAACGTAACCTAACCTAACCTAACCTAACATAACCAAACCTAACTTATCCTAACCAAACCTAACCTAACCTAACCTAACCGAACCTAACCTAACCTAACCTAACCTATCCTAACCTGTCCTAACCTAACCTAACCTATCCTAACCTAACTTATCCTAACCTAACCTAACCTAGCCTAACTTATCCTAACCTAACCCAACCTAACTTATCCTAATCTAACCTAACCTAACCTAACCTAACTTATCCTAACCTAACCGAACCTAACCTAACCTAACCTAACCGAACCTAACCTAACCTACCCTAACCTGTCCTAACCTAACTTATCCTAACCTAACCTAACCTAACCTAACTTATCCTAACCTAACCTAACTTATCCTAACCTAACCTAACCTAACCTAACCTAACCTAACTTATCCTAATCTAACCTAACCTAACCTAACTTATCCTAACCTAACCTAACATAACCTAACTTATTCTAACCTAACCTAACCTAACCTAACCTAACCTAAAATAACCTAACCTAACCTAACCTAACCTAACCTAACCTAACCTAACCTAACCTAACCTAACCTAACCAAACTTATCCTAATCTAACCTAACCTAACCTAACTTATCCTAACCTAACCTAACCTAACCTAACTTATCCTAACCTAACCTAACCTAACCTAACCTAACCTAACTTATCCTAATCTAACCTAACCTAACCTAACTTATCCTAACCTAACCTAACCTAACCTAACTTATTCTAACCTAACCTAACCTAACCTAACCTAACCTAAAATAACCTAACCTAACCTAACCTAACCTAACCTAACCTAACCTAACCAAACTTATCCTAATCTAAACTAACCTAACCTAACTTATCCTAACCTAACCTAACCTAACCTAACTTATCCTAACCTAACCTAACCTAACCTAACCTAAAATAACCTACCCTAACTTATCCTAACCTACTCACTTTACTTTGAACACCTTCAAAACACTCTCATACATCATTTGAGACCACCTTTTCTCAATATCTCTCATCCACAACCTTTATCATCTCACTACAGAACAACCCCAAGATTACTTCGAACACTCTCATAAATCATTTGAATACTCACATAAACACCTTTGAACATTTCCAAACAACACTGAAGCACTTCCAAAATATCATTTTGATTACTCCCAAATAAGATTTATCATCTCTAATTTATCTACACTTACACATTTCATTAACTGAAATTACAACACATCCACCATACTACTCCCTCAGTCTCCAGACTTTACAACATTAACACAAATAAAACTAACTCATACACTTATGACATGAGACATTACCATATCTAACACACTGACTAACTTTGAACCAACTCTGAACACCACTGATCTTCTTCAAAAAAATACTCTGCACATCATTTGAACACCTTCAAAAAACACCATCAAACACCTCTGAATACTGAACATTAAAATGGTATAAAATACCGACAGGTTGTTAGGTAAGACACATATGCAACAGTTAGGTATCTTTATTATGAAACGTTTCGCCTACACAGTAGGCTTCTTCAGTCAAGTACAGAAAAGTTGATAGAAGCAGAAGATACTTGAAGACGATGTAATCAGTCCATTACCCTTAAAGTTTTGAAGTGGTCAGTCCCTCAGTCTGGAGAAGAGCATTGTTCCATAGTATGAAACAATAGTATGAAACAATTGTTTCATACTAGGAACAATGCTCTTCTCCCGTCTGAGGGACTGACCACCTCAAACTTTTAAGGTGATTGACTGTGATTACACGTCTTCCTAAGTATCTTCCGCTTTTATCAACATTTCTGTTGTTAGGTAAGACAACATATGCACAGTTAGGTATCTTAATTTTTGGAAACGTTTCGCCTACACATAGGCATCTTCAGTCGAGTACAGAAAGTTGATAGATCAGAAGATACTGTGAAGACGAATGTAATAGTCCATCACCCTTAAAGTTTTGAGGAGTGGTCAGTCCCTCAGTCTGGAGAAAAATTGTATCCGTTGTCTGAAACAAAATGAAGTGAAGTGACAGAAACGGCCTTATATAGTCCCAGAGTGAGACGTATGTTGAATTATGGAGGCAGGTCCCTTCTCAACCCCGCCGTTCTCACTAGAGAGGTTGTCGAAGTAGATTGGTCTGTACCAAGATACCCCTTGTGTTGCCGAGTCTGACAGAATGAACAATTAAAATGGTAACAAATACCGAGCAGATAGTTAGTCAAGACACATAGCAAACAGTTAGGTATCTTTAATTTTGAAAAACGTTTCGCCTACACAAGTGCTCATTCAGTCGAGTACAGAAAAGTTGATAAACATAGATACTTGAAGACTATGTAATCATCCATCACCCTTAAAGTTTTGAGGTGGTCAGTTCCCTCTGTCTGAGAAGAGCATTGTTTCCTTTTCTTGAAACAATAAGAAGTATAAGTGACAGAATCGGGCCTTATATAGTCTCCAGGAGGTGGACGTAGGTTGATTTGGAGGGGCAGTCCTTCTCAAACCCAGCCGTTCTCACTAGTATAGTTGTCGACGTAGATGGTCTGTACCAAGATAACCCTGTGTTGCAGTTTCTGACAGAATGAACATAAAATGGTATAAAATAACCGACAGATTAAGTTAGGTAGACACCATAGCAACAGTTAAGGTCTTATAATTTTGAAGACGTTTCGCCTACACAGTAGCTTCTTCAGTCGAGTACAGAAAGTAATGTAGAAGCAGAAGATACATGCAGTCATGTAATCAGTCCCCCCATCACCCTAAAAGTATTGAGTGGTCAGTCCCTCAGTCAGGAGAAGAGCATTGTTTCCGTTGTCTGAAAAACAATATGAAGTTTGAGTGACAGAATCGGGCCTTCATAGTCCCATGAGGTGAACGTAGTTTGATTTGGGAGGGCAGGTCCTTCTCAACCCAGCCGATTCTCCACAAGTAAAGTTGTACGAAGTAGATGTCTGTACCAAGATCACCTTGTGTTGCAGAGTCTGACAGAATGAACATTAAAATGGTAAAAAATACCGAGACAGATTGTTAGGTAAGACACATATTGCAACAGTTAGGTACTTTATTTTGAACGTTTCGCCTACACAGAGCTTTCTTTCAGTCGAGTACAGAAAGTTGATAGAAGCAGAAGATACTTGAAGACGATGTAATCAGTCCATCACCCTTAAAGTTTGAGGTGACAGACCCTCAGTCTGGAGAAGACATTGTTCCGTTGTCCTGAAACAATATGAAAGTTGAAGTGCAGAATCGGCCTTATATAGTCCCCAGGAGGGTGAGACTAGGTTGATTTGGGAGGCAGTCCCTTCTTCAAACCCACCGTTCTCACTAGTAGAGTTGTCCGAAGTAATGGTCTGTACAAGATACCCATGTGTTTCAGTGTCCTGACAGACCCACTACTTCGACAACCTCTTACTAGTGATAACGGCTGGATTTTGGAGAAGGACCTCCCTCCCAATCAACCTACGTCTCACCTCCTGGGACTATAAAGGCCAGATTCGTCACTTCACTTCAGATTGTTTCAGACAACGGAACAATGTCTCATCTCCAGAACGAGGGACAGACCACCCCTTTTCAAAACTTTTAATGGTGATTGAACTGATTACATCGTCTTCAAGTATCTTCTGCTCTATCAACTATTCTGTACTCGCCTGAAGAAGCCACTTGAAGGGAAACGTTTCAAAATAAAGAAACCTAACTGTTGCATATGTGTCTTACCTAACAATCTGTCGGTATTTTATACCATTTTAATGTCATTCTGTCAGACACTGCAACACAAGGGTATCTAGGTACAGACCACACTTCGACCAACCTCTACTAGTGAGAACGCATGGGTTTGAGAAGGACCTGCCCTCCCCAATCAACCTACGTCTCACCTCCTGGGACTATATAATGCCCGAATTCCTGTCACTTCAACATCATATTGGTTCAAGACCACGTAACAATGTCTCTCTCCAGACTGAGGGACTGACCACCTCAAAACATTAAAGGTGATGGACAGATTACAACGTCATCAAGTATCTTCTGCTTACTATCAACTTTTCTGTAACTCCGACTGCAGAAGCCTACTTGTGTAAGGCGAACACGTTTTTCAAAATAAAGATACTCTAACTGTGCATAAGTGTCATACCTAACAATCTGTCGGTAATTTATACCATTTTAATGTTCATTCAGTCAGACACTGCAACACAATGTATCTGGTACAGACCATCCTACTCGACAACCACTACTATGAGAACGGCTGGGATATGAGAAGGACCTGCCCTCCCAAAACACCCTACGTCCTCACCCCTGGGACTAAATAAGGTCCCGATTCTGTCACTCAACTTCATATTGGATTCAGACAACGAACAATGCTCTTCTCCAACAGAGGGACTGACCACCTCAAAACTTTAAGGGTGAGGGACTGAATTACATCGTCTTCAAGTATCTTCTGCTTCTATCACACTTTTCTGTACTCACTGAAGAAACTTCCTACTGTGTAGGCGAAACGTTTCACCAATAAAGATACCTAACTGTTGCATATCTTGTCTTACCTAACAATCTGTCGTTATTTTAAACCATTTTAATGTCATCCTGTCAGACCACTGAGCAACACAAGGGTAATCTTTGGGAACAGACCCACTACTTCGACAACCACTACAGTGAGAACGGCTGGGTTATGAGAAGGACCTGCCCACCCAAATCAACCTACGTATCCCCTCCTGTGAACTATATAAGCCGATTCTGTCACATCACCTTCAATTGTTTCAGACAACGGAACAATCTCTTCTCCAGACTGAGGCCAGACCATCTCAAAACGTTAAGGGTGATGGACTGATTACATCGACTTCAAGTATCTTCTGCCTTCTATCAAACTTTTCTGTACTCGACTGAAGAAGCCTTACTGTGTAGGCGAAACGTTTCAACAATAAAATACCCTAACTGTTTGATATGTTTCTAACCTAACAATCGCGGTAATTTTGAACCCATTAATGTTCAACTTCACAGTTTCTGTTCTCGACTGAAGAAGCCTACTGTGTACGGCGAAACGTTTCATAATAAAGATACCTAACTGTTGCATATGTGTCTTTAACCCAAACAACCTCCCGAAATACTCCCAAAACACTACTTGATAACTACCAAATCCCCTCTGAATACTACCATATCACCGTCAAAATCACCAGAATCTAAGTTTACCAACACCACTAACAATCCTTTTCATAGAAATCCCCTCAAAACACAATAACCAATAACTTCCTCCCCATTTTGGAGCATAAAAAAAAAAACATGAACACAAACCTAATACACAAACACTAGAACATGATCACCAAACAACAGAAAACAAATCTTGTACACACACATAATCTAAGTACATACCACCAACTACAAATCACCCATGTATCACTTACCTCAAAAATCACTAATATCACATAAAAACACTCATTTATATTAAACATTGGGCACAAGGAAGGGAGGAGGTGGAAAAAATCGGATGGAGGGGTTTGGACGAAGGGGGATGGCGGGGGGAGGGGGGGGGGGGGGAGGGGAGCCCGAGGCTCGGGGGGGGGGGGGGGGGGGGGACGGGGGGGGGGGCGCACGGGTGGGGGGCGGGGGGCCGGGGGGGGGGGGGGGACCAACGGAGCGGGGGGAGGGGGGGGGGGGGGGGGGTGGGGGGGGGGGTTGAGGGGGGGGGCACGAGTCACAAAATCAAAGGACAACGAGCTCCACATACATTGAAGGCAAAATCCCTTTGTGTTACTTGGTGTTTTGGTAAAATCACACACTTCCACACCTCGTTTTTAAACCTGTTGTACCATAAATTATCTAAGAAACACTATACCAAGACGATGACCTATTTTATGATCCCCACCACAAAGATCTCACAGAAACAAACATTTCCTAATTATTCACCAAAAAATCTACGATCACCAATTCCATATCATGATTAAACCGCATCTATCAACCACTCATCACCAAGACCACCAAAAATATAAGATCATGCACTCAAAACTACTATGAATCACTGATAACACTTTATTTTTAAAAATCGCCACAAAAATAAGACATTCCACAAAAATACCACAACAACTTCCAACCAACACTATAACATGATCCACTATAACAAAAACACTATCACAAAAAAAATATACACAGACACACCCACATCTTATACATTTCAATACAAATTTAAGACATGAGACATACACACCAAATCAAAGACATCACTCCAACTAGACATACACAACATCCCTAAAACTCCTTTCCTTATTCATTCCGTATATCTCCTAGAGCTGTTTTTAAAACCCCGACGGGGCCCATCATACATAAGGAGCCAGAGTGTCAGTAGGTTGGTGTTTGGAGTGGTGATGGTTCTTCAGCACCTACGTCGTGATGGTCCCGTCGTGTTTAAAACAACTCTAGGGAGATATACGGAATGAATATGAAGGATGTCTTAGTTAAGATGTGTAGTCTAATTTGGATGTGAATGTCTATGATTTGGTTGTATGTCTCATCCCTTAAATTTTGTGATTGAAATGTATAAGATGTGGGTGTCCTGTGGTATTATATTTATTATGATAGTGAATCTGATCTAGTGCTCATTTTATAGATAGTTGGTGAAGTAGTTGTGGAATTTTGTTGTAAAGTACTTATTTTCCTTGTGCGAATGTATTAAAAAATTAAGGTGATTTCATTGATCATAAAAGTTTTTAGATGCAGATCATAGATATTATGGTGATCATGGTGATGAGTGTGATGGATGACGGTAAACATGATATTTAATTGGTGATCGTGATTATTTGTGTGAATAATTATGAAAAATGTTGTTTTCTGTGAATCTTGGTGGTGGAGGAACATAAAATCAGGAAATTGGTCTTGGATATATTTTCTTACGAATAATGAAGGGTACAACAGTTGAAACAAGGGGGGTTGGTGTGATTTACCAACCATCCAAGTAACACAATGGGAGTGTGACGTCACTGGAGGTGAGCTCGTCGTCTGTGAGGTTTGACATCGGTGCTGGTGGTAGTGCGAGAGTGCGCTTAGATATGTCAAATATGATTTTTATGTGTGTGTGTGTGTGTTGAAATGTTTATAAAAATGAGTGTATTCTGTGATATTAGTGATTATTGAGGTAAGTGACCATGGTGATATGTATTGGAGGTTGTCATAGATAATGTGTGTGTACACGATCTGATTTCAGTTGATGGTGATCAAGTACAAATTGTTTGCTTATTAGGTATTTGTGTTTCAAATTTTTTTTTATTCGCCCAATGGGGAGGGAGTTTCCTTGTTAAAGTGATTTTAGTGGATTTCTAAGACAATGATGTTAGATGTGATGTTTAACTTAGTACTGTGAATTTGACGGTGATTTGTAGTATCAGTGGTGATTTGGTAGTAATCAGTAGTGCTTTGAGTATTCAGAAGGTGTATGAATGATTTTTATGAAGGTGTTTCAAAGATGTGCAGAGTAATTATTTTGAAGAAGAATCAGTGGAGTTCAGAGTTTTTTTCAAAGTTAGTCATGTGTTAGATATGGTAAGTCTCATGTCATAAGTGTTGATTAGTTTTTTTTTTTGGCTAATTTTTGTAAAGTCTGGAGAAGGGGGAGTTAGGTGGGGGTTTTAATTTTCATTTAATAAAAAGTGAAAATGTAGAAAATTGAGATAAAAAAATTTAATTGGGATAACAAAATATTTTTTGGAATGCTCAGTGTTGTTTTGGAAATGTTCAAAGGTTTTTATGTGAGTACTAAAAGCTTTATAAGTGTTCGAATAATCTGGGTTTTTCTTATAGAGAAAAGGGTGGGATGAGAGATATTGAAAAAGGGTCTAAAATGATTATAAGTGTTTTAAGGTTTTCAAAGTAAAGTGATAGGTTTTGATAAGTTGGGTTAGTTTTTTTTGGTTAGGTTGGGTTTTAGGTTAGGTTGGATAAGTTAGGTTTTTATTTTGGGTTGAAAATTTGGGTAGGTTATTTAGTTTAGGAAATTAGGTTGGGTTGGTTGGTTTATTAGGATGGGTTTTGGGTTGGGATAAGTTAGGTTGGGTTAGGTTTAAAAAATGGGTTAGTTTAGGTTGGGTAAGTTAGGTTAGGACGGGTTTAGGACAGGTTAGGTTAGGTTGGTTTGGGTTGGGTTTTATTATTTTGGTTAGTTGGGTTAGAAAAGTAGGTTAGTTGGGTTAGGTTAGGTTAGGAAATTTTAGTTGGGTTAGGTTGGGATAATTAGGTTAGGTTTAGGTAGGTTGGGAAAATTGGGTTAGATGGGTTTTAGGTAGGACAATTTTTGGATAGGTTAGGTTGGGTTTAGGTTCGGTTAGGTTAATTGGGTTTTTGGTTAAATAAGTTAGGTTGTTAGGTTATGGGTTGGTTAGGTTAGAAAAGGGTTTGGGTTTTTGTTCGTTGGTTAGTTGGTTATTTTAGGTTAGTCGGTTGGTTTATTTTTACTTCGTTATTGGTTAGGTTAGGTGGAATGGGTTAGGGTTTGGGTTGGGTTAGGTTGGGTTAGGATAAGTTAGGTTGGGTTTGGGTTTAGGTTAGGTTAGGATAATTGGGTTTGGTTGGTTGGGTTTTAAAGTTAGGTTGGGATGGGTTAGTAGAAGGTTAGTTTGGTTATTCTTTGGGAAAGGGTTATTTAGGATAGGTTAGGATGGGTTGGGTTAGGTTAGGTTGGTTGGGTTGGGTTGGGTTTAGGTTAGGTGGTTTTGGGTTGGGTTAGGATGGGTTTAGTTAGTTGGGCAGGTTAGGTTAGCTGGGTAGGTTGGGTTATTTTTGGGTTAGGTTAGATGGATAGGTTAGGTTGGGTTGGGTTAGGTTGGGTTAAGATGGGTTTAGGTTAGGTTAGTAGGTTCGGTTAGGTTGGGCTAGGTTACGTTGGGATAGGATAGTTGGGTTTTAGTTAGGTCAGGTGGGTTGGTTAGGTTAGGATGGGTTAGGTTAGAAAGTTTTAGTTAGGATGGGTTTAAAATTAGTTGGGATGGGTTGGTATTAGGATGGGTTAAGTTGGGTTTTATTTTTAGGTTATTTTGGGTTGGGTTGGGATAGATTAGGTTGGGTTTAGGTTATTAGGTTGGGGTTAAGTTAGGTCGGGGTAGGTTAAGTTAGGTTAGATGGGTAGTTAGGTTAGAAGGTTAGGCAGGATAAGTTGGGTTAGGTTGGGTAGGTTAGGTTATTAGGTAGGTTGGGTTAATGGTTAGGTTAGGTTAGGATAGTTAAGTTTTTTTTAGGTTAGGTTAGGTTGGGTTGGGAAGTTGGGTTTAGGTTATTTGGGTTAGGTTGGGTTTAGGTCAATAGGGGGTTAGGTTAGGATAGGTTGGGTTTGGGTTATTTAGGCTAGGAAAGTTGGGTTGGGTTTTAGGTTAGTTGGGTTGGGTTTTAAGTAAGTTTTATTTAGGTTGGGTAAGGGTTGGGTTAGATAGGTAGGTTGGGTTTAGGATAGTTAAGTTGGGTTTAGGTTGGGGTTAGGATGGGTTAGATTAGGATAGGTAGGATGGTTAGGATGGGTTAGGATGGGTTATTATTTTAAAAGGAATTTTGGGAGTTGGGGTTGGGTTGGGTTATTTTTAGGCTAGGCTGGGTTGGTTTTTTTCGTTATTTTGGGTTGGTAGGTTGGGTTTAGGTGTGGTGGTGTGTGTGTTGGGGTCATAGATTTTTGGGAATTTTTGGTTACAGTGATTTTGGGATTTGAGATGGGGATAATCATTTGGGGAGTGAAATGTGTTTTTGTGTTTTCGAAGAGGTGTTTTGGGAGATGGGAGAGGGGGATGTGAAGAATGGGGGGAATGGAGGGGGGTTTGGGGGAGGGGGATTAGAAATTTAATAAAAAATTGGGGGGGATTTACGAAAATAAAGGAATGGTGAATATTATAAAAAAAATTATAGAACTGAAAGTATGATATATTGGAAAAGAAGGAGGGTTTTGAAATAGTCGAAATGGGGGTAGTGAATTTTGATGTGAGTATAATATAAATTTTATGTGGATACAAGGACGGGGGTTTGGGAGGGGTTTTTATTAGAATTTTAGTAATGTAAAGAGTAGAGTGTATTACATTTAAGATTCAGTAAAAAGAAGGGAAAAAATTTAAATAAATGGTAAATGATGAGGGTTTGTGGTATGTAGTCGAACTAGAGAAACACAAAAAAAAGGATGATATAAAGGTTGGGGGCTTGTTTTGTGACTTTTTCCTGATGAAATTAGTTAAACGAGAAAAATTGTGGGATGTTGGTGAATGTTGAGGTTTTGGTGATGTGGGATGTGGGTGTTTGTGGGTTTGGGTGCTTGTGGGATGGTGGGTGTTTGATCTTAGTTTATGGTGATTTTGGTGGTGTTTTGAGTTAATTCAGTTGGTGTTTTAGTAGTATTCAGTGGTGTATTTGGGACTACTCAAATGTGTTTTGAGTCATTCAAAGGTGTGATATAAGTTGTGGGTTGTTGTTGTGTGACTTTTCTGATGAAATTAGTTAAAAACGAGAAAAAAAATTGTGGTTGATGTGGGTGTTTGTGGTGTGTTTGAGGGAGTGGTGATTGGGGTTGTGTGTGTTGTGGTGTGGTGATGTGGTTGGGGTGTTGTGGATGTGGTGTTTTGTCGACTAGAGATACCGAAAAGACGTTTTAAAAGTGGTTGTTGATGTGACTTTTTCGATGAAATATTTAAAACAGAAAAAAAAAATGTGAGGTGAGGGTGTTTGTGACTTTCTGAAGAAATTAGAATAAAAACGAGAAAAAATTGTGGGTGTTGTGGGTTGTGGGTAATGGGGGAATGGTGATTTTGGTGGGTTTGATTGTATTCTTTGGTGTATTTGGGAGTACTCAAGGTTTTTTGGAAGTGATTCGTGATGTTTGGAAATTTTCAAGGTTTTTTTTTTGAAGGGTTCAAATGAGGGGCAAGAGTATTTATGAAGGTGTTCTGAAGTTTTCAGAGTAATTTTGTGGTGTTCAATGATTTTTTTGGGAGTTTTTTAAAAGGCAATTGAGGGTGTTTTTTGGTGATGTTCAAAGAAAATGTTTGAGTTGTTTTTGTGATAATGTTGTAAAAGTCTGGAGACTGGGGGAGGATTTTGGGGGGATGAGTTGAAATTTAATAAAAAATGTGTAAGTGAAAAAATTAGAGCTGTAAAATCTTATTTGGGAGTATTAAAAATGAATTTTGGAAGTGTTTCAGTATGTTTGGAAATTTTTAAAGGTTTTTTTGGGTACAAATGATTTATGAGAGTGTTTTAAGGTGTTAAAAAGTGTTGGGTATTAACTTCGTAATTTAAAAATTGTGACTATGATTTACGAAAAGGGGTTATAAGTTTGGGTGCCTTTCTGATAAATAGTTAAAAGGGAAAAAAAAGTGGGTTATGATAAAAATTGTGGGTGTTGGTTGGGTTGAGGTTCGGAGGGGGGGGGAAGAGGAGGTTATTCGGGGGATGCCCTGAGAGAAATAGTTAAAAGGGAAAATAATGTCTAGACTTGTTTTGTAAAGAAATTGGGATTGATGGGGGTATTAACAAAAAAATGAAAAATTTAAATTGGGTTATCCGGGGTTTTAAGATAAAATGTTTTCCCTATGTTGTATATGAAATGTGTTTAGGGGTAAGTCGACAAATTTCAGCCTGTGGGGGGGTCATCGCGTGACGTCACTGACAGAAGGAAGTGTCCCCTTTAACTTTAATGAACAAAAGGGTCGACAAGATTCAGCTTGTATGTGTGTGGTATGTCCTGACGCCGAGTAAACACTAATGAGGGGAAATACGCGTCACATTTGTTTAGCCCTGAGAAAGAGAGAGCACCAGCCCCATGGAGGAGTCCATTTGAATGCTTATACCCCGAGGGGGGGAATCCAAAAAAAATTGATCCCAGGGGATAGAGGGGAAATACTTTGGGCATAGAGGGTAGAAGTGGAGGTGGGGGAAATCTTTGAATTTGAATCGAGAAAACTTGATCCAGGGGAAACATAAGAAAATTTGAAACCCCCATGGGGGGGAAACCCAAAAAATTTTGATACGAGAAAAATTTTAGGTGGGGGGTGAAAGTGGGGGGAATCCAAAAAAATTTATCCAAGGTGTGGAGACTTTGATTTCGAAAAAAATTTGGGGTCAAGTGGGGAGTCCCTTTTGAATGTTTATACCAAAAGGGGGGGGAAACCCCAAAAACTTGTATTATCGAGAAAAATTTGGGTGGGGGTGAAAGTGAGAGGGGGGAACCTCAAAAACTTTATCCCAGGGAGCAAATTAAATTCGAAACCCCCATAGGGGGGAACCAAAAATTTTTTTTATCGAGAAAAATTTTAGGGGGGGGGATGGGGGAAAATGAGAGGGGGAACCTCAAAAAAATTTATCCGGGAGAGCACAAGAAATTCAAAAAAAAAATCGAAAAAATCGGAAAAAAAATTCGGGGCGCGGGGGCGATCCGGACGACGCTGCAGAAGGCGCAGCAGAAGGCGCGGGCGGGCGCGACGGGCGCGAGGGTCGCGGCGAGGGTGGTGGGTCGGCGCGGCGGGCGGGGGGGGGGGGGCGCGGGGGATCATGGGCGGGGTCATGGGTGGGGTCATGGGTGGGGTCATGGGTGGGGTCATGGGTGGGGTCAAGGTCATTAGCACATAGGTGTGAGAAAAGGTCATTAGAACATAGGTGTGAAAAGGGGACCGCGAGACTCTAGACCGGAAGGGACCTCCCTGTAGAAGGCCTAAACCGGAAGGGACGCCCCTGTAGAAGGCCTAAACCGGAAGGGACGCCCCTGTAGAAAATAACACTACTTATATATATATATATATATAATATATATATATATATATATATATATATATATATAATATATATATATATATATATATAATATATAATATATGTATATATATATATATATATATATATATATATATAATATATATATTATATATATATATATATATATATATATATATATATATATATATATATATATATATGCAATAAGATCACATTAAACAGGTGATTTCAAAATATGCAAAACAACCACTCTGAAAGAATAGAGAAATTCCAAGCGCTTTCGTGACTACTTCATAGTTCCTTGATAATGTGAGTAGTCACGAAAGCGCTTGGAAATTTCTCTATTCTTTCAGAGTGGTTGTTTTGCATATATATATATATATATATATATATATATATATATATATATATATATATATATATATATATATATATATATATATATATATATATATATATATATGTAATATATTTATATATATATATATATAATATATATATATAATATATATATATATATGTGTGTGTGTGTGTGTGTGTGTGTGTGTGTGTGTGTGTGGTGTGTGTGTGTATGTGTGTGTGTGTGTGTATATAAAATATAGGGAAGTACCACCTCTATAGCTGGAATGGGGACCCTCATCCTCAGAGAAGACAATAAACGTACCTCAGGGAAAACTCAAGGTTCTCCCCAGAGCTGTTTGAATATTTTCTTCTCCTGCCACCCCTTATATATTTTAAATTCTATGTGAACATTTATTAATAAACAGAATACATTTACAGAAAAAACAAATATGAATACAATGGCACAATGTATTAAAGATCATGAATTTCCTCTAGCTTCTCATAGGCTGGATGTGAGCCAAGTATGCAGCAAGCATTTCCCCTCTGGATGGTTATGCTGAGGCGCTGGAACATGAAAGCGGCTGCCCTTGGGTCCCTGGTGGTGTCGATGAGTCTGGAACCCAATTCATTAAATAAACGTGTTGCATTTTTTCCCCCTGATCCCAAGGTCTCTGATCCCACTGGGACAAATTGATGCTGTTGGCTTATGTTCCTGTACTTGCTGATCTTGTACTCCTCCCTGTGGTCAGCAGCTCCTCTCTGTCGCCCCACACTGTGATGGATATAGATGTCAGCCAGTGTGGACACACAGGTATAGTCCCATGCTAAGAGCTTGCCATTCTTCCAAGGGTAGATGGTGATCCCGTCGGGGCAGTTTGCTGAGTTGTGGGTATTGTTGGCTGCTAGTGATCAGGGCTCCCTCTCGGCTGGGCATCCAGCTGTAGCAAGGGTTCTCTTAATTAATGATGTCGTTGACCTCATAGTGTCTTGCATGCCATCCCTTGGTTTTGGAACAGTTAAGACCATGTAGACCGTATTGGTCTGCCTGCACTATGCCACAAATACACGTATATTCTGTGTGAATTGGGGGCAGCAAGGCGCAGAGCCACTGCAATACGGACGGTCTTAGGGTAGAGTCGCGTTCCCATTGCCGATATGGGAACTGTTTGGAGGAAGTCCCCGGAGTGATATGCGCTCACAGCCTGGAGATGGGCAATCTCCCTATCTGATGTTGCAGCGCTGAGCATGTTGGCAAGCACCTTTACAGCAATCAGGCCATCCCAGCTTGACTGTTTGTGAGCCAGTGCTGCACTAGGGTTTGGTGCTGGAGCAGCAAGAGTCTCCCATTCATTGATGGCACTGGCATAGCTAGGGTCTTCTATTCCTGCTGAGTCGTTGAGGGTATCAGGAAGAATTTGTCTTATCAACTCGTTTGATGCTATGGAAGAGGATAGGAAAGCTGGTAGAGCAATCTGGGAGGATCTGCGTACTCCTAGCCCTCCAAGCCTGACCGGAAGTGAGGCTTGCAACTACTGTCCATCTTCAAGGGAAAGATTCAGTACACTCTCTAGCATGATCTTAAGGAGAGAGTCTTATTCCTTGAGTTTTGGACTGCTGAAGGCTGGGGAGCATCTCAGAAAGTAGGTAAGTTTTGGGATTGACAGGCACCTGGTGAGTAGGTAGAAGGCATCATGTGTGTCAATGTCTTTCATCCTGCTTTCCATCGTCCGTAGGTCTGAGACTTTTTTTCTAGGATCAGATAGATGGCATTGGACCCAAGAGGAGCACCAAGGAGAGTGCTATTGGCTGGATCAATGGCTCATGCTCCTGGTAAAACGGCGCTGATATTCTGGATCATCTGTTGATTGGTAGAAACTATTTTACTGATGTCCTCTAGGAGAGATTCTGTTGTGCCTGCTAGGGTACCATCGTCCAGGAACCAGATATTGATCTCACTGGAGAGTGCTTCTGTGGCTTCCTTGATGACCAAACAAAATAGAAAGGGGGAGAGAGGGTATCCCTGTTGCACTCCCTCACATGAGTCAATTTCATGGTCCCCAAACAATAGTTTGGAAGTCACACTATAACACGATTCTATGAAGGGATAAAGAAAGGGAAATTTCTATAAACTGCTTGGAGAGCAGCATCCCTTCTGACTGAGTTGAAAGCATTGGCAAAGTCCAATTTGACCAAGGCTTTTTCATCGGACATGTTTTTGATATATACTCGTGCTGCATGGGCAGCTGCTTCACAGCCCTGTTGAACGCCGAAACCGAGCTGAGTTGGTTTCAGCATTGCAGCAGCTTCTTGACTCACCCTTCTTACTGCAGCCTTGGTGACTAGGCGCCGAAAGGTGTTACCCACTGCATTGGGCCTGATTCCGCAATCCTTTTTCCGGAGGGCACACAATGAGGCAGCAAAGAAAAGGGGTCTGATGGCCTCTGGGACACTGCCAGCCAGGCACAGGTTGGAAAATTTGGTGAGTTCAGACAGCAGTCTCTCTGAAATCTCACCAAGTGATGGTCTGAGTATTTGTTTTAAGTGTTGAGCCCTTAAACCGGTGAAACCTCCTGCTGAGCCCTGTGAAAATGACATAGCAGCTTTATACACATCAGCATCCTGTAAGGTTACAGGTTCTTCGCCTGCTGCAATGTCAGGGAGGTCAATGTTGGTACTGGGAGCCCTGGGTGGATGTTTGTCTTTCAGAGCTTGTGCTGTGCTTGCGTCCTTGGGAGCGATGGTATCCTCACTGGTTATAAGCCTCAGAGCTCCAATAGTGTTACCCTCTTCTATTTTTTTGCTAATTTGGGCTCTGATTTTTGAGGCGTCCGGTGTCCTGTTGTTGGCATTTGCCCGGCGGGAGTTTGTCGCCTTAGGGGACAGACGGACGAGGTTGTCATCCCTTGGGAATGCATTTATTGCCCTAATAACATGTGTTGCTAGTGACTTGTCCCTTCTTGGTGGGACAGCCAAACAGGCATTGCCAAAGAGCAGCAAGTTGTGCTAGGATCTGTTTGAAGGAGCATCGTTGACTTTCTTCAAAAGGTAGGTGAATCTGCTAGCAGCTTGAGGGCGAGCTGCTTTGGGGATGTATGTCAGAGTGTGAGGGAAAAGTTCAATAGATAGGAGTAGAGAGGGAATATATATATATATTAACAATAATTTCATTGCCGGCTACTCGTTAAGGTAGGGTCAGTCTAGCTCCCGATATTCCCGCCTTTTCTCCCCAACCCCTAAATTGATAGTTTGTCTGCCAGCTACTAGTTAAGGTAGGGTAAGTCAAGCTCCCGTTTTTCCCGCCTTTTCTCCCCCTCCCTGAAAGTGATAGTTTGACTGCCGGCTGCTTGCTAAGGTAGGGTCAGTCTAGCTCCTACTATCCCTTCCCCTCCCTCTTCCCCCCCCCCCCCCGAAAGGTGACGTGTGGGGCTCTGGTTAAACAGTAAATCACTAGACTCACAGCTCCCAACTCTACTGTAAGTACATGCCTGCCTTGTATTCTAGTGGATTTATTGTTTAAAAGCTTCACTTTTGATCAATAATAAACTTAGTCTTTTCAGCCTTGCTCTATGTTGACTGTTGTAATAATCACCACATCTTTCAAGTATCAGACTTACCATGGAGAGTGATTATTTAAGCAGTGGGTAACCTGTCTATCTTTCCAGCTTGGATGTCAGAGAGGGTCACCTGGCAATCAACGAGTAGAACAGGAGAAGGACTAACGTCCAGAGATTTCTCCATTTTGGTATTGAGCTACCTGTGCACCTGTAGGAAATTGCAGGACGTAACTCCACAGCATTGCAGCGGTGAAGAACCTGCTTTCCTGTCGTAGGGAGAGATTACTCACTGGTATACTGTGAAGAACTAGCCAGTGGATGGTCACCAACACCTGCGACCCACCCCCCCATCATCAGCAACGGCTACGATTTCAACAAGCAGTGTCACCAACACCAGACACCCAAGTGTTAAATTAGCGTTGAATTCAGTTATCATTTATATTTTTCCTTTTTCATTTTCTTTAATGTAGGATTAATATTTCATATTTAAGTGTTTTATATTTTATATTTTCCACATAATAAAGTGTTTATGTTTGTTATTATTTCTTTTTCTATTCACTAATTTTCCTGAGGAGGAGCCAGCCTGGGTAATACTGTCTGAAGTAGTTACAGGGCTGAGTAAGCCTTCACACAGAGTACTGGTGGATGTTAATTTGATTGCAGATTTGAGGTCCTCTGTAGAGGTGAAGTCGCGGTAGCTGTCAGCCCTGTCTGCTGGGGGAGGCTGTTGGTTGTTCTCATTTGGAGCTCTCCTGGATAGTAGACATCCACTATATGCACGGATGTTGCCAGTTGTGGGATTGAGTGCACATTCCCTTTGGCACACCCGGCAGATGCCTCGTGCACGACAGCTTTGGCTCTGTCGTGAAGATTCCTGGGAACCCGCGACTACTTGTGACATTGCTGATATCGTGGGGGTGGGAGGGCGCCAGCTGTGGGGTGACTGGTGAAGGACTGCATGGATGCATGGGGGATGAGGGTGGGGAGTAGCGAGGGGCGGAACTTGTAATTGGTGGGGCACCAAAAGGCAACACCCTTGGTCAGGAAGTCAGTGGTCCTAGGTTGGGATAAGGGTAGGGGTTCGGGGATGGGGGGGAGGGGGGGGGCCCTGTGTGTTCGCTCAAAAGCACATCACTGATAATTTTTGAATTGTTAACGTTATTGTTCCTTTAAAAAAAACCCTCGCCTTTTGGCACACTAATCACCATGTCACACTTTTAGCCGAGGTGTTTTTTGTTACATCCAATGACCTGTCGTGGGGGCCACTTCCTCCCCCAACCCAGCCCCCGGGCCCGGTCACAGAGTAAACAACCCCCTCACCACCGCTATCCCCCAAATCCAACTGCACACTGCACTTTTCATGAATAGAAGCAAGGGGTCTGATGCAAAGGACTGTCACAACTCTGTGATCCCCGGGGGATATCCGATGATGTCTGCCGAAACGGGCCCCGCGAAAAACCTTTTGGGTTTTGGTTTAACACAGAATGTATGGAGCACCCCACGGCCCCTCCCTCCAACACAACCCCAAACACACACACAACACCACACACACCACACACACACACACACACACCCCACACACCCACACACACCATATTATACATATTATATATAATATTATATATATATATATATAATTAATATAATATATATATATATAATATATATGCAAAAAAACCCACTCTGAAAGAAAAAGGGGAATTCCAAGCGTTTGTGACTACTACATTATCGGGAATATAGTTCCTTGAAAATGTGAGTAGTCAAAAAAGCGCTTGGAATTTCTTTTTTTTTCGGGAGGGTTGTTTTGCTATTTTGAAATCCCCTGTTTACGGGATTTATTGCATATTTAAATATATATTTTTAATATATATATATAATATATATATTTATATATTATATTTAAATTATATATATATATGATTGCGGTTTCTTTTTCTTTTCCATAAACACGCTAAGATAACGGGATATCTTGCTACCCTATTACATTTGGCCCAACTTCACAGACCGCCTGCATTTTTTAATAAACATAATCTAGGTTTTTCTCTTTTTCTAAATACTTTTGTTCTTTTTTTATTTCTTCTATTGCCCAGGGGGAAGTGGAAAAGAATCTTTCCTCCGTAAGCCATGCGGTCGAAAGGGGCGAAAAAATCCCCGGGAGCAATGGGCTAGAACCCTTCTCCTGTACTTACTAAAAAAGAGAAGAAGAAAAATTTTAAAAAAACTGGGTTGCTTAAATTGCGTGGAGAGTGCGGATGACAAGAACAGATGTTGCTGGTTATGAATGAAAAGAAGTTGGATGTCGGGCCCTAAGCGAAACAAAGTGAAGGGGAGGAGAGTTTCAGTGGGGGGAAATAAAGGGGTTTAAAATTTGGAGTAGGGAGAGTTAGAGAAAAGGAAGGGGTAGAGTAATGTTAAATGTCATTATGGGGAAAAAAGAGAATAAATGTAAAAATTCAAAAATTTAGGGTTTAAAGAAAAGGGTTTGGATGCGAGAAGTGGGTCATAATAAGGTGTAGGGCACCGGAAAAAGAGAGGAAGCAGAGGAGAGAGAGAGATTTTGGGAGATGTTAAGTGAATGTATGGGCTTTAAACCCAAGTGAGAGAGAAATTTTGGGGTGGGGACTTAAATACAAAAGTAGGAAAAATTTTTAGGAGGGTGTGGTGGGTAATTTGGGGGGTCCCAGGTGTAAATGTAAATGGGAGCCTTTGATTGAACTTTGTATAAAGGGGGGGTTTTATTATAGGTTTACATATTTTAAGAAAAAGGGATAAATAAGTATACCGATATGAGTGGGCGAAATGACTTTTTTGTTGGTTTATGTTTTTGGAAGAAAAAGACGTTGAGTAATTTCGGAGTACATGTTTATAGGGGGGCCCAATATATAGACACTTTCTTTTGTGCACCGAGAAAAAAGGTAGATGGGAAAAAGGAATAGAAGCATCAGGGAAGAGAGAGGTAAAGGGTTTAAAACTAAAAGGGAGGGTTAGGGTAAGATATAAAAGCTATTGGAGGAAGATGGGCAATGAAGCATGGGCCCAATGGGGTCGAAGAGGTAGGGGGTGGGTTTTAAAAATGTAGGGGTTAGGTGTTAGCAAAAGTTTGGGTTCGGGAAAAGGGGGTGCGGAGGGAAGGGGAGCGATTGGGGGAATGATGTGTAAAGAGAGTAGTAAGGGAAAAAAGTTGCATATGAGAATTTTTTACAAAGAAGGAGCAAGGGGGGAAGAGTATAGGGAAAAAAAGAGAGAATTTAAAGAGAGTGGTGAAGCAATGAAAAAAGAGAGAAAATGAGAGATGGGTGGATGTTATCAAAAAATTTTGTTGAAAATAAAAAAAAATTTTGGGAGTGAGATTAAAAAGTTAAAAAAAAGCCTAGAGAAAAAGGGTTTTTGTCAGTTAAAAAAGGAGAGGAGAGTTTTAAAAGGGAGAGTTAGAGGTTTTGGGAAAAGAGGGAAAGGGGTATTTTGAGGAATTGTTAAATGTTGATGAAGATGGGAAGCTGTGATTTCGTGTATGGGGGCAAGGAGGAAAAACATTTTGTAGGAGTGAGGAAGAGCCAGTTGTGTGTGGGGAAGTTCTGAGGCAGTGGGTAAAATGAAAGGGGGTAAGGCACCCGGGGATTGAGGGGATAAAGTAGAAATGTTAAAAGCGGTGGGGAATAGTTTTGGGGGGTTGGTGCAATTTTTTAAATAAATTTTGGGAAGAGGGTAAGGTACCTAGGGATTGGAAAGGAGATGCATAGTTCCTTTGTATAAAGGAAAGGGGGGAAAAAAGAGAGTGCAAAAATTATGGGGGATAAGTCTTTTAGTGTCCCGGGTAAAGGGTTGGTAATTTAAAATTTGAAAGAAATAAGAGTAAGAGGGGAAAAATAGGATAGCAATAAACAAGGAGGCTTTGGAAAAGGTAGGGGGTGTGTGGACCAGGTGTTTCTAAAACTAAAAGTAAACAGTATTTGAAAGGGCAAAAGAGGTCTTTTGGCTTTATGGATTTGGAAAAGGCGTAGAAGGGGGAAAGGGGGGAAAATGGCAGATGTTGAAGGTAGGGTTAGGGGGTTTAAACTGAAAGCAGTAAAGAGTTTTTACGAGGATAGTGGGGCTCAAGTTGAGTATGTAGGAAAGGGGGAAAATTTTTTTCCCAGAAAAAAGTAGGCCTTAGACAAGGATGTGTGAGTCACCGGGGGTTGGGTTTAATATATTTATAGATGGGGTTGTATAGAAGTAAATGCGGGGGGCTTGGCAAGAGGGTGGAGTTAAAAGATAAAGAATCACAACAAAGGGGATTTGTCACGTGCTTTTGCTAAAGGGACACTGGCTCTTGGGAGTTTCTAAAAAGTTGCGAGATTGGTGAAGAATTTGGTAGGGTGTGCAAAAGAAAAAATTTAAAAGGTGAAACAGGAAAGAGAAAGGTTATGGATAAAAAAAAGATTAGGTGATGAAAGATTAATATCAAGGGGAGGGAGAGAGTAGGGAGGTGGAAAACGTATTCAGATATTTGGGGAGTGGAGTGTCAGCGGATGGGTTATGAAAGATGGGGTGAATCAAGAATTGATGGGGGAAAAAGAGTGGTGGTGCACTTGGGTTTTCTGTGGGACAAAAACTTTGCCTTTGGAGGCAAAGAGGGGAATGAATGAGAGTTTTTTTTTCCCCAACGCTCTTATATGGTGTGAAGCGTGGGTGATAAATTTTGCAGCGAGGAGAAGGCTGGGGCAGTGGAGATGTTTCTGAGGGCAATGTTGGTGTAAATATAATGCAGAGTTTCGATTTTGGATTAGGAGGGGTGCGGGATTCCCAAAACTGTTGTCCAGAGGGCGAGGGAAGGGGTTGTTGAGGGGGTTTTCGGACTGTAGAGAGAATGGAGCGAAACAGAATGACTTCAAGGTGTATAAGTCGTAGGGAAGGAAGGCGGGGTGGGGTCGGCCTGGGAGGGTTGGAGGGAGGGGGAAAGAGGTTTTGTGTGGAGGGGCTTGGACTTCCGCAGGCATGCGTGAGCGTGTTTGATAGGAGTGAAGGGAGCAAATTTTTTTTAATATTGACGTGCGTTGGAGTGTGGCAAAAGAACATTTATGAAGGGACGGGGAAAAACCGGCGGGCCCGGACTTGAGCCCGGAAGGGAATACGTCCCGCACTCTG
Source organism: Cherax quadricarinatus (assembly GCF_026875155.1). Lineage (NCBI taxonomy): Eukaryota > Metazoa > Arthropoda > Malacostraca > Decapoda > Parastacidae > Cherax > Cherax quadricarinatus. The sequence continues at coordinate 4,224,662 of NC_069447.1, read as the reverse complement.
AAAGGGGTGTTAATGTTGCAGTTAAAAAACTGTAGTGTAAAGCACCCTTCTGGCAAGCATTGGGAGAGTGAATGAGGGAAGTTTTTTTTTTCGGGCCCCCCTGCCTGGTGGGAAAATCGGGGTGTGATAATAAAAAAATAAAATAAAATAAATAAATATATAAAATTTATATATATTAATATTATATAATATATATTTTTAAAAAATATTTTATAATATTATAAAAATATATATTATTTATTTTTAATATATATAAATATGAAATAAGATCACGTAAACAAAATATGGCACAAAAGATTTAAGAGATACATTGTTGATAAAAGGTGGCATAACGGTACTTTTGTTAGTGTGTATCCCGATTAAAAGGGCGAAAATCCATCCAGCCCCTCAGACTGGGGCGTGTCCCCAAAAAAATGCAGCATGCATTACCCCTTTGAACAGCCGCGTGACCCGCTGGAACAGAAAACAGCCCCCCGGGGACCCCATTTACCCTGAGAGTTTTTTTTCCCATTTTCCCTTAAGGAAATTTTAGATGCACTCTTTCCCCATGGCAAGGGTTTGACCCAGGGGGAACAAAATATAATGATGGGCAATTTTTCCCCATATTTTCTAGACTTTTGGGGGCCCCTAAGCTGGCAGTGCCCCCCCTTCCTCCCTGGTGTATTGGAATGGGATCAGCCAAGGGAGATGCAAATGTTAGTCCCAACCACCTGCTTCCCATTTTCCAGGGTTGAAGGGTGATCCTTGGACGCTTTGGCTGCCCTCAATTTTATAGTTGGGGTGGCTCCCTTACGCTGGGATCCAGCTGTTGTGAGCTCCCCCCTTTTAATGTTATAAAATCCCTGTCTTTCAATCTTTCCCTCGGATTTACGGCACACAAGACCAGGTACCCGAAAAACGGGCTGTGCTTCACTGCACAAATACACCTGTGTTCGGGAGAATAGGGCGGCAAGTCGAAAGGGCAACACCGATGCGGGGTGGTTTTGGGGCGGGCGTGTGCCCAAGGGGGAGTTGGGAAAGCCAACAGAAAATCCCACATAGGGGGTCTCACTGCCCGCAGGGGGGCTCTATCCTTCCCCGACACACTTGAAGCTCGTTGAGGTTTAAAATTTTTCCCCTATTGGGGGCCATCCCGTGCGTTTTTGTAGTTGTTGGGGGGGGCAGGGCTGGGTTTCTGGCCCCTTAGATTTTCCCAGATCATTGCTCCGTCAATGAAATTTTTGGGCCTGGGCTCCAATCTTGTCCCCAAGATGTTCGGGAGAATCGCTGTACAAGCCTTGGATGCTACACGAGGACAGAAAAGCAGGTAAGCATCTGTGATGACTTGCGGACACCAACCTCCCAGTTTATGGAAGTGTGTTGGTTCCATGCCCGTCTTTGGTATGAATATATATATATTATATATATATATATATATATATATATATTAATATTATTTATATATATATATATATTATATATTATAATATATATAAAATTATTATTTTTATTTAAAACCGGCCCATTCCCACCAAGGCAGGGTGGCCCCCAAAAAAAAAACTTTCACCATCATTCATCCATCACTGTCTGCCCGAAGGGTGCTTTTTCACTACAGTTTTTAAAAAAGCAACATTAACCCCTCCTTCAGAGGGAGGCCCCTGTACTTCCCCTCTCCAGGGCTCAAGTCCGGCCCCGCCGGGTTTCCCGAATCCCCTTTAAAATGTTACTTTTTTTTTTCACATCCAAAAAGCACGTCAAGTATTAAAAAACCATTGTCCCATTCACTCCTATCAAAACGCTCTGCTGCCTGCTGGAATCCAAGCCCCTCGCACATAAACCCCCTTAACCCCCCTCCCAACCTTTTCCAGGCGATCCTACCCGCCTTCCTTCCACTACAGACTGATACACTCTTGAAGTCATTTGTTCGCTCCATTCTCTTTCATGTGAACCACCCCAACAACCTTCCTCACCCCCTGGGCAAAAGTTTTGGTAATCCCGCACCTCCCCCTAACTTCCAAAATCGAATTTTCCTTATTTCACACCCCACATTGCTCTCAAATACATCTCCCCTGCCTCCCGCCTTCTCCCCACTGCAAATTCATCACCCACGTTCACCCCATATAAGAGCGTTGGTAAAAAATTACTTCATACATTCCCCTTTGCCTCCAAGGACAAAGTTCTTTGTCTCCCAGACTCCCAAGTGACCCTCATCTTTTTCCCCCACAATTCTTGATTCACCTCTCTTTCATAGACCCCCTCCGTTTACACGTCCACTCCCCAAAAATCTGAATACGTTCACCTCCTCCATACTCTCTCCCCCAATTTAATTCAATCTTTTATCACCTAATCTTTTTTTTTATCCTCATAAACCTTACCCTTTCCCCGTATTCACCTTTAAATTTTTTTCTCCTGCACACCCTACCCAAAATTTATCCACCAATCTCTGCAACTTTTCTTCAGAAACTCCCAAGAGCATAGTGTCTCAGAAAAAAGAGCAGCTGTGACAACTCCCCTTTGTGTGTGATTCTTTAACTTTTAAATCCCCGCCCCTTGCCAAGACCCCGCATTTTCTTCTCTTACAACCCCATCTATAAATTATTAAACAACCACGGTGACATCCACATCCTTGTCAAGGCCTACTTTTTCTGGAAAAAATTCCCTCTTTCCACATATCTAACTTGGCCTCACTATCCTCGTAAAAACTCTTCACTGCTTTCAGTAAACTACCTCCACCCTACACTTGCAACATCTGCCACATTGCCCCCCCATCCACCCTGTCATACGTTTCCAATTCCCTAAATGCCCAAAACTCTTTTCCCTTTTCTAAATACTGTTCATTAATGTTTTTACTGTAAACACCTGGTCCACACACCCCCACCCTTTCCCAAAACTCCTGTTTATTGCATCCTTTCTCCTTTACTCTTAATTCTTTCAATTATAACTCTACCATACCTTTCCGGTACACTCAACGACTTATCCCCTATAATTTTTGCACCACTTTTTCCCTTTTTCCCTTTTTTACAAAGGAACTATGCATGCTTCTGCCCAAACCTAGGCCTTACCTTTCCATACTTTTTTAAATAAATTTCACCAACCACTCCAAAAAAATAAAACCCCCCCTGCTTTTAACTTTCTATCTTATCCCCTCAATCCCGGGGTGCCCTTTCCCCTTTATTTTTCCACTGCCCCACGAACTTCCCCCCCACTCACAACTGGGTCTTCCTCACTCCTACAAGATGTTATTCCTCCTTTCCCTATACACGAAAACACAGCTTTCCCCAAACTTCTAAAATTTAAAAATTCTCAAAATATTCCCCCCATTTCCCAATATCTAACCCCATTTTAAATCTCCTCTCTTTTTTAACTGACAAATCCATTTGTTCTCTAGGGGTTTCTAAATTGTTTAATTTATCAAAAAATTTTTTTTTTTTCAACAAAATTTGTTGATAACATCTCCCCCCTCTTCATTTGCTCTTTTTTACATTCTTCACCACTTTAACCCTTCTTTTTTTCCCCTATTTTCTCTTCCCCCCTTTATCACTTCTACTTTGTAAAAAATTCTCATATGCACTTTTTTCCCCTTAAATTCTCTTTACTCTCATTCCCCCAATCGTCCCCTTCCCCCCGCACCCACTTTTCCCCGAACCCCCAAAAAATTTTGCTGAACACTCTAAAAACTACATTTTTTAAACCATCCCCAAAAACCTCTTCGACCCCTTTCCTATGCTCTCATTAGCCCATCATCCCCAAAAGGTTTATATCTTACCCTAACTGCCTCCTCTTTTAGTTTATAAAACCCCCCTCTCCTTCCCGATGCTTCTATTCTCCTGTATCCCATCTCCTTTTTTCCGTGTACTCAACTGAAAGTGATTGATATATCTGTGGCCCCTCTATAAACGTCTCCTGAAGTCTATCAACAGTTTTTATCTACCAATACATAATCCAAAAAAACTATGTCTTTCGCCCTACATCAATCTTGTATACTTATCCTTTTTCTTTTAAAAAATTTTATTACCCATAACTAAACCCCCTTTTTATAAAAGTTCAATCAAAGGGCCCCTTATCATTTTCACCTGGCACTCCAAACTTACCCACCACCCCTCTCTAAAATTTCTCCTCTTTGCATTCAGGTCCCTACCCCAATTACTCTCTCCTTGGTTCAAAGGCTCCCATTTACATTTTACTTAACATCTCCCCAAAAACTCTCTCTCTCCTCGCATTCCTCTCTTCTCCCCGGGGCATACACCTTATTTGACCCCCTTTGCACCAAACCTTTTTCTTTAAAACCAAATAATTCTTGAATTTACACTTCATATTCCTTTTTTTCCCTTCCTAACTGTCATTTAACATTACTGTACCCTTCCTTTTCTCTAACTCCCAGAAACCCCGATTTAATCCCATTTTTTTTCCCCCCCCTGAAAACTCTCCTACCCCCCCTTTCCCTTTGTTTGTTGAGCCCGGACATCCAAATTCTTTTCATCATAAAATCACAAACATCTGTTTTTTTGTCTCCGACTCATCCCCGAAAATTTAAGCACCCCCGTTTTAAAAGTTTTTCTTCTTTCTTTTTTTAGTAAATGTATACAGGAGAAGGGGGGTTACTAGCCCATTGCTCCCGGCATTTTAGCGCCTCTCACACGATGGTTTCGGGGGAAAAAATTCTTTTCCACTTCCCCCTGGACAATTTGAAAAAATAAAAAAGAAAAAAGTATTTAGAAAAAAAGGGGAAAAACCTAGATGTAGTTTTTTATATATATATATATATAGCATGTGTGTGTCTGTGAAGTGTGACCAAAGTGTAAGTAGGAGTAGCAAGATATCCCTGTTATCTAGCGTGTTTATGAGACACTGCTTTCAATTTTGAAAGTAACGACCTTTGTCAGGCGATTCCTGGAAATCAGCAGCAAATTGGGCGTTAGGTCACGGTACGCCTTACTCATACTTTTGATACTATTGACACTTCTGACACGCCTTAGTGACACATCCGGCGCGTCTCCTCATACTAGCTGAGAGAGCAGTGGAAAGTGACCTTTATTTGAAGTGCTTTTACTAGCTGAGAGAGCAGTGGAAAGTGACCTTTATTTGAAGTACTTCTACTAGCTGAGAGAGCAGTGGAAAGTGACCTTTATTTGAAGTGCTTCTACTAGCTGAGAGAGCAGTGGAAAGTGACCTTTATTTGAAGTGCTTCTACTAGCTGAGAGAGCAGTGGAAAGTGACCTTTATTTGAAGTGCTTCTACTAGCTGAGAGAGCAGTGGAAAGTGACCTTTATTTGAAGTGCTTCTACTGTCAATTTACATACATTGTAGTAATATTTATATTTTGAAGATACAGTGCGAGTGTATTCTTTAAGTGCTTAGTGAGTGAGATTTTAATTATTATTCTTAGGATCGACTTATTCTTGATTTTATTCCTTGGAAAGGAAGGGAAGTTAGACTGTGTCGTTCATTAGTGTCATACACCACAACCTGTCTGGTGACTCACATGCATACCCAGTTGTATTGCTCTGTGTCAGGAGTTGCAGAGCAACACGTGTAGTGAAACATATGCACCAGCTGTTATTTCAAGTGACGTGCACCAGCTGGTATTTCAAATGACGTGCACCAGCTGGTATTTCAAGTGTCGTGCACCAGCTGGTATTTCAAGTGACGTGCACCAGCTGGTATTTCAAGTGACGTGCACCAGCTGGTATTTCAAGTGACGTGCACCAGCTGGTATTTCAAGTGACGTGCACCAGCTGGTATTTCAAGTGACGTGCACCAGTTGGTATTTCAAGTGGCGTGCACCAGATGGTATTGTAAGTCACGCGCATCAGCAGATATTGTAAGTCACGTTCACCAGCAGGTGTTGTAAGTCACGAGCATCAGCGGATATTGTAAGTCAAGTACATCAGCAGGTATTGTAAGTCACGGGCATCAGCAGGTATTGTAAGTCACGTGCATCATGCAACGACCAAAATAATAGCTAACCTATCTACATATACAAGACATGACATGTTGTTCCAGAGTTGAGATGGAACGTAGCACATAGCAGGATTCAAGGTAGTATAATCGATGCAGAAGTAAAAGGCGATGCAGTCAAAGGTGGACATGACTCGTATACCATGAAGAAAAACAGCAACACTTCGAAAGATCACTGGAGAGTCGGAGAGAAGGGTCACCATGTTGTATTTAGATACACTTGTAATTGACAATTGAGACAATTCATTTCCTGTTGTAAGTCGCCTAGGTGAAGGTAACTTGTAAGAGGACAGCACTCTGGGCATATATTGTCCACTTTTTCTTGAGATGTTTGAGGCACCTGGATATGGTATCCGAAGGTTGAAAGGTGAGAATATATGGTGTCATTTATTTATGGATTTGATCTAGCTGTCCGCCTTGTCTCGCATGCGTCGGATGACCCAAGCTGAGTCGCAAGGTTTAACTGGATTCTTCTTAGCATCCCATGCTGTTCTTAGTTACGTGTTCAGTAACATCTCTACTCTGGTGCTTCAGCTCTACTGGTCATAACTGCCAAGTTAAGCATGACGGAGGTGAGTTGAATGGTGTTTTTCGTCTCGGTGGCGGAGTTTCATCCTGAATTCGACGTGGCTGTGTGTACTCTGTGTACTGTGTGTGTCTGTGTGAATTCTGTATAAATTTCTGGCCAGACCTGTGTATTAGAGTGCCCAAGCCACTCGAAATCACATGGATCATTAATCAAAGTGGATCACCAAGCCACATGGATGTCCAAGACTGATGTTTGTAGCATGCAAAGAGTATGTTACAATTCATTTGGCATATGTCACACTCCCATATAGGCTGCCTCCCAACCACCAAACCAGGTGCTAATGGTTTAACTATCGATAGTGTGGAGAAATATTCTCCAGGAGGGGGGTGTCAGCCCCCTTCAGCCCTTTCAGCCCCTTCAGCCCCTTTCAACCCTGAGTGGCCAAGCCCTCAGAAGAGGCGAGCGTCTTGTTTACTGCTAGAGTGAGTAATTGATCACAGATGCTATGCCACATAGTCAAGTGACCTCTGCTCCTTGCAGCGGTGTTGCAAAGTGTATTTTTATAAGAGACAGTACATCTCTTACTTAGCAGGACAATTAAGGAAAATCCTGCTCCCACTTTATTACCATAGTAAAAATAGTGTACATTGTTGTCTATGCTTAAGACAGCAAGAAACAAACATTCTGCTTTGCTTCATCGAGGATCCGGTGGCAAGGATGCAAGGACTAGGTCAGCGTTTTTTTTTTTTCTTTGTTTGGTGTTGGCTAGGGCAAGCCCACCCAAACATTGTATTCAGACTTACAGGAATTTAGAATCACAATAGGAAATTAGTCTCATATATCTAGGTGCTAAATATGACCCTAAGACAATGTGATTGGTTTATCAGTGGTTATTGTACAAGATACGATTGTCACCACAAACTATTGAAAGATTAAAATATTATGTTCAATAAACCTTTTCTTTTCACTTGTGAAAGAAATTAGCAATGGTTTACAAACATATAGTTTTCATGCATGCAACGCACGAGACATGATGAAAATTCCACAAATCCAGTGGATAATTAAACCTTCTTCTCCTGTATAAAAAGAGTATACCTATCCACTAATGTGGAAATCCATATATGCATTATCAAGCTGTGAATACAATAGGACAGTAAACAGACTGTCTACATAAACGTACTCCAATATGTTGTACTTTGTGCATGGAACACATGGGCACTGTATTGATAGTCATTACACTTCAATGGAGGCACGTCGTAAACATCGTATTCATAGCTGAAAAGATGCAAAGTGTTTAGCGTGAAACAAAGGGAGGAAAATGCTCACTGAAGAAGATGTTTTAAATGCATGGGTATGCATCTATACAGCATTATGCCCAAATTCTTTTGCTGAACTGCAGCACAGACTTCACAGAATCAGGATAGTCAACAAGCAACAGCATTAAATGTGTGAGGATAAGTTTAAAGCAACTGTTCCGATAGGCTCGAGTTGAGTTATCTAATAAAATTACACAAAACCAATGTGTAACACTTTTTGATCAAGGCTCACAAAAGGGTCCTTCTCATAAGAAGATCTGTGTTTGCAGAAAACTGGGGGAATATAAACAACCCTATGACAAAATTCAGTTAGCATTAGCTGGTTTTTTTTCCACATTTCTGGTAGTGGTTAACCGAATTGACGCTAGCAGAATCACTGTTGGTCTAGGAAACAGGAAAATAAGGACAGCTAGAAGTGTGGTAGTAGGCATGATTTGCTAGAGGTCTGTGCTGGTTCAGGGATTAAATGAAATCAGTTGCAGCACTGGAAAGCAGATAAGGTCAAGTTCCCCCTGTTCTGAGCATACAGGACGGACACAATTAGTCGCAATTGATTTAATCATTGGTAAGTGATTATTATCACTTGTTTTGTGAAAATATAGTAAGTAAACAAGAGTGTTCACTGCTGAAAACAGCAGGAAGTGACATGATATGTGGTTCCCATTCCTCTAAAGTGGGGAAAGAAGCTGATATTGATTCAGTTGGAAAATGTACTAGTTACGAGAATAACCGCTGATCTGTAAACCAGACCGCATAATATTATGCTTAGAGAATTGGACTAGTGAGTGTGAAAGTTTTGATTGGAGTGACGGGTTTGTATTGTGTGATTAGCTCGGTGTTGATGGGAGGAAGGTTGATAAGATGTTGTTTTTCTCTGCGGACTTTTAGAATTGTCGGATAGGTATTGGATGATTAATTAAACTAAGTGCCAAGCAAGAGGATCTTAGTACTTATAACCTAATATATGTTTTGGCAGAGCTGTGTCAAAATATGTAGATGGGACGAAGTATTGGCGTTAGAGAAATGCAATAACATGGATTTATTAAAAATCCACCCACATCTTGAGTACCTTAGCAATTATTCGACTATGTGAGCTTTCGCGGGACAGAATCGAAAGTCACCAAAGAGTCAGGTGAAGTTGCTAAACGCAGGAAGAGATAAGGTACGGTCAGAAGCGCTATAGGTCATGACTGTGCTATGTTATTGACGGTGTTCAAGTATCATTTTGACGCAAGAATACAGATTTGTTATTTGGACCATTAATTCATTGAGGAAGGGAAATAGTCGTAAGTCTAGTTTGAGAGACAAACGCTTCATTATCTCCGCACCACATGGAGTCAGGAGAGGGAAGATCTGAAACCACTCCACTTACGTGTTGTATATAATGGCGCTGTAGGCACGTGGCTGCTCAAAATTAAAGAGTTAGATTGTAGCAAGTTCTGAATAGTATTCTGTCTCCGAATGGATCCGTGGGACCCTCACTAATACGTGAGGAATGCTTGGAGGATCGCTGGCTCTATGAAATGTCGTCGCACTTAAACGCTCCATATGCCTACTCGGCTGATATTTCCTATATAGCTCTGTTTCTTATGAGTAGGAGACTACAAGAATTAGTTAGAAGAGTATATCTTCGATTACTTGTGGCCTGAAAATCGACATGTCCTCAAATGTCCTATGCTTTGTGCTGAAAAACCCGTTGCTTAGCGTTTCAAATCAGTATTATTTGGTTTGCAACATCGCTCTCCATTCTTTTCATAGAAGTCTTACTCTAAATACATTCTTTTTTTTGAAGATAATTGTGAAAGTCCCTTCAAAGTAAGTTTCTTGAAAGAAAAGTTTCTTTGTGGACAATCTTCAAGGTACTGTCGTATAAAAGGGGATTTGAAATCCTTATACAGAGAAGATCTTAACAATGTGGATGATGTTTGTGAAAGAGAAGCAAAATATGCCTCTAAAGGAGATGTGGAATAACATAATTCAAGAGACAATTAAGGGAAATTTTCAAAGAAGAGTTTCCTCTGAAACGGAAATTCCTGATTGCAACAAATAGGTGGGAGCTTAATTGGGATATTACACAGGAAGATAACTCTGGAGTCTCAAAAAGATAAACAATAAATCATGCAGTTACACTCACTAAGTAGTTTACTGTCCAGAGGTTTCACAATGTTTTGATCCTCTAGGACTCGCTCACCAATTTCCTAAAGGGTAAATTGCTTATGCAAGATGCATGGTAACACAAAATTGGATGGGATGAGAAACTTGCCTCTAGAAATGAAGTCAGAGATGGGATTGTGAATATCCATTGTCGTTTTTTATCAACTTCATCAGATATGATGTGTAATTTTCCGCCAGAATATAGGTTCAACGGGGATATACTTAAATTTTACATCGCATTAATGTGTTCTGTTGATGCGTCAACAGTAGGTTATGGCGCTGTAGCTTACATGAGTATAAGGCTGAAAGGGAGTACACTAATTATTCAATAGGCGCAGGTTGTTGGAGGATGGGTTGCGCCTTGAAGGTCAGAACAGTACCAAATTGGAAAACTGGACAGCACTCTATTAGGTTTAAAATTTAGCTGTCGATTCATACAAAGTACTTGATCATTATTCACTATTGAGTAAAATCCTGTGATTGTTCTGGGATGTGATTATTGTTGTTTAGCTCGTCGTGCAATGTTCTCCATGGTTAGGGTTTAAGAATTATTAAGAGTAAGTTGTCTTATGTACAGAACAAGAGACTTCTTGTGAATAGCAGAATTAGAATAGAAGAGATGGCAAGGAGTGTATCTTTCTCCACGTTTCTTTCTACCTTCATAGAGGATATCCATGCTGACGTGTTGTCACGTGGTTGTCCCACTCAAGAAATTGTGAAATAATAATTATGGCTCACGGACAGAACTGGGCTCTCTAATGAAAATATACTGGCTCAGGCTAAAAGCTCAATTATGAGATGAAACATTCTGCTCGAAACAGCAGAATAAGTTGTGTTAATTATGCAGGCACAAACAGAAATTAGTCATGATGGATCTAATTACTATCTGTGGGTAAACTCTTAAGAGTTACAGCTCTTGTCTTTAAATTCTTAAAGATGAATTAAACCTGATTAGAAGGTCTTGAATTACCCTTTAAATTACTGGGGTGATGTGATGAAACTAATACAGAAAGATGTTTTTCTCCCGAGAATATAAATTTCTAGACAAACACAAGACTATAATACTCATAAGAAACTGCACATGATTAATTCTTTAGTGACTTTATCTCGACTCTCAGAAAAGATTTATGTTTTACAGATGTCGAGGAAGAATTCATTATTCTTCTCTCACTACGCTAAAGAAGCCCATACATCCAATATTGATCACCAAGAATCATGTGCTAACAAACTGATTGTGCAAAACGCACCACAGTAAGTGTTACGCTATGGTGGGGTGCTGACAACAAAATTTGTTCATATACGACATTGCCTTACTGGAAACCTCAAGGCTTGACGGACCAATGTGTGAAGAAAACAAATATAAGGACTTATTACTTCGTCGTCACTCGGATAGATGCGAGTATGTCAAGGATCATGATTCCGACCTCACATTATCCCTCTGAAAGAGTTTGTTATATCACTCCATTTGAGATCGGTGACAGGTGTAGTTTTATACTGGACAAATAATTTTAACCAAAACAGTTAGGAGCGCAGAAGTCCCATCTCATAGGTGTACATCTGTTTGTTTCACTTGTGTACAATAGGCAGTACAGTAATCTAGATGTAGCCATGACATGTCTGCTGAACTTTTATAAATTATTCAGAAGGGTTGCAGCCAGAAAAAAGGGAATGTCCAGACTGATGATTTCTGATAATGCAACGAACTTTGTTAGCTGGTGGTGCTTATATAAGCAAGATCTTTGATCAACCAGAAGTACAACAGATGCTGAATCAAAACGCAGTTGTCGTTGGAGATACATTCCTCCTAAAATCTCCATGGCACGGCGGATTTTATGAAAGATGATCGGCAATTGTAAAAGTTGTTTAAGGAAGTAATCATCGTCAAGTGGAAGAATAGACTTAGAGAATTCGATACAGTTTGTGACTGAATTAGAATAGAGTCACACAGACTCTAACTTATGTTACCGATGTCTGGCATATTTAGAGTGTTTAAGTCCATCTCATTACTATGGCAGAAGGCTCGGAAACCGGTTCATCCCAAGAATGATAAAGAACATCATAGAGGATCCTACTTATTTCGAAACCTGAGCAACCTAGACGTAAATTCTAACACCGTAATAAAGGATTGAACGTTGGGTGAGAATAATTTGGCGAGAAGGAGACTCACTCATTGAGAGAACTCTTCTATGGAGGCTGGTGTTCCTGAAAATGCTAAGTACTTAAGACTGGTGACCTTAGTTGCAGTTTTTATCGACATGAATTGATGGTCCGATGTGTCTTGGGGTCACAATGGCCACTTGGAAAAATTGTGATCCATTATATCCTGATGCAATTGGAATAACATCAGGGTACAGTTGATGTTTTGAGCTCAAAGGTGATAGAGAATAACAAGCGGACAATAAATAAAATAGTGCCGTTAGAATTACAAGTGTTGAAACACAAAAATTAGTGATTCTCCAGCAAAACCACCCGACCTAAAGCTGTTCAGAATACAAGCAGCAGTTGGTGGCCGATGTGAAAATCAAAGTAATGTTAAGTGGATGAATTAGTTCACCTGCAGAGAACTCCGCCGCCCCCCAGTGTGTGAGAAATTTTCTCCAGGGGGGGGTTTAATCAGCCCCCCTTCAGCCCTTTCCGCCCTTCTGCCCCTTCAGCCCTGACGTGGCCAAAGCTCAGTAGAGGCGAGCGTCTTGGTTTATGCAGAGTGAGTAATTGATCACAGATGCTATGCCACGTAGTCATGTTGACCTCTGCCTCCTTGCAGCGGTGTTGTTGCCAAATTGTATTTTTATAAGAGACCAGTACATCTCTTACTTAGCAGGACAATTAAGAGAAAATCCTGCTCCATTTATTACCATAGTAAAAATAGTGTTACATTGTTGTCTATGCTTAAGACAGCAAGAGAAACAAACATTCTGCTTTGCTTCTCGAGGAAGTGACAAGGATGCAAGGTACTAGGTCAGCGTTTTTTTTTTTTTTTGTGCTAGGGCAGTGACGGCTTGGGGCGGTGTGGCAACGCCAGACTATCTTTGACTCTAGGGAGAGTGACACTGACGCCAGGATACTGATCTGTGCGTTAGTGTGAACAAGTGTCTCAAACACAATAAACACTTAAGAGAAGTGTGATCAGCTTCTCTTGTGATACATTGTGAACAATAAAGACAAATCTTGTGGAACATAGTGTACCAGTGTGCGTTTTCTAGACAATGGAAGACGTGGACATCCAAGGACACTTCAGCTTCTATCAAGTCACCGATACCTGTCGAAGGTGTTGAGAACACCATAGCTCACGTTACAAAGAGCAAGGTATGTTACGAATTTCTTGTAGATCTGGGGATTGCGCAATTCTTGAGTCACAAGGAGTTTGTAATCAACCTATAATCGGCAGTAAGGTGTGGACTTTTGAGTCCAAACAAGTAGGTATTTCGTCAGCCATCATCGAATGAAATATGCTGACATAACACCCCCTAGGGGTAATTTATACTTACAAATTGTATCTCTTGACAGCCCAATGTTGTGATGGTTTCGACAGCTTCTAGACCTCGTCTGCAGGGGCGGCTGTGTAGACGATTTGCTGTCATTTATCAGCTAAGTGTTCATTATATATAGTTATAAATTATATCTTAGCTGGTAAGGCCAAAATTCTCAACAGATAGGGTACCTGTCGTTAAATGAGTACCTTGTTTCATTGACCAATCACAGGCAAGCCTGCCAACGCTAAAGCTACGTGATTCACTTGCGGTAAGCTTTGGCAGACTTTCCAACCTGCTGGTTGAATATGATGCACTCTTTCTGGCTTCTGCTTTGTCATCTGTCACCGTGATTTACACTTATTATTATTCGATCTGTACATACTGTAGATAGTGTACATACCAGTATATAGTTGGTGAAGGCAAATATACATTATAGTCTACTGTTGAGTTTGTTTGCTACAATTCCCATTACAGTCAGGTCTTACAGGCCATTTATTACCTGTGTTAGTAATAATGTTCAAGCCACATGGCTCTGCCACTTGAAGCTTCATTCAGCTTCATCCCATTGTTCCTAAGCTACTATAGCCTGAAGTAAGATTTATTGTGCTTTATTGTGTGTTACTGCCTGCCACGTGTTCTCTCAGTAACGCACCAGACTCCAGAGACGGGTCCTGAGTGCAGCTTGCCTGAGCGGCCAACATTGTTCCACGATGTCACCCCAGGCGTCACCTCAGGACGTCACTACGTCAGCGTCAACCCAGGGCATCACGACGTCACCCCGGGGCATCATACCATGACGTCATTTCACGATTTGTCTCCCGATGTCACGTCACACCGCAATTGTTGATTTGTTGTTACATAATGAGACACTTAAATGTTTTACAGAATTCTCTGGAAAGATTGAGAAAGGTAATGTTGAAGTGTTCGGTGTTCCCAGTCAACAGAACAAGAGTTTGACCATGAACCGTACGTCAAGTGTTAAATCCTTTGAGTCAGTGTTGCAGTGTTGTACATATGATACAGCATGCTTAGTTGAGGGTGTGCTAGTTTTCGTATGTTCCGAAGTGTGCTCTGTGCCTTGAGCAACATAAGACATCCCCCACTGGTACAGGTCACACCATGACATAACCACTTGTTCATGACGCTCTACAGTCACAAGACACAACCTGCGTGGGTGTGTCTTGCGCCTTGCCTGTGTGGCTGTGTGTCTCGTGCCTTGCCAGCACTATCCTGAACACTGCTCAAAGTCTATCAGTACTTAACTACAACATCAGGTCCTGAAGCAAACACTATGATGACCTCCTGACACTCCTTGAGTCACTAAAGACACCCTTCTCCTGCATTATTCTTACTGAGACCTGGCTTAAGCAGGACACAACTGATATCTACACACTACCAGGATACACAACAATCCACAACTGCAGGCCATACCAAGTTGGGGGTGGTATTGCAATCTATTACTCCAACCAACTATCTTGTATTAGCACTAATTGCTTTAGTGATGAATATGGGGAATACATTTTTGCTAATTTTACTGTAAAAACCTCAAGACGCCTATAACAATCGGTGCCATATACCGGATACCCCACACAAACATCCCAAACTTCAGTGAGAATCTAAAGTCACTAATAACAAACAGACAAATGAACAAGCACCACCTTCTCTTAGCTGGAGATTTCAATATCAACCTTGGCCTACCAGATGATCAGACTGTAACTGACTTCAACAATATGAACAACACACTTCTCATACCAACAATAACTAAACCAACCAGGCTGACTGAGACAAGTGCAACCATAATAGACCACATATGGACCAATATACTAGCCCCCTTAAATCAGGGATAATCACAGACAGCACTACAGACCACTACCCAACCTTCCTTTTAACAAACATTAGTAAGCCACCACTCGAATACAACAGTTTCATTTAGACTCCATGACGAGGCCTCAATAAGGAATTTCACAGCAGATCTAGAGACTGTTGACTGGCCTACAGAATTCTCCCATGCCAGTGGTATTGACGATCGGACAGACATTTTTCTTAACAAAATACTTAGACTATACAACAAACATTGTCCTATAAAAACGAAACAGATCACGAATAAACGGCTTGGTTGCCCATGGCTAACCAGTAGCATTCTGAAATCCATTGATAAAAAACACCAATATGAAAAGCAATATAGACAGGGCTTAATACACAAAGATATCCTTAAACAATATTCAACAGTTCTCACCAAATTAATAAAGAAAGCCAAACAACTATACTACTCCAGCAGATTCACTGACACAAGAGGAGATATAAAAAAGACCTGGAAAAGACCTTCCCAGATTCTGGGGACTCACAAACTGAAAAAAAAGACACCAAGAATATTGTTCTAACTAAACCTCATGAAACACCACTGCATCCCACTGATACAGCTAACAAGATAAACGACTTCTCAAACATAGGATCTAATCTCGCCAGTAAAATCCCATGTACCAATGCCCGTGCCGGGGACTACCTAGATGGGAATTTCCCAAGTTCCTTCTATCTTATACTAACTGAGCCCACGGAAGTCACCGATCATAAAGTCACTTAAAAATAACTCGGGGTATCTCTCACATCCCACCATTATTGTACAAGCCAGAGGCCCATGTCCTTTCGCATGCTATTACATTACTTTTTAACAAGTCACTAGAAACTAGCACTTTCCCGACACTACTCAAGACAGCAAAGGTTACACCAATACATAAAGGTGGTGACCCTACAGACGTAAACAACTATAGGCCAATATCAAACTTATCATTGCTATCCAAAATCTTGTATGGAATACTGTCTATACCTGACGTGATTGGTCTGAGAGGAATATTGTGTTTATGGGTCTTGGGTAAACCATACATGTGCGCTGGTTTAGGGTTGCTTGGTAACAAGTACAGAAGTTTCTTCCCTTCTCTAGTGCGTTTGAGTATTTGTCTGGTTTTGTATAGAAAATCTTTGGTGAGTGTCTCCCACTGTTGAGTACTGATGGGTTCGTATGTAGACTGATCACTCGAAAGGTCAATAATTTTAGTGTTGTAGTCACTGGTGTTGAGTATGACGACTCCACCTCCTTTGTCGGCGGTGGTGACGATAATGTTGGGGTCGTTGGCGAGGTCCTTAAGGGCAGTGATGTATCTTCTAGGAAGATTAGAAGAAGAAGGTTCACATAAAGCTGCAGTGAGAAGGCCCTGTATATAACCCTTCTGGAAGTTTCTGTCACTGTGTCTATGGTTCCTGGTAACTAGATTGAGTTGATAGTTAGGTTTGCGTATGTTGGTGGTAAATTTGTGTCCCAGACTCAGTGCTTGTTTCTCGTAGTCAGTTAAGGTGCGTGATGATAAGTTGTTTATCAGGGATTCGCGTCCCATTTCCTTCCATCGACTGTTAGTGCAGAGGTACTGAAGTTTCCCGATTGAGCTTGATCTTCTGTTGGAGGTTGGCTGTGGTGACTGTGCTGAGAATATGCTCAGCAGTGTGTTGGTCAATCTGAAGATTGGCCCTCATATTCCTTGCAGTTTCAAAGGTTTCCTTAGCGAAGTTAGAAAGTTCTTCGGCACATTCAGTTAAGTAAGCTTGGGTAGCTGGAGAGAAGGGGTGCTTGGAGTTGGAGAGTTGTGCGGGAGTAGACTTAGTGATCACCTTCTCTGCCAGGTAATCTTGTAGGAAGTTGTGTCTGTTGCGATAGCTGTGAACACGAAGACCCATAAACACAATTTTCCTCTCAGACCAATCACGTCAGGTATAGGCAGTGCTCCACACAAACTATCCGGAGTTCTTGCCAAATATACAAAATCTTCGAGAAACTCGTGCACAGGAGACTATATTCATTTATAACGTCACAAAGCATACTCAAACCCTGCCAATTTGGATTCAGGAAAAATAAAAGCACTAATGATGCAATTATAAAAATGCTAGACCTGCTTTACACAGCATTGGAAAATAAGGAATATCCACTAGGAATTTTTATTGACCTAAGAAAAGCGTTTGACACAGTAGACCACGGCATCCTACTCCACAAACTTGACCACTATGGTATAAGAGGCTATGCGCTTGCATATTTTAAATCCTACCTTTCTAAAGGTATCAGTATGTCACCATTAAAGACACAGCCTCATCATTACGGCCACTTGATACTGGAGTTCTGCAGGGAAGTGTCCTTGGACCCCTGCTCTTCCTCATTTACATCAATGAGCTTCCAAATATATCCCAACACCTGAAACCCATTCTCTTTGCTGACGACACGACTTATGTCATCTCCCACCCTAATCTTGCCACCCTCAACACCATTGTTAACGAGGAGCTGCTCAAAATATCGACTTGGATGACAGCCAATAAACTTACACTTAACACTGGTAGCAGAGCTGGTGTTGCGCAACTTAACATTAAGATCGACAACACTCTAATTGCCAGACATAATGAGTGCAAATTCCTTGGCCTATACCTCGACAATAACCTAAATTTCAGCGGTGGTGACGATAACGTTGGGGTCGTTGGCGAGGTCCTTAAGGGCAGTGATGCATCGCCTAGGAAGATTAGAAGAAGAATCACATAAAGCTGCAGTGAGAAGGCCCTGTATATAACCCTTCTGGAAGTTGCTGTCACTGTGTCTATGGTTACTGGTAACTAGATTGAGTTGATAGTTAGGTTTGCGTATGTTGGTGGTAAATTTGTGTCCCAGACTCAGTGCTTGTTTCTCGTAGTCAGTTAAGGTGCGTGACGATAAGTTGTTTATCAGGGATTCGCGTCCCATTTCCTTCCATCGACTGTTAGTGCAGAGGTACTGAAGTTTGCGATTGAGCTTGATCTTCTGTTGGAGGTTGGCTGTGGTGACTGTGCTGAGAATATGCTCAGCAGTGTGTTGGTCAATCTGAAGATTGGCCCTCATATTCCTTGCAGTTTCAAAGGTTTCCTTAGCGAAGTTAGAAAGTTCTTCGGCACATTCAGTTAAGTAAGCTTGGATAGCTGGAGAGAAGGGGTGCTTGGAGTTGGAGAGTTGTGCGGGAGTAGACTTAGTGATCACCTTCTCTGCCAGGTAATCTTGTAGGAAGTTGTGTCTGTTGCGATAGCTGTGAGCACGAAGACCCATAAACACAATATTCCTCTCAGACCAATCACGTCAGGTATAGGCAGTGCTCCACACAAACTAGCCGGAGTTCTTGCCAAATATACAAAATCTTCGAGAAACTCGTGCACAGGAGACTATATTCATTTATAACGTCACAAAACATACTCAACCCCTGCCAATTTGGATTCAGGAAAAATAAAAGCACTAATGATGCAATTATAAAAATGCTGGACCTGCTTTACACAGCATTGGAAAATAAGGAATATCCACTAGGAATTTTTATTGACCTAAGAAAAGCGTTTGACACAGAAGACCACGGCATCCTACTCCACAAACTTGACTACTATGGTATAAGAGGCTATGCGCTTGCATATTTTAAATCCTACCTTTCTAAAGGTATCAGTATGTCACCATTAAAGACACAGCCTCATCATTACGGCCACTTGATACTGGAGTTCTGCAGGGAAGTGTCCTTGGACCCCTGCTCTTCCTCATTTACATCAATGAGCTTCCAAATATATCCCAACACCTGAAACCCATTCTCTTTGCTGACGACACGACTTATGTCATCTCCCACCCTAATCTTGCCACCCTCAACACCATTGTTAACGAGGAGCTGCTCAAAATATCGACTTGGATGACAGCCAATAAACTTACACTTAACACTGGTAGCAGAGCAGGTGTTGCGCAACTTAACATTAAGATCGACAGCACTAATTGCCAGACATAATGAGGGCAAATTCCTTGGCCTTAACCTCGACAATAACCTAAATTTCAGCACCCATATCCAACACATAACAAAAAAAGTATCCAAAACAGTGGGGATCCTCTCCAAGATATGATACTACGTGCTGCAAACTGCCCTTCTCACACTATACCATTCACTTATACATCCATACCTCACCTATGCTATCTGTGCTTGGGGTTCAACTGCAGCAACACACCTAAAGCCAATAATAACCCAACAAAAAGCCGCAGCAAGAATAATCACTAAATCCCATTCCTAGCAACACCCCCCCCCCACTCTTCACAGATCTAAACTTACTCCCTGTTCAGAACATCCACACTTACTACTGTGCAATCTATATCTACAGGACCTTAAATTCCAATATTAACCTTGACCTAAAACGCTTTCTTGATAGTTGTGACAGGATCCACAGGCATAACACCAGACACAAGCATCTTTATGACATTCCCCGCGTTCGACTAAACCTTTACAAAAATTCAATGTATTTCAAAGGACCTAAAATCTGGAACACCCTACCTGAAAACTCTAGAACTGCAGACACATTCATCACTTTCAAAACTACAGTTAGAAAACATCTTATCTCCTTGATCCAACCTGACAACTAACTACATGATAACCACCTGGTGGTTCACAATTACACTCACTCACCCACTGACTATAAACCCAGAAATATTAATCATAATCTTAAAATAATAAATCCTAACTAATCATTAGTTTGCCTATGGTACTCCAATATAGACACTTTGTACTGTGCCAAAACAAAAGCATTCACATTGCTAAACTCACAAATTATGATGTAGTCACTTATCCTTAATTCCATAATCTGTAAGGATTTAATGTTAAGAATTAATCTAAGTCTGCTCGTAATGCCTAGCCATGCTAGGTGTCCTAGTGGCCCCCTCTGTAATTAGTGTTTTATAACATGTAAACCACACAATACCCAAAACCTGTAAACCCCACATTGTAACCCTTATAGAGAATAAACTTTAAATGAATTGCATTGAATTGCCTGCGTGGGTGTGTCATGTGCCTTGCCTGCGCGGCTGTGTGTCTTATGCTTAGCCTATGTGGGTGTGTGTCTTGTGCCTTGCCTGCCTGTCTGTGTGTCTTGTGCCTTGCCTACCTGTCTGTCTGCTTTGTGCCTTGCCTGCCTGTCTGTGTGTCTTGTGCCTTGCCTGCCTGTCTGTGTGTCTAGTGCCATGCCTGCCTTTCTGTGTGTCTTATGCCTTGCCTGTGCGGGTGTGTGTCTTGTGCCTTGACTGCCTTTCTGTGTGTCTTGTGCCTTGACTGCCTTTCTGTGCATCTTGTGCCTTGCCTGCGTGGGTGTGTGTCTTGTGCCTTGACTGCCTTTCTGTGTGGCTTGTGCCTTGCCTGCCTTTCTTTATGTCTTGTGCCTTGCCTACCTGTCTGTGTGCCTTGTGCCTTGCCTGCCTGTGTGTGTGTCTTGTGTCTTGCCTGCCTGTCTGTGTGTCAGGTGCCTTGCCTGCCTTTCTGTGTGTCTTATGCCTTGCCTGTGCGGATGTGTGTCTTGTGCCTTGACTGCCTTTCTGTGTCTTGTGCCTTGACTGCCTTTCTGCGCATCTTGTGCCTTGCCTGCGTGGGTGTGTGTCTTGTGCCTTGACTGCCTTTCTGTGTGTCTTGTGCCTTGCCTGCCTTTCTGTATGTCTTGTGCCTTGCCTGCCTGTCTGTGTGTCTTGTGCCTTGCCTGCCTGTCTGTGTGTCTTGTGCCTTGCCTGCGGTTGTGTGTCTTGTGCCTTGCCTGTGCTGTGTCTTGTGCCTTTGCTTCTGTGGTGTCTGTGCCTTGCCTGCCTTTCTGTTGCTTGTGTTGCTGCCTGTCTGTGTGTCTTGTGCCTTGCCTGCCTGTCGTGTGTGTCTTGTCCTTGCCTGCTTGTCGTGTCTTGTGCTTGCTGCCTGTCTGTGTGCTTGTGCCTTGCCTGCCTGTCTGTGTGTCTTGTACCTTGCCTGCCTGTCTGTGTGTCTTGTGCCTTGCCTGCCTTTCTGTGTGTCTTATGCCTTGCCTGTGCGGGTGTGTGTCTTGTGCCTTGACTGCCTTTCTGTGCATCTTGTGCCTTGCCTGCCTTTCTGTGTGTCTTGTGCCTGGCCTGCCTTTCTGTTTGTCTTCTGCCTTGCCTGTGTGGGTGTGTGTCTTGCGCCTTGCCTTGCTGGCTGTGTATTGTACCTTGCCTGTGTGGGTGTGAGTCTTGTGCCTTGCCTGTGTGGGTGTGTGTCTTGTGCCTTGCTCTGTGTGGTGTGTGTCTTGTGCCTTGCCTGTTGGGTGTGTGTCTTGTGCCTTGCCTTGTGTGGGTGTTGTCTTGTGCCTTGCCTGTGTGGGTGTGTGTCTTGTGCCTTGCCTGTGTGGCTGCGTGTGTTGTGCCTGTGCCTGTGTGCTGCTGCTTGTGCCTTGCCTGTGTGTGTGTGTCTTGTGCCTTGCCTGTGTCGGTGTGTGTCTTGTGTCCTTGCCTTGTGTGTTGTGTGTCTTGTGCCTTGCCTGTGTGGGTGTGTGTCTTGTGCCTTGCCTGCGTGGGTGTGTGTGTTGTGCCTTGCCTGCGTGGGTGTGTGTGTTGTGCCTTGCCTGCGTGGGTGTGTGTGTTGTGCCTTGCCTGCGTGGGTGTGTGTGTTGTGCCTTGCCTGCGTGGGTGTGTGTGTTGTGCCTTGCCTGCGTGGGTGTGTGTGTTGTGCCTTGCCTGTGTGTGCGTGTGTTGTCTTGTGCCTTGCCTGTGTCGGTGTGTGTCTTGTGCCTTGCCTGTGTCGGTGTGTGTCTTGTGCCTTGCCTGTGTCGTTGTGTGTCTTGTGCCTTGCCTGTGTGGGTGTATGTCTTGTGCCTTGCCTGTGTGGGTGTGTGTTCTTGTGCCTTGCCTGTGTGGGTGTGTGTCTTGTGCCTTGCCTGTGTGGGTGTGTGTCTTGTGCCTTGCCTGTGTGGGTGTGTGTCTTGTGCCTTGCCTGTGTGGGTGTGTGTCTTGTGCCTTGCCTGTGTGGGTGTGTGTCTTGTGCCTTGCCTGTGTCGGTGTGTGTCTTGTGCCTTGCCTGTGTCGGTGTGTGTCTTGTGCCTTGCCTGTGTCGGTGTGTGTCTTGTGCCTTGCCTGCGTGGGTGTGTGTCTTGTGCCTTGCCTGTGTGGCTGTGTGTCTTGTGCCTTGCCTGTGTGGGTGTGTGTCTTGTGCCTTGCCTGCCTGGCTGTGTGTCTTGTGCCTTGCCTGCCTGGCTGTGTGTCTTGTGCCTTGCCTGCCTGGCTGTGTGTCTTGTGCCTTGCCTGCCTGGCTGTGTGTCTTGTGCCTTGCTTGCCTGGCTGTGTCTTGTGCGTTGCCTGCCTGTCTGTGTGTATTGTGCCTTGCCTGTGTGGGTGTGTCTTGTGTCTTGTCTGCGTAGGGGTTTGTTTGTTGTACCTTGCCTGCTTGGGTGTCTTGTGCCTTGCCTGCCTGGCTGTGTGTCTTGTGCCTTGCCTGCCTGTCTGTGTGTCTTGTGCCTTGCCTGTGTGGGTGTGTCTTGTGCCTTGCCTGCCTGGCTGTGTGTCTTGTGCCTTGCCTGCCTGTCTGTGTGTATTGTGCCTTGCCTGTGTGGGTGTGTCTTGTGTCTTGTCTGCGTGTGGTGTGTATGTTGTACCTTGCCTGCTTGGGTGTCTTGTGCCTTGCCTGCCTGGCTGTGTGTCTTGTGCGTTGCCTGCCTGTCTGTGTGTATTGCGTCTTGCCATTGTGGGTGTGTATTGTGCCTTGCCTGCTTTGGTGTGTGTCTTTGAGTGTATGTGTTCTCACCTGCTCACATATATATCGTTGCAGGGAAAGAGTAACAGCTCCTGGCCCAGCCCCTTCGCTGGTCACTGCTGGGTCCACTCTCTCTTGATTACAAGATCCTTGTCGTACCTCTTAAAGCTGTGCATGGATCCCGCCTCTACCACTTCACGCTTCAGATTGCTCCACTTCCTGATAACTCTAAGGCTGAACAAATACTTCCTAACATCTCTGTTACTCAACTGAGTTTTCAAGTTCAAACTGTGCTTTCCTGTTCTAATTTCCCAACTCTGAACCTTTCTGCCTCAGTGTGTGTATGTGAGACAGAGAGAGAGAGAGAGAGAGAGAGAGAGAAAGAGAGAGAGAGAGAGTGAGAGAATGAGTGTGTGTGTGTTTGTGTATGTTCCTGCCAAGAGTGTTGCGGGGGAGTTAACGCACCCGCGGATCGGTCCATGACTAGACCTCCCGGTAAATCGGGGCCTGATCAACCAGGCTGTTACAGCTGGTCTCACAATCCAACGGACGAGCCACTCCCCGGCTGGTCAGGTACTGTATGTGTACTCATGTAAATGTGGTTGTCGAGTCGAGTCTTATCTCCTGGCCCCTGCTCTTCACTGGTCGTTACTAGGTTCACTCTCCTGGCTTCGAGAGCTTTATCTTACTTCTTCTTAAAGCTATGTAAGGATCCTGCCTCTACCACGTCCTTCCCCAGGTCGTTCCACTTCTGACTGCTCTAAGAGTGAAACATTACGTAATGATATATCTGTGACTCGTGTGTTTTCAACTTCCAACTGTGTCCTCGAATTCCTATTTCCCGTCTCTGAAACATTCTCTCCCTCTCTACCCTCTCAATACCGCTCAGTAATTTGGTAGCTATCATATCACTCTCTAGTTCACATTTCTTCTAGTTTCATCATGTTTTCAGACGTGTAGTGTGTGTGTGTGTGTGTGTGTGTGTGTGTGTGTGCGTACTCATCTATATGTGGTTTCAGGGGTCTATTCACAGTTATTGTCCCCGCCTCTTCGCTGGTCGCTACTAGGTCCACTCTCTCCCGGCAACAATAGCCTTGCTGTGCTTATTTGTAAAGCTATGTATACCATAGCTTTACAAATAGGCACGGCAGTAAGGTAGTAGGTTGGTAGACAGCAACCACCCAGGGAAGTACTACCGTCCTGCCAGATGACTGTGAAACAGAAACCTGTAACTGTTTTGCATGATGGTAGGATTGCTGGATTCTTTTTCTGTCTCATAAACACGCTAGATAACAGGGATATCTTGCTACTCCTACTTACACTTTGGTCACACTTCACAGACACGCACATGCATATATATATACATACATCTAGGTTTTTCTCCTTTTTCTAAATAGCTCTTGTTCTTCATTATTTCTTCTATTGTCCATGGGGAAGTGGAAAAGAATCTTTCCTCCGTAAGCCATGCGTGTCGTATGAGGCGACTAAAATGCCGGGAGCAATGGGCTAGTAACCCCTTCTCCTGTAGACATTTACTAAAAAAGAGAAGAAGAAAAACTTTGTAAAACTGGGATGCTTAAATGTGCGTGGATGTAGTGCGGATGACAAGAAATAAATGGGATTAAATCTGAAGTATCTGAGAGAGTTAGAGCTAAGGAAGGGGTAGCAATAATGTTGAAGGATCAGTTATGGAAGGAGAAAAGAGAATATGAATGTGTAAATTCAAGGATTATGTGGATTAAAGTAAAGGTTGTATGCAGAAAGTGGGTCATAATAAGCGTGATTGCACCTGGAGAAGAGAGGAATGTATAGGAGAGAGAGAGATTTTGGGAGATGTTAAGTGAATGTATAGGAACCTTTAAACCAAGTGAGAGAGTAATTGTGGTAGGGGACCTGAATGCTAAAGTAGGAGAAACTTTTAGAGAGGGTGTGGTAGGTAAGTTTGGGGTGCCAGGTGTAAATGATAATGGGAGCCCTTTGATTGAACTTTGTATAGAAAGGGGTTTAGTTATAGGTAATACATATTTTAAGAAAAAGAGGATAAATTAGTATACAAGATATGATGTAAGGCAAAATGACAGTAGTTTGTTGGATTATGTATTGGTAGATAGAAGACTATTGAGTAGACTCCAGGATGTACATGTTTATAGAGGAGCCACAGACATATTAGATCACTTTCTAGTTGTAGCTACACTGAGAGTAAAAGGTAGATGGGATACAAGGAGAATAGAAGCATCAGGGAAGAGAGAGGTGAAGGTTTATAAACTAAAAGAGGAGGCAGTTAGGGTAAGATATAAACAGCTATTGGAGGATAGATGGGCTAATGAGAGCATAGGCAATGGGGTCGAAGAGGTATGGGGTAGGTTTAAAAATGTAGTGTTAGAGTGTTCAGCAGAAGTTTGTGGTTACAGGAAAGTGGATGTGGGAGGAAAGGAGCGATTGGTGGAATGATGATGTAAAGAGAGTAGTAAGGGGGAAAAAGTTAGCATATGAGAAGTTTTTACAAAGTAGAAGTGATGCAAGGAGGGAAGAGTATATGGAGAAAAAGAGAGAGGTTAAGAGAGTGGTGATGCACGACTCAAGAAATCGTAATGACACGATTGCAAATAAACCATACCCCCGGCCGGGATTGAACCCGCGGTCATAGAGTCTCAAAACTCCAGCCCGTCGCGTTAGCCACTAGACCAGCTAGCCACAATAAGATTCATCCAACTAGGTATATTTCTACACCATAGGAAAGTTAGCACAGGCACCTCTGTGACCACAAATGCAAGTTTTTACAGACGAATCTCCAGCTAGCGTGGCCGTGACGAACTCTAGCTCAAGTCCCTTCACTAACGCGACGGGCTGGAGTTTTGAGACTCTATGACCGCGGGTTCAATCCCGGCCGGGGGTATGGTTTAGTGGTGATGCAATGTAAAAAGAGAGCAAATGAGAGAGTGGGTGAGATGTTATCAACAAATTTTGTTGAAAATAAGAAAACGTTTTGGAGTGAGATTAACAAGTTAAGGAAGCCTACAGAACAAATGGATTTGTCAGTTAAAAATAGGAGAGTAGAGTTATTAAATGGAGAGTTAGAGGTATTGGGAAGATGGAGGGAATATTTTGAGGAATTGTTAAATGTTGATGAAGATAGGGAAGCTGTGATTCCGTGTATAGGGCAAGGAGGAATAACATCTTGTAGGAGTGAGGAAGAGCCAGTTGTGAGTGTGGGCGAAGTTCGAGGCAGTAGGTAAAATGAAAGGGGGTAAAGCAGCTGGGATTGATGGGATAAAGATAGAAATGTTAAAGCAGGTGGTGATATAGTTTTGAAGTGGTTGGTGCTATTATTTAATAAATGTATGGAAGAGGGTAAGGTACCTAGGGATTGGCAGAGAGCATGCATAGTTCCTTTGTATAAAGGCAAAGGGGACAAAAGAGAGTGCAAAAATTATAAGGGGATAAGTCTGTTGAGTATACCTGGTAAAGTGTATGGTACAGTTATTATTGAAAGAATTAAGAGTAAGACGGAGAATAGGATAACAGATGAACAAGGAGGCTTTAGGAAAGGTAGGGGGTGTGTGGACCAGGTGTTTGCAGTGAAACATATAAGTGAACAGTATTTAGACAAGGCTAAAGAGGTTTTTGTGGCATTTATGGATTTGGAAAAGGCGTATGACAGGGTGGATAGGCAGGCAATGTGGCAGATGTTGCAAGTGTATGGTGTAGGAGGTAGTTTACTGAAAGCAGTGAAGAGTTTTTACGAGGATAGTGAGGCTCAAGTTAGAGTATGTAGGAAAGAGGGAGATTATTTCCCAGTAAAAGTAGGCCTTAGACAAGGATGTGTGATGTCACCGTGGTTGTTTAATATATTTATAGATGGGGTTGTAAGATAAGTAAATGCGAGGGTCTTGGCAAGAGGCGTGGAGTTAAAAGATAAAGAATCACACATAAAGTGGGAGCTCTCACAGTTGCTCTTTGCTGATGACACTGTGCTCTTGGGAGATTCTGAAGAGAAGTTGCAGAGGTTGGTGGATGAATTTGGTAGGGTATGTAAAAGAAGAAAATTAAAAGTGAATACAGGAAAGAGTAAGGTTATGAGGGTAACAAAAAGATTAGGTGATGAAAGATTGGATATCAGATTGGAGGGAAAGAGTATGGA
This sequence comes from Cherax quadricarinatus, assembly GCF_026875155.1. NCBI lineage: Eukaryota > Metazoa > Arthropoda > Malacostraca > Decapoda > Parastacidae > Cherax > Cherax quadricarinatus. The sequence continues at coordinate 4,197,582 of NC_069447.1, read as the reverse complement.
GGAGGTGAATGTATTCATATATTTGGGAGCAGACGTGTCAGCGGATAGATCTATGAAAGATGAGGTGAATCATAGAATTGATGAGGGGAAAAGGGTGAACAGTGCACTTAGGAGTCTGTGGAGACAATGAACTTTGTCCTTGGAGGCAAAGAGGAGAATGTATGAGAGTATAGTTTTACCAATGCTCTTATATGGGTGTGAAGCATGGATGATGAATGTTGCAGCGAGGAGAAGGCTGGAGGCAGTGGAGATGTCATGTCTAGGGCAATATGTGGTGTGAATATAATGCAGAGAATTCGTAGTTTAGAAGTTAGGAGGAGGTGCGTGATTGCCAAAACTGTTGTCCAGAGGGCTGAGGAAGGGTTGTTGAGGTGGTTCGGACATGTAGAGAGAATGGAGCGAAACAAAATGACTTCAAGAGTGTATCAGTCTGTAGCGGAAGGAAGGCGGGGTAGGGGTCGGCCTAGGAAAGGTTGGAGGGAGGGGATAAAGGAGGTTTTGTGTGCGAGGGGCTTGGACTTCCAGTGGGCATGCGTGAGCGTGTTTGATAGGAGTGAATGGAGACAAATATTTTTTAATTAATACTTGACGTGCTGTTGGAGTGTGAGCAAAGTAAGATTTATGAAGGGTTCAGGGAAACCGGCAGGCCAGACTTGAGTCCTGGAGATGGGAAGTACAGTGCCTGCACTCTGATGGAGGGGTGTTAATGTTGCAGTTTAAAAACTGTAGTATAAAACACCCTTCTGGCAAGTCAGTGATGGAGTGAATGATTGTGAAAGTTTTTCTTTTTCGGGCCACCCTGCCTTGGTGGGAATCGGCCAGTGTGTTAATAAAATAAATGTATAGTAATACCTATTTACAAGGCAGGTGACAGGTTCTTAGTTTCGAACTATAGACCAATAAGCCTTACCACCATAGTTAGTAAATTTATGTAATCAATAATTGCCGTAACAATTCGTAGCCATCTTGAAAGGCATAAATGAATCTCAGCACGGTTTTACAAAGGGCGCTCCTGTCTTACGAATTCACTAACTTTCTTTACTAAGGTTTCTGAAGAGGCAGATCATGATATTGAATATGATATTGTGTATATGGACATCAGTAAGACTTTCGATAGAGTTCCACATCAGAGGCTATTGAGAAAACTTAAGGTACACGGAATAAGAGAAATTTTTTTCTGGGTAGAGGCATGGTTGATAAATAGGCAGCAGAGAGTTTGCATAAATAGGGAGAAATCACAATGGGAGCAAGTCACAAGCGGTGTTCTACAGGGGTCAGTGTTGAGCACCTTATTGTTCACAATCTACATAAACGACATAGATGAGGGAATAAATAGCGACATAAGTAAATTTGCTGATGACACAAAAATAGGCTGTCCAATTCATTCTAATGAAGATATTAGTGCACTCCAGGATGATTTGAATAGACTGATGCAATGGTCGGAGAAGTGGCAGATGCAGTTTAATAAATAAAAGCAGAGTCTAAATGTTGGACAGGAAAATAACTATGCCACATATAAACTAAATAATGTAGATCTTAATATTACGTATTGCGAAAAGGATTTAAGAGTTCTGGTTAGCAGTAATCTGAAACCAAGGCAACAGTACATAAGTGTTCGCAATAAAGCTAACGGAATTCTTGGCTTCATATCAAGAAGTATAAATAATATAAGTCCTTAGATTGTTCTTCAACTCTATATATCCTTGGTTAGGCCTCATTTAGATTATGCTGCACAGTTCTGGTCACCGTATTACAGAATGGATATAAATGCTCTGGAAAACGTACAGAGGAGGATGACAAAGTTGATCCCATGTATCAGAAATCTTCCCTATGAGAACAGATTGAGAGCCTTGAATCTGCACCCTCTAGAAAGACGTAGAATTAAGGGAGATATGATTGAGGTGTATAAATGGAAAACAGGAATAAATAAAGGGGATGTAAATAGCATGCTAAAAATATCTAACATAGACAAGACTCGCAGCAATGGTTTTAAAATGAAAAAAAAAATGAGATTTAGGAAGGATAGTAGCTTGTGCTACTAGGCCGGATGCCGCGCTCCTCCCTTAAATGACGTGACTGACCTCACTAGGTCAAGGCATAAGCCGGTGGGAGAATTGGACCTGCCTCACATGGGCCAGTAGGCCTGTTGCAGTGTACTTACTTTTTAATGTTCTTATGATCCCGCCTCTACTGCATCACTCTCCAGTTTGTGCCACTTCTTGACAACTCTACGGCTGAAGAAATGCTTCCTAACATCCCTTTGACTCATCTGAGTTTTCAACTTCCGGTTGTGCCTTTTTATCCTATTTCTCATCTCTGAAACATTCTGCCCTTGTTCACCTTGTCAATTTCCCCTCAGTATTCTGCAGTTCGATATCATATACCATATAGTCCTGTTTTCCAGTGTTGTCAAATTGAGTTTACTTATCCTATCCCCATTGTTCAGGGAGTAGCCTTGTTACAAACCTGTTTGTGCAAGTTACATGAGTGTGGTGTTTGTGTGTGCGTGTATTTGTGTGTGTGTGTGTGTGTGTGTGTGTGTGTGTGTGTGTGTGTGTGTGTGTGTGTGTGTATGTGCATGTGTATGCATGCCTGTCTGTGTCTTGACGTGTATGAGCGCTTGTGTGACTGCCACAATTCGAAACATAACTTCATTAATACCGCTACCGTACAGTCTTCTACAGGCAAATTTAAAACACTAAAAACAGTAGAAGAAGCAGTTTTGACGTTATCAGTCCGTCAGTCTTCATAAGAGGTCATCAGTCTCTTCTTAAACATGTATAAAGTTGGTTGGTTAATTGGGTTCAAAACCTACCCACAAAAATACTTTAATTCCAAAGATTTCATTTGAAATATACTCTTAGTATATTTAAACTGAGAAAAATGCACTGTTACAAGTATATATATCCCCTTGAAGCCTATAGCATAGGTTGGTTGCTTGGAATTTAAAACATATCATCAAGAACTGCAAGAAGCCCCTATCACGAGCCTTTTCCATCCTAAGGAGAGGGAGCATGGACACGGGGGTCGTCCCTCAGTTACTAAAAACAACAGACATAGCCCCACTCCACAAAGGGGGCAGTAAAGCAACAGCAAAGAACTACAGACCAATAGCACTAACATCCCATATCATAAAAATCTTTGAAAGGGTCCTAAGAAGCAAGATCACCACTCATCTAGAAACTCATCAGTTACACAACCCAGGGCAACATAGGTTTAGAACAGGTCGCTCCTGTCTGTCTCAACTATTGGATCACTACGACAAGGTCCTAAATGCACTAGAAGATAAAAAGAATGCAGATGTAATATATACAGACTTTGCAAAAGCCTTCGACAAGTGTGACCATGGCGTAATAAGCGCACAAAATGCGTGCTAAAGGGATAACAGGAAAAGTCGGTCGATGGATCTATAATTTCCTCACTAACAGAACACAGAGAGTAGTCGTCAACAGAGTAAAGTCCGAGGCAGCTACGGTGAAAAGCTCTGTTCCACAAGGCACAGTACTCGCTCCCATCTTGTTCCTCATCCTCATATCCGACATAGACAAGGATGTCAGCCACAGCACCGTGTCTTCCTTTGCAGATGACACCCGAATCTGCATGACAGTGTCTTCCATTGCAGACACTGCAAGGCTCCAGGCGGACATCAACCGAATCTTTCAGTGGGCTGCAGAAAGCAATATGAAGTTCAACGATCAGAAATTTCAATTACTCAGATATGGTAAACATGAGGAAATTAAATCTTCATCAGAGTACAAAACAAATTCTGGCCACAAAATAGAGCGAAACACCAACGTCAAAGACCTGGGAGTGATCATGTCAGAGGATCTCACCTTCAAGGACCATAACATTGTATCAATCGCATCTGCTAGAAAAATGACAGGATGGATAATGAGAACCTTCAAAACTAGGGAGGCCAAGCCTATGATGACACTCTTCAGGTCACTTGTTCTATCTAGGCTGGAATATTGCTGCACACTAACAGCACCTTTCAAGGCAGGTGAAATTGCTGACCTAGAAAATGTACAGAGAACCTTCACGGCGTGCATAATGGAGATAAAACACCTCAATTACTGGGAGCGCTTGAGGTTCCTGAACCTGTATTCCCTGGAACGCAGGCGGGAGAGATACATGATTATATACACCTGGAAAATCCTAGAGGGACTAGTACCGAACTTGCACACGAAAATCACTCACTACGAAAGCAAAAGACTTGGCAGACGATGCATCATCCCCCCAATGAAAAGCAGGGGTGTCACTAGCACGTTAAGAGACCATACAATAAGTATCAGGGGCCCGAGACTGTTCAACTGCCTCCCAGCATACATAAAGGGGATTACCAACAGACCCCTGGCAGTCTTCATGCTGGCACTGGACAAGCACCTAAAGTCGGTTCTTGACCAGCCGGGCTGTGGCTCGTACGTTGGTTTGCGTGCAGCCAGCAGCAACAGCCTGGTTGATCAGGCTCTGATCCACCAGGAGGCCTGGTCACAGACCGGCCCGCGGGGGCGTTGACCCCCGGAACTCTCTCCAGGTAAACTCCAGGTAATGCAGGTACACCAGGGTCATAAAGGCTGCTTGGTAAGCTGTCCACTAAAATAAGGAATAAAGTAATGTCTTAGCATGTATACATTCTGGGAGAAATACAACCCTCCAAGTATATATGTTGCGTTTCATAGGCATATAGCCAGAGCTTAAACACTAGATCAGAAGTTAGGTACAACACTTGGAGTTGACGTCACGGGTGACTGCGACTCACTAGTAGAGTCAGACATGAAACTGGTACTTGGTACTTTGGTCAGTGAAGTATTTATGATACCCAGCTATAATTATTTAGAGTAAGATTCATAATATAAATAAAAAAGAACTGTTAATAAGTAAAATATCTTCAAATAAGTTCCAGATATATCTCTTGACCACTAACAGTCTCGTTAAAGGAATATGACAAAACACTTGACAGTGGTTCTGAGAGAGCTGGTTCAGTGGCTCTGTCTCAACCTTGTGAACCACTGTGATCAGTTCAGTGTTGGGTGAGGTAGTGAAGGCATGTGTGTGTTACAGTGTGTAATATTACGTGTTAAGTGTTAGTGATACAGTGCACAATATTACGTGTTAAGTGTTAGTGATACAGTGCACAATATTACGTGTTAAGTGTTAGTGATACAGTGCACAATATTACGTGTTAAGTGTTAGTGATACAGTGCACAATATTACGTGTTAAGTGTTAGTGATACAGTGCACAATATTACGTGTTAAGTGTTAGTGATACAGTGCACAATATTACGTGTTAAGTGTTAGTGATACAGTGCACAATATTACGTGTTAAGTGTTAGTGATACAGAGCACAATATTACGTGTTAAGTGTTAGTGATACAGTGCACAATATTGAGTGTTAAGTGTTAGTGATACAGTACGTAATATTACGTGTTAAGTGTTAGTGATACAGTGCACAATATTGAGTGTTAAGTGTTAGTGATACAGTGCACAATATTACGTGTTAAGTGTTAGTGATACAGAGCACAATATTACGTGTTAAGTGTTAGTGATACAGTGCACAATATTGAGTGTTAAGTGTTAGTGATACAGTACGTAATATTACGTGTTAAGTGTTAGTGATACAGTGCACAATATTACGTGTTAAGTGTTAGTGATACAGTGCACAATATTACGTGTTAAGTGTTAGTGATACAGTGCACAATATTACGTGTTAAGTGTTAGTGATACAGTGCACAATATTACGTGTTAAGTGTTAGTGATACAGTGCACAATATTACGTGTTAAGTGTTAGTGATACAGTGAGTGATATAGTCTGAAATAAAATGCACAACGTGTTATTGATATGTGGATAAAATCAAACGGTAGATACAGTGTTGCAGTGTGTAGGATATCGTAAGATACAGTGTTGCAGTGTGTAGAATGTCGTAAGATAGTGTTGCAGTGTGTAGAATGTCGTAAGATACAGTGTTGCAGTGTGTAGAATGTCGTAAGATACAGTGTTGCAGTGTGTAGAATGTCGTAAGATACAGTGTTGCAGTGTGTAGAATGTCGCAAGATAGTGTTGCAGTGTGTAGAATGTCGTAAGATACAGTGTTGCAGTGTGTAGAATGTCGTAAGATAGTGTTGCAGTGTGTAGGAGGTCGTAAGATACAGTGTTGCAGTGTGTAAAATGTAAGATACAGTGCTGCAGTGTGTAAAATATCGTAAGATAGTGTAGCAGTGTGTAGAATGTCGTAAGATACAGTGTTGCAGTGTGTAGAATGTCGTAAGATAGTGTTGCAGTGTATAGAATGTCGTAAGATAGTGTTGCAGTGTGTAGGATGTCGTAAGATACAGTGTTGCAGTGTGCAGGATGTCGTAAGACAGTGTTGCAGTGTGTAGAATGTCGTAAGATAGTGTTGCAGTGTGTAGGATGTCGTAAGATAGTGTTGCAGTGTGTATGATGTCGTAAGATAGTGTTGCAGTGTGTAGAATGTCGTAAGATAGTGTTGCAGTGTGTAGGATGTCATAAGATACAGTGTTGCAGTGTGTAGAATGTCGTAAGATAGTGTTGCAGTGTGTAGGATGTCGTAAGATACAGTGTTGCAGTGTGTAGGATGTCGTACGATAGTGTTGCAGTGTGTAGAATGTCGTAAGATAGTGTTGCAGTGTGTAGGATGTCGTAAAACACAGTGTTGCCGTGTGTAGAATGTCGTAAGATACAATGTTGCAGTGTGTAGGATGTCGTAAGATAGTGTTGCAGTGTGTAGGATGTAAGATAGTGTTGCAGTGTGTAGGATGTAAGATACAGTGTTGCAGTGTGTAGAATGTCGTAAGATAGTGTTGCAGTGTGTAGGATGTAAGATACAGTGTTGCAGTGTGTAGAATGTCGTAAGATAGTGTTGCAGTGTGTAGCATTTCGTAAGATAGTGTTGCAGTGTGTAGAATGTCGTAAGATAGTGTTGCGGTGTGTAGAAAGTCGTAAGATAGTGTTGCAGTGTGTAGAATGTCGTAAGATAGTGTTGCAGTGTGTAGGATGTAAGATAGTGTTGCAGTGTGTAGGATGTCGTAAGATAGTGTTGCAGTGTGTAAAATGTCGTAAGATAGTGTTGCAGTGTGTAGAATGTCGTAAGATAGTGTTGCAGTGCGTAGAATGTCGTAAGATAGTGTTGCAGTGTGTAGAATGTCGTAAGATAGTGTTGCAGTGTGTATAATGTCGTTAGATAGTGTTGCAGTGTGTAGAATGTCGTAAGATAGTGTTGCAGTGTGTAGGATGTAAGATAGTGTTGCAGTGTGTATGATGTCGTAAGATACAGTGTTGCAGTGTGTAGAATGTCGTAAGATAGTGTTGCAGTGTGTAGGATGTCGTAAGTTAGTGTTGCAGTGTGTAGGATGTCGTAAGTTAGTGTTGCAGTGTGTAGGATGTCGTAAGATAGTGTTGCAGTGTGTAGGATGTCGTAAGATAGTGGTGCAGTGTGTAGAATGTCGTAAGATAGTGTTGCAGTGTGTAGGATGTCATAAGATAGTGTTGCAGTATGTAGGATGTCGTAAGATAGTGTTGCAGTGTGTAGGATGTCGTAAGATAGTGGTGCAGTGTGTAGAATGTCGTAAGATAGTGTTGAAGTGTGTAGGATGTCATAAGATAGTGTTGCAGTATGTAGGATGTCGTAAGATAGTCCTAGTGTTTAATAAGTATCCTCAGAGGGGATTTTTAAGTAATTTTCGTATTTTTCTTTTAAATTCCAACTTTTCGTTTTTTGGCTCATAATGCGAGATGCCTCTTCCGATATTTTTCTAATTTTCATCACTTGTGTAGTGTAGCTAGTCAGATTAATGGAACAATAAACAAGTACACATCGTTACTGACTCAAGCTGTTAAGACCGCTTCCTTCATTCTGGCAGACCGGGCGAGGCCTGGTCACAGACCGGGGCTCAGGGAGGTTATCACCAGCAACACTCCAGATGCACAGCGTCAAACGTTCACACAAGATGCTTCTTAATTCACCGGCGACAGAGAGTGAAATTCAGGTGCGTAGATGTGGAGTTGATCATTTTATATATAATATAATTCAGAAAAACTCACATGAAGATGGAAGCGTTTATGTCTAGATCTTCCGCACTCTCGTGCGTCGACACGAACAATGCAGAGCTGTATGACCCATATGGGTTTAGTGCGTAGTTATGATAATAACAGGAGAAATTCTGTGAGACCAGGCAGAAGGTATCAGTGAAACCTGTCTTGCTACAGAGAATTTCCCTCTTTTATCTGTTGCTATCTTGTATCATTGCACAGCTCCTGGCAACGCAGATGATTGCGAAATATCCGAAGCTTAAGATTTCCATCTTCAAGTGTCTTGTTCGTCATTAAGATAGCCTGTTTGCGCTTGTTAAGATAGTCTGTTATATATATATATATATATATTATATATATATATATATATATATATATATATATATATATATATATATATATATATATATATATATATATTTTTCTTTAAAACAGTGCATACAAATATACATAGTCACGTACATAAAAATGATATAAATATATATAAAAAGAGACATTATCAGTGAGTGTTCCAGTGCACAAAGTAACACTGTTCATAATGGTGCTGATATAATGGTGCTGATATAATGGTGCTGATATACACCTGACCACATAACTAACACACTACTGCAAAAAACACAGTGCTTCTATCACTGTTTTTTTATAATGTAGAATGACACAATGCAGCTTACAATGCAGGTGACTCCCCCCCCCCAACATTTACTTTATTGTTATTAATATACTAAATACAAGATTACACAACAATATACTTCGTATCATTCAAAATATATTACAATATGCTTGTAAATTTTAAATATACTTAGCATGAAATTTACCCAAGAATTAATACAAATAATAACTTCTATATACATTGTACACACAAATATTACATGTAGTTATGATTCCATCGTAATAACTTACAAACTTCCCTTCTTTACCACAGTACAAAAAATAAGACACTTGCACTAGACTTCACAACATCTTACAACTATTCAAAGAACTTATAAAATACTAACAACAATTACACAGTAGGACAATATATAGATAATTACACAACTTTACAACAGTGAACAATGTCAACTAATATAATAACAGTACACTAGATATTGAAACACATACTTGTATTACATATACCCAGATTTATATTAGTAAACACGTATTATCATGTACAACAACATATACATGTTTATTGACAAGTTTCAGAGCAATGTTAGACTTGCTCTTTCACACACTAAGGTTGATAATAGAACATTATAGAACCTTATCGAATTAATAAGTCGCCTCTCACTTCTCAGCAAAACATCACTACAGTTAAACAGTGCTAAAATTATACTTGTTCGAGCAGTTCAAATTCCATCTAATTCATTATACCGGTGAAAACACCACTACAGTGTAATTCATTATACCGGTGAAAACACCACTACAGTGTAATTCATTATACCGATAAAAACACCACTACAGAGTAATTCATTATACCGATGAAAACACCACTACAGTGTATTTCATTATACCGATGAAAACACCACTACAGTGTAATTCATTATACCGATGAAAACACCACTACAGTGTAATTCATTATACCGATGAAAACACCACTACAGTGTATTTCATTATACCGATGAAAACACCACTACAGTGTAATTCATTATACCGATGAAAACACCACTACAGTGTAATTCATTATACCGATGAAAACACCACTACAGTGTAATTCATTATACCGATGAAAACACCACTACAGTGTAATTCATTATACCGATGAAAACACCACTACAGTGTAATTCATTATACCGATGAAAACACCACTACAGTGTAATTCATTATACCGATGAAAACACCACTACAGTGTAATTCATTATACCGATGAAAACACCACTACAGTGTAATTCATTATACCGATGAAACACCACTACAGTGTAATTCATTATACCGATGAAAACACCACTACAGTGTAATTCATTATACCGATGAAAACACCACTACAGTGTAATTCGTTTATACCGATGAAAACACCACTACAGTGTAATCATTATACCGATGAAAACACCACTACAGTGTAATTCATTATACCGATGAAAACAACCACTAACAGTGTAATTCATTATACCGATGAAAACACCACTACAGTGTAATTCATTATACCGATGAAAACACCACTACAGTATAATCGGTGCTTAAGATTCATGATATTCTAGCAATTCTCTGTCCATGTAATTCATTATCACCACCTTATACAGAGACCAGTCCACCCAACCTTTACAACACTAAATCCACAACCCTCTCACAGTCATACCTCTATACGATACCGGAAAATCTATAGCCCATCTACGTCCATACACTACCTCATTTATACACTTTGTTTTATAGAAATGTCCTGCTAATGCCCTTGTTCGTTCCTCCCCCCCCTCCCCCACCACCCCCCCACCTCCACTCAACGCCCACGATATAGATATAATCTGCCACTAAATACATGACAGCCCTCCTCACATTATCTCCCACTCCCTCTATATCCAAACTCAGTGCCCTTAATACCACTAACCTACTCCCACCCACCATATCCAAGACTGCCAAACCATAGACGTGCCCTCTCGATATGCTCACAGAAATACATCACATGATATGCTGTTTCCCCCCCCACACACACACACACACAAAACACAACATTGAGACTGCAAAATTCCCATCTGATACAAACGTACTTCAGTTGGCAAAAAACACCCTGTTTGCGCTTAAGATAGCCAGTTTGCGCTTAAGATAGCCAGTTTGCGCTTGTTAAGATAGCCTGTTTGTGCTTGTTAAGATAGCCTGTTTGCGCTTAAGATAGCCAGTTTGCGCTTGTTAAGATAGCCTGTTTGTGCTTGTTAAGATAGCCTGTTTGCGCTTAAGATAGCCTGTTTGCGCTTGTTAAGATAGCCTGTTTGCGCTTGTTAAGATAGCCTGTTTGCGCTTGTTAAGATAGCCTGTTTTTTATATATATATATTTTTTCTTTAAAACAATGCATACAAATATACATAGATAGTCTGTTTGCGCTTGTTAAGATAGCCTGTTTGCGCTTGTTAAGATAGCCTGTTTGCGCTTGTTAAGATAGCCTGTTTGCGCTTGTTAAGATAGCCTGTTTGCGCTTGTTAAGATAGCCTGTTTGCGCTTGTTTAGATAGCCTGTTTGCACTTGTTTAGATAGCCTGTTTGCACTTGTTTAGATAGCCTGTTTGCGCTTGTTTAGATAGCCTGTTTGCGCTTGCTTAGATAGCCTGTTTGCGCTTGTTAAGATAGCCTGTCTGAGACTGTTAAGATATTAAGTCTGAAGTCTGCGGTTAAGATAGCCTGACTGGGGTTGTTAAGATAGCCTGTCTGAGATTGTTAAGGTACCATAACTCAAGAAATCGTAATGACACGATTGCAAATAAACCATACCCCCGGCCGGGATTGAACCCGCGGTCATAGAGACTCTATGACCGCGGGTTCAATCCCGGCCGGGGGTATGGTTTGATTGTTAAGGTAGCCTGTCTGAGATTGTTAAGGTAGCCTGTCTGAGATTAAGGTAGCCTGTCTGAGATTGTTAAGGTAGCCTGTCTGAGATTAAGGTAGCCTGTCTGAGATTGTTAAGGTAGCCTGTCTGAGATTAAGGTAGCCTGTCTCCGGTTAAGGTAGCCTGTCTGCCGTTAAGGTAGCCTGTCTGCCGTTAAGGTAGCCTGTCTTCGGTTAAAATAGCCTGTCTGCGGTAAAGATAGCCTGTTTGCGGTTAAGATAGCCTATCTGCAGTTGCTACGGTAGCCTGTCTGTGGTTATTAAGGTAGCCTGTCTGTGTTTAAGATAGCCTGTCTGCGGTTAAGATAGCCTGTCTGCGGTTAAGATAGCCTGTCTGCGGTTAAGGTAGGCTGTCTGCGGTTAAGATGGCCTGTCTGCAGTTGGTAAGATAGGCTTTTCTGCGGTTAAGACAGCCTTTCTGCTGCTAAGACATCCTGCCTGTGGTTAAATTGGCGTGTCTGCGGTTAAGGTAGCCTGTCTGCGGTTAAGATAGCCTGTCTGTGGTTAAGGTAGCCTGTCTGTGGTTAAGGTAGCCTGTCAGCGGTTAAGGTAGCCTGTCTGTGGTTGTTAAGGTAGCCTGTCAGCGGTTGTTAAGGTAACCTGTCTGCGGTTGTTACGGTAGTCTGTCTGCGGTTGTTACGGTAGTCTGTCTGCGGTTGTTACGGTAGTCTATCTGCGATTGTTACGGTAGTCTGTCTGCGGTTGTTACGGTAGCCTGTCTGCGGTTGTTACGGCAGCCTGTCTGCGGTTGTTAGGGTAGCCTGCGGTTGTTACGGTAGCCTGTCTGCGGTTGTTACGGCAGCCTGTCTGCGGTTGTTAGGGTAGCCTGTCTTCAGTTAAGGTAGCCTACCTGCGGTTAAGATAGGATGTTTCCGGTTAAGATAGCCTGTCTGCGGCTGTTAAGACAGCCTGTCTGCGGTTAAGATGGCCTGTCTGCAGTTGGTAAGATAGCGTGTCAGCGGTTAAGATATCCTTTCTCCTGTTAAGATAGGCTTTTCTGCGGTTTCTAAGATAGCCTTTCTGCGGCTAAGATATCCTACCTGTGGTTAAGATAGGGTGTCTGCGGTTAAGGTAGCCTGTCTGCGATTGTTAAGATAGCCTGTTTGCGGTTAAAATAGCCTGTCTGCGGTTAAAATAGCCTGTTTGCGATTAAGGAAGCCTGTCTGCGCTTATTAAGGTAGCCTGTTTGCGGTTAAGATAGCCTCTCTGCGGTTGTTACGATAGCCTGTCTGCGATTCTTAAGGTACCCTGTCTGCGGTGAAGATAGGCTTTTTGCGGTTAAGATATCTTGCCTGCTGTTAAGATAGGGTGTTTGCGGTTGTTACGATAGCGTGTTTGCGGCTAAGATATCTTGCCTGCGGTTAATAAAGGGTTTTTGCGGTTAAGATAGCCTGTCTGCGGCTAAGATATCTTGCCTGCTGTTAAGATAGGGTGTTTGCGGTTAAGATAACGTGTTTGCGGTTGTTAAGGTTGCCTGTCTGCTGTTAAGATAGCATGTTTGCGGTTACGATAGGCTGTCTGCAGCTAAGGTAGCCTGTCTGCGGTTAAGGTAGCCTGTCTGCAGGTAAGGTAGCCTGTCTGGGGTTGTTACTGTAGACTGTCTGCGGTTCTTAAGGTAGCCGGTCTGCGGTTAAGATAGGCTTTTTGCGGTTGATAAGTTAGCCTGTCTGTGGCTAATATAGCCTGCCTGCGGTTACGATAGCCTGTCTGCGGTTAAGATAGCCTATCTGCGGCTGTTAAGATGGCCTGTCTGCGGTTAAGATAGCGTGCCTGCGGTTAGGATAGGCTTTTTGCGGTTGATAAGCTAGCCTGTCGGAGGTTAAGGAAGCCTGTCCGCAGTTGTTACGGTAGCCCGTTTGCGGTTAATATAGACTGTCTGCGGTTGTTATGGTAGACTGCCTGCAGTTGCTACGGTAGCCTGTCTGCGGTTCTTAAGGAAGCCTGTCTGCGGTTTAGATAGACTTTTTGCGGTTAAGGTAGCCAGTCTGCGGCTAAGATAGCCCGCCTGCTGTTAAGATAGGCTGTTTGCGGTTGTTACGATAGCATGTTTGCTGCTAAGATATCTTGCCTGCTGTTAAGATAGTCTGTTTGCGGTTAAGATAACGTGTTTGCGGTTGTTAAGGTAGCCTGTCTGCTGTTAAGCTAGCCTGTTTGCGGTTACGATAGGCTTTCTGCGGTGAAGATAGCCTGTCTTCTGTTAAGGTAGCCTGTCTGCGGTAGTTGAGGTACCTGTCTGCGGTTAAGGTAGCCTCTCTGCGGGTAAGGTAGCCTGTCTGTTTGTTGTTAAGGTAGCCGGGTCTGCAGTTGTACTGTAGATGCCTGCGGTTCTTAAGGCAGCCTTTTTCTGCGGTTAAGATAGGCTTTTTGCGGTTTGTTAAGTTAGATACCTTGCCTCCCAGTTAAGGATAGGCTCTTTGGGGTTATGATAGCTTGTCTGCGGCTGTTAAGATGACCTGTTGCGGTTTAAGATGGCCTGTCTGCGGTTAAGATAGCGTGTCTGCTGTTGCAAAGGTAGCTTGTTCGTGGTTTTTAAAGGTTTGCCTGTTTGCGGTTAAGATGCCTTTTCTGCGGTTGTTATGGTAGCCTGCCTCCGGTTGTTACGGTAGCCTGTTTCCGGTTGTTAAGGTAGCCTGTCTGCGGTTAACATAGGCTTTTTGCGGTTAAGGTAGCCTATTTGCAGATAAGATAGCCTGTCTGCGGTTGTTACGGTAGCCTGTCTACGGTTAACATAGGCTTTTTGCGGTTATGATATCGTGTCTGCGGTTAAGAAAGCCTGTCTCCAGTTATTATAGCCTGTCTGAGGTTAAGATAGCCTGTCTGCGGTTAAGATAACCTGTCTGCAGTTGTTAAGATAGCTTGTCTGCGGTTATTTAGGAAGCCTCTCTGCGATTGTTAAGGTAGCATGTCTGCGGTTGTTAAGATAGCTTGTCTGCGGTTAAGGTAGCCTTGTCTGCGGTTACGTAGCCTGTCTGCGGTTGTTGAGGTAGCCTGTTTGCGGTTAAGATAGCCTGTTTGCGGTTGTAATGGTAGCGTGTCTGCGGCTGTTAAGACAGCGTGTCTGCGGCTTTTAAGACAGCGTGTCGGGCGGCTGTTAAAAGACAGGTGTCTGCGGCTTTTAAGACAGCGTGTCTGCGGCTGTTAAGACAGCGTGTCTGCGGCTGTTAAGACAGCGTGTCCGCAGCTGTTAAAACAGCCTGTCTGCGGCTGTTAAGACGGCCTGTCTACCGTTGTTAAGATGGGCTGTCTGCAGTTGGTAAGATAGCGTGTCTGCATTTAAGATATCCTGTCTGCGGTTGCTAAGGTAGCCTGTCTGGTTGTTAAGGTAGCCTGTCGTTGTTAAGGTAGCCTGTCTGCGGTTGTTACGGTAGCCTGTCTGCCGTAAAGGTAGCCTGTCTGCCGTAAAGGTAGCCTGTCTGCGGTTAAGGGAGCCTGTCTGTGGTTGTTAAGGTAGCCTGTCTGCGGTTAAGGTAGCCTGTCTGTGGTTCTTAAGGAGGCCTGTCTGCACTTGTAAAGGTAGCCTGTCTGCAGTTGTTAAAGTAGCCTGTCTGCGGTTAAGATAGCGTGTCTGAGGTTGTTAATGTAGCCTGTCTGCGGTTCTTAAGGTACCTTTGTGCAGTTAAGACAGCCTGTCTGCGGTTGTTAAGGTAGCCTGTCTGCGGTTGTTAAGGTAGCCTGTCTGCGGTTGTTAAGAAAGCCTGTCTGCGGTTAAGGTAGCCTGTCTGCGGTTAAGGTAGCCTCTCTGCTGTTTATAAGGTAGCCTATCTGCGATTTTTAAGATAGCCTGTCTGAGGTTAAGATAGCCTGTTTGAGGTTAAGGTAGCCGGTCTGAGGTTAAGATTATCTGCGGTTGTTAAGGTAGCCTGTCTGCAGTTTTTAAGGTAGCCTGTCTGTGGTTGTTAAGGTAGCCTGTCTGCGGTTAAGGTAGCCTGTCTGTGGTTGTTAAGGTAGCCTGTCTGCGGTTAAGGTAGCCTGTCTGCGGTTGTTAAGGTAGCCTGTCTGCGGTAGTTAAGGTAGCCTGTCTGCGGTTAAGACAGCCTGCCTGCGGTTAAGATAGCTTGTCTGAGGTTAAGGTATCCTGTCTGCAGTTAAGGTAGCCTGTTTCCGGTTAAGATAGCAAGTCTGCGGTTGTTACGGTAGCCTGTCTGCGGCTGTTATGGAAGCCTGTCTGTGGTTGTTACGGTAGCCTGTCTGCGGTTAAGATGGGATTTTTGCGGTTAAGATAGCCTGTCTGCGGTAAAGATAGTCTGTTTCCTGTTAAAGCAAGTCTGCGGTTGTTACGGAAGCCTGTCTGCTGTTGTTACTGTAGCCCGTCTGCGGTTGTTACGGTAGCCTGTCTGCCGTTCTTAAGGTAGCCAGTCTGCGGTTAAGATAGGCTGTTTGCAGTTACGATAGCCTGTCTGCGGTTGTTAAGATGGGCTGTCTGCGGTTAAGACGGCGTGTCTGCAGTTGAAATATCCTGTCTGCGGTTAAGATAAACTGTTTGCGGTTAAGACGGCGTGTCTGCAGTTGAAATATCCTGTCTGCGGTTAAGATAAACTGTTTGCGGTTAAGGTGGGCTGTCTGCGGTTGTTATGGTAGCCAGTCTGAGGTTAATGTAGCCTCTCTGCGGTAGTTAAGGTAGCCTGTCTGCGGTTAAGGGACCCTGTCTCCGGTTGTTAAGGTAGCCAGTCTGCAGTTAATGTAGACTCTCTGCGGTAGTTAAGGTAGCCTGTCTGCGGTTAAGGTAGCTTGTCTCTGGTTGTAAGGTAGCCTGTCTGCAGTTAAGGTAGCCTGTCTGAGGTTGTTAATGTAGCCTGTCTGCGGTTCTTAAGGTACCTTTGTGCGGTTAAGATAGCCTGTCTGCGGTAGTTAAGGTAGCCTGTCTGCGGTTAAGGAAGCCTGTCCGCGGTTGTTAAGGAAGCCTGTCTGCGGTTAAGATAGCCTGTCTGCAATTAAGATAGCTTGTGTGATGTTAAGATAGCCTGTTTGAGGTTATGGTAGCCTCTCTGCGGTTGTTAAGATTGTCTGCTTGCGGTTGTTACTGTAGCCTGTCTACCGTTGTTACGGTAGCCTGTCTGCAGTTAAGGTAGCCTGTCTGAGGTTGTTATGTAGCCTGGTCTGGGGTTTTTAAGGGATCCTGTCTGGGGTTTTTTAAGGTAGCCTGTGTGCGGTTAAGATAGCCTGTCTGCGGTTAATACAGTAGGTTGTCTACGGTTAAAATATGCTTTTTGCGGTTATGATGTCGTGTCTGGGGTTAAGATGCCTGTCTGAGTTAAGATAGCTTGTCGCGGTTTTTGGTAGCTGTCTGCGATTTTTAAAGGGTAGCAATCTGGGGTTTAAAGATAGCCTTCTGCGGTTATGTACCCTGTCTGGGGTTGTTAAGGTAGCTGTTTGCGGTTAAGATGCCTGTCTGCGGTTTAAGAGCCCTGTCGCGGGTTAGACGGCTGTCTGCGGCTGTTAAGACGGATGTTGGGGGGGTTAAAGAGGGCCCTGTCTGCCGTTGTTAAGAGGGCCCTTCTGCGGTTAAGATAGCCTGTCTGCGTTTAAAGTACCCTGTCTGCGGAAAGGTAGTTTGTCTGAAGTTAGATAGCCTGTTGCAGTTAAAGGTAACCTGTATGGGTTTTTAAAGGTTGCCTGGGGTTTAAAAGGGCATTCTGCGGTTTTTGGTGCCTTCTGCGGTTTTTAAAGGTAGCCTGTCTGTGGTTAATGTAGCTTGCTGCCGTGGTTAATAAAAGCCTGTCTGCCTTGTTAAGGTACCCTGTCTGCGGTTTTTAAAGATGCCTGTCTGGGGTTTAAAGGTAGCCTTTTGTGGATAATTTAGCCTGTCTGAGGTTTTTAACCAGCCCTTTTCGGTTTTTAAATACCCTGTCAGGGTTAAGATACCCCTTGTCGGGGTTTAAAGATATCCTGTCTAGGGTTTAAAGGGGTAGCTTTTCTGCGGTTAATATAGCCTGTCTGCGGTTAAAATAGCCTGTTTTGCGTTTAAAGGAAGCCTTTTCTGCGTTATTAAGGTCCCTGTTTGGGGTTTAAAGTCCCTTTTCCGGTTGTTACGTAGCCTGTCTGCGTTTTAAAGGACCCTGTCTGCGGTAAAGATAGGCTTTTGCGGTTAAGTATCTTGCTGCTGTTAAGATAGGGTGTTTGCGGTTGTTACGATAGCGTGTTTGCGGCTAAGATATCTTGCCTGCGGTTAATATAGGGTTTTTGCGGTTAAGATAGCCTGTCTGCGGCTAAGATATCTTGCCTGCTGTTAAGATAGCATGTTTGCGGTTACGATAGGCTGTCTGCAGTTAAGGTAGCCTGTCTGCAGTTAAGGTAGCCTGTCTGCGGTTAAGGTAGCCTGTCTGCGGTTAAGGTAGCCTGTCTGCAGGTAAGGTAGCCTGTCTGGGGTTAAGGTAGCCTGTCTGCGGTTGTTACTGTAGACTGTCTGCGGTTCTTAAGGTAGCCGGTCTGCGGTTAAGATAGGCTTTTTGCGGTTGATAAGTTAGCCTGTCTGTGGCTAATATAGCCTGCCTGCGGTTACGATAGCCTGTCTGCGGTTAAGATAGCCTATCTGCGGCTGTTAAGATGGCCTGTCTGCGGTTAAGATAGCGTGCCTGCGGTTAGGATAGGCTTTTTGCGGTTGATAAGCTAGCCTGTCGGAGGTTAAGGAACCCTGTCTGTGGTTAAGGTAGCCTGTCTGCGGTTGTTACGGTAGCCCGTTTGCGGTTAATATAGACTGTCTGCGGTTGTTATGGTAGACTGCCTGCAGTTGCTACGGTAGCCTGTCTGCGGTTCTTAAGGAAGCCTGTCTGCGATTTAGATAGACTTTTTGCGGTTAAGGTAGCCAGCCTGCGGCTAAGATAGCCCGCCTGCTGTTAAGATAGGCTGTTTGCGGTTGTTACGATAGCATGTTTGCTGCTAAGATATCTTGCCTGCTGTTAAGATAGTCTGTTTGCGGTTAAGATAACGTGTTTGCGGTTAAGGTAGCCTGTCTGCTGTTAAGCTAGCCTGTTTGCGGTTACGATAGGCTTTCTGCGGTTAAGATAGCCTGTCTTCTGTTAAGGTAGCCTGTCTGCGGTAGTTGAGGTAGCCTGTCTGCGGTTAAGGTAGCCTCTCTGCGGGTAAGGTAGCCTGTCTGATGTTGTTAAGGTAGCCTGTCTGCAGTTGTTACTGTAGACTGCCTGCGGTTCTTAAGACAGCCGTTCTGCGGTTAAGATAGGCTTTTTGTGGTTGTTAAGTTAGATACCTTGCCTGCAGTTAAGATAGGCTCTTTGCGGTTATGATAGCTTGTCTGCGGCTGTTAAGATGGCCTGTCTGCGGTTAAGATGGCCTGTCTGCGGTTAAGATAGCGTGTCTGCTGTTACAAAGGTAGCTTGTTCGTGGTTGTTAAGGTAGCCTGTTTGCGGTTAAGATAGCCTGTCTGCGGTTGTTATGGTAGCCTGCCTCCGGTTGTTACGGTAGCCTGCCTCCGGTTGTTACGGTAGCCTGTCTCCGGTTGTTAAGGTAGCCTGTCTGCGGTTAAGATAGGTTTTTGCGGTTAAGGTAGCCTATTTGCGGATAAGATAGCTTGTCTGCGGTTGTTACGGTAGCCTGTCTACGGTTAACATAGGCTTTTTGCGGTTATGATATCGTGTCTGCGGTTAAGAAAGCCTGTCTCCAGTTATTATAGCCTGTCTGAGGTTAAGATAGCCTGTCTGCAGTTAAGATACCCTGTCTGCAGTTGTTAAGATAGCTTGTCTGCGGTTATTTAGGAAGCCTGTCTGCGATTGTTAAGGTAGCATGTCTGCGGTTAAGATAGCTTGTCTGCGGCTGTTAAGACAGCGTGTCTGCGGCTGTTAACACAGCGTGTCTGCGGCTGTTAAGACAGCGTGTCTGCGGCTGTTAAGGTAGCCTGTCTGCGGTTAAGGAAGCCTGTCTGCTCTTAAGGTAGCCTTTCTGCGGTTAAGGTAGCCTTTCTTCGCTTGTTAAGGTAGCCGGTCTGCAGTTAAGATAGCCTGTCTGCGATTGTTACAGTAGCCTGTCTATGGTTAAGATAGGCTTTTTGCTTGTATGATAGCCTGTCTGCGGTTAAGATAGCCTGTCTGCGGTTATGATAGCCTGTCTGCAGTTAAGATAGCTTGTCTGCGGTTATTTAGGTAGCCTGTCTGCGATTGTTAAGGTAGCCTGTCTGCGGTTAAGATAGCCTGTCTGAGGTTGTTAAGGTAGCCTGTCTGAGGTTAAGATAGGCTTTTTGCGGTTAAGGTAGCCTGTCTGCGGTTAAAATAGCCTGTCTGCAGTAAAGATAGCCTTTCTGAGGTTGTTAAAATAGCCTGTCTGAGGTTAAGATAGGCTTTTTGCGGTTAAGGAAGCCTGTCTGCGGTTAAGGTAGCCTGTCTGCGGTTGTTACGGTTGCCTGTTTGCGGTTAAGATAGCTTGTTTGCGGTTATGATAGCCTCTCTGAGGTTAAGATAGCCTGTCTGCGGTTAAAATAGCCTGTCTGCAGTAGTTAAGATAGCTTGTCTGCTGTTATTTAGGTAGCCTGTCTGCAGTTGTTAAGATAGCTTGTCTGCGGTTAAGGTAGCCTGTGTACAGTTAAGATAGGCTTTTTGCGGTTATGATATCCTGTCTGCGGTTAAGATAGCCTGTCTACTGTTATGATAGCCTCTCTGAAGTTAAGATAGCCTGTCTGCGGTTAAGATAGCCTGTCTGCAGTTAAGATAGCTTGTCTGCTGTTATTTAGGTAGCCTGTCTACGGTTGTTAAGGTAGCCTGTCTGCGGTTAAGGTAGCCTCTCTGCGGTTGTTAAGGTAGCCTGTCTGCGGTTATTAAGATAGCCTGTTTGCGGTTAAAGTAGCCTGTCAGCGCTTAAGATAGTCTGCCGTTGTTACAGTAGCCTTTCTGCGGTTAAGAAAGCCTGTTTGCAGTTAAGATAGCCTGTCTGTGGTTGTTATGGTAGCCTGCCTGCAGTTAAGATAGCCTGTCTGCGGTTAAGGTAGCCTGTCTGCGGTTAAGGTAGCCTGTCTGCGGTTAAGGTAGCCTGTCTGCGGTTAAGGTAGCCTGTCTGCGGTTAAGGTTGCCTGTTTGTGGTTAAGATAGCCTGTCTGCGGTTAAGATAGCCTGTCTGCGGTTGTTACGGTAGCCTGTCTGCGGTTAAGGTAGCCTCTCTGCGGTTAAGATAGCCTTTTTGCGGTTAAGATAGCTGTCTGCGGCTAAGATAGCCTGCCTGTGGTTAAGATAGGCTGTTTGCGGTTACAATAGCCTGTCTACGTTAAGATAGCCTGTCTGCGGTTAAGATATCCTGTCTGCGGTTAAGATAGGCTTTTTGCGGTTAAGATAGCGTGTCTGCTGTTAAGATATCCTGCCTGCGGTTAAGATAGGATGTTTGCTGTTAAGATAGCGTGTCTGCGGTTAAGGTAGCCTATCTGCGGTTAAGGTAGCCTGCCTGCGGTTAAGGTTGCCTGTCTGCGGTTGTCAATACAGCCTGTTTGCGGTTGTCTAAACAGCCTGTCTGCGGTTGTCAAGACAGCCTGTCTGAGGTTGTCAAGGCAGCCTGTCTGCGGTTGTCAAGGCAGCCTGTCTGCGGTTGTCAAGGCAGCCTGTCTGCGGTTGTCAAGGCAGCCTGTCTGCGGTTGTCAAGACAGCCTGTCTGCGGTTGTCAAGACAGCCTGTCTGCGGTTGTCAAGGCAGCCTGTCTGCGGTTGTATTGCATGTAATGTATGTTCCTCTTGTGAACGTCTTCAGTATTTAATGCCTGGCGTAGCTGAGTCAGCTGACAACCTTGAAAGTTAACGTTATTTTTTTGTGTGTATGTGGGGGGCGGCGGCGGGGGGGAATTTATCAATATTAAAAAAATGGTTAGTTTAACTTCGGATAATTGTTAACTGCCATAACTGGAGAATTACTTTTCTGATCGGCTTCAAACTGTCACCACTCGTGTGGTCTATTGAAGACAATGTTCGCCTTTTATTGGCTACCAAAAGTCCCGATTTCCTAATAATGATTCTTTCGATCGACCAAAAAATTATAATGAATCATTATGTAAGATTGATGATCATCCTTAAGTTTATTATTAGTAAGTGTAAATTATAATGAATCATTCTATATGAATAATGACAGTACGAAGACTTATTATTAGTGTAAATTTGAAATATTCGTGAAATTGCTACAAAGTTTGGAATCATTCGAATCTGATAATTTACTCGAATGCCTCTTCTGATCGTCTTCAAACTTTCTCCGTTGGTGAATTTTATTAACAGAATGTTTGATGCTGACTTTGAACTATGATGATTTAAATTTGCCAAATTTACTAAATAATTATTCCAGTGTAATAACCATAGAATGTTTTGATGTGAAGTATTTTT
Organism: Cherax quadricarinatus; assembly: GCF_026875155.1. Classification (NCBI taxonomy): domain Eukaryota; kingdom Metazoa; phylum Arthropoda; class Malacostraca; order Decapoda; family Parastacidae; genus Cherax; species Cherax quadricarinatus. The sequence goes on along the minus strand of NC_069447.1, from coordinate 4,175,731 downwards.
TTTTTTTTTGGCTGTCAATTGGATTTTTTAAAGCAGTTTTGGGCACCTCTCTAAACACTGCAGATCTGCGACAGAATGCCCGATCTGCGGTGCAGCAGATCATTCCAGTACGTCTTGTAGTCTTCCCACCTCTTGTCTTAATTGCAAGGAACCTCATCCTTCCTTTTCCCACTGTTGCCAGGTTTATCGTAATGAACGAGAGATCTGTTACTTCAAAGAGTGCAAGGGCCTTACACTATGGCAGTCTCTCAGCTCTGCCTTCAAGGAAAACTTCCTCGTGTCCTGTATGCTTGAGTAGCCTTCAGACCTCCGTCCTCGACAGTGCTCCCGCCTCCCAATCCGTCTGCGTCCATGTCTCCCGGGGTCACCCCAGTTTCTAATGCTTTTGCAGTTCTATCCTCTGACACTCCTACCTCCGTACCACTTTCTACTTCCACTTCTTCATCTCACTCACTTCTCAGTCTACTAGACCTTGCAAACAGAATGTATCTTCTACCTCGGAGACAAATTCTCATTCCCCTTTCCAGCTCTCACATGAAGGTGGCCGTTCACCCCCCTAGTGTAGTACCCTCTTCCCCTGTTCTCCCCCCCCCCGTCTTCTTCCATAGTTGCCCTCCAACCTTCTTCCTCTCCTGTTACACTGCAGAACTCTTCTCCCACAGCCAATGCATCTCTCTAGGCTCATACTCCCTGCCCTCCTCAGGCCTCTTTTGTGGCATCCATAGTTACTCCGACCTTTACTTGCAATGACATCATGGCATCGTCAGCTTCCTTATCAACTGAGACGTTAGACACTTATCTCCAGCGTATATAGTGGAGACGACACCCCCAGTGGACACCAACGCGCCTCCTCCTACCCGTTCTATTTTGCAACCCATACAACAATCTATTCCTGCGCAATAATCTAATTCTTCCTTGCTTACACGCTTACCATTACCCCCACACGTTAACTTTACTGATCCTAAAAGCCCATAGGTTTTATCGTTTCTTATTGTTATTTTATTTTTGTACATAATGTGTTTTTTACAATGGAATATTCGTGGCCCTAGGGGCAATCGAGGAGAACTCCAATTGTTGCTCTCCCAGTTGCCCCCAGTATGTGTCGGGTTGCAAGAGCCCAAAATTCGTTCTGTCATTCGTCCCGTTTCGGTCTACTTGCTGATACACTCTTCCGATCCTTTACCTGTAGATTCATTTAATGAAAGTGTACTTCTTGTTCGCGTTGATATACCGTATCAACAAGTTTTTATTCATTCCCTGCTGCATTATATTGCAGCTCGTATTTATTTACACCAATGGTTTACAGTTTGCTCTCTTTATCTTTCTCCCTCCCATGCATTCTGTATCTCTGATATTGCAGTTTTAATTCCATCTCTGTTGCTGCCCATATTGTTGTTGGGTTATTTTAATGTTCACCATCACCTGTGGGGAGGGCCCCACTGCGACTCTCGTGGTGATCAGTTGGAGACCCTTCTCGCACCTCATCCTCTTCATGTTTTAAACACGGGTGCTCCTACCCATTTTGACTCTTGTTTGCGGTCTCTCTCCCGCACTGATCTATCTGTTCCTCGCCTGTTGCACTTGATCTCGCATGGTCTGTTCTTCCAGATTTACATGATAGTGATCACTCTCTCATCCTTCTTACTTCTACTACGTGTGCCCGACCGTTTCGTAGCCCTCGTTGGCAATTTGCTCAAGCAGATTGGGACTTATACTCCCATCTTACTACCTGTTGTGAGGACCCACTTTCGTCCTCTATTGGTGAACTGGCACACCACTTTTCGACCTTAGTTCTAACTGCAGCGATGCGTTCTATCCCCCAAGCCTCAGGTAGCATTCTCAGGCATGCGTACCTTGGTGGTCTCCTACATGCACCTGTGCAGTGCATTTAAAATGTGCTGCATGGGGCCGTTATCGATATAATCGTACCACTGAGCATCTGTTGGATTTCAAGAGGGCGAGGGCAGTTGCTCACCATGTCATCCGCGATGCTAAACGCACTTGTTGGCGAGACTACGTGTCTACCATTAACTCGTCTTCCCCTATGTGGCGATTTGGAAAAAGGTGCGGAAATTGTGTGGCAAGTACACTCTGGACCCAGCTCCTGTTACGCAGTTGCTGGAGTTGATGTCGCGGAACTCTTAGAAGTTGCAACAGCAATCGGGAACTATCTTGTCCATATCTCCCGAGGGCTTCACCTCTGTCCCTCATTTCTTGCGTTTAAATCTACCAAAGAGCAATTGCCCTTAGATTTCTCCTCAGATGGGTTGGAACTGTATAACGTACTTTTTACTCTTAAAGAACTGGAGTCCACGCTTTCCATTTGCCGTCTGTCGGCACCGGAAACTGATGATATCCACATCAGTATGCTTCAACATCTTCATTCTACGGCCCTTCCCGTTCTTTTACGCCTTTTCAACCTAATTTGGGTGCGAGGGGTTCTCCCTCAACACTGGAAATCGTCTATTATACTACCATTTCGCAAACTGGGCGCCTCAGGACTTGACACCTCTCGCTATCTTCCCATTGTCCTGACTACTGTGGTCTGCAAGGTAATGGAACGATTGGTGAATAGACGTCTGATGTGGTTCTTAGAGACACACGATAGTCTTTCCCCCCGCCAATATGGCTTTCGCAAAGGCCGCTCTACTCTAGACCCTTGCTCCACTTAGATACATATATTCAAAATGTCTTTGCTAACAACCATTCTGTCCTAGCAGTCTCGTTTGATCTAGAGAAGGCATATGACACCACTTGGAGGCATAGCATCCTAACCCAAGCCCACTCATTAGGCTTCCGCGGTAATCTAACAAACTTCATCGCTGCTTTCTTGTCCAATAAACATTTTCGGGTGTGTATTGACACCTTGCTTTACTCGGACTTTGTACAAGCCGAGGGAGTTGCACAAGGTTGTGTCCTCAGCACTATTTTTCTCTTAGCTATAAATGACCTATTGTTACGACTTTGATGTCGTAACTTAAAATGTTCCTGGTTGCTAAAGGCTGCTCACACTGCTGTCTAGGGGCTATAAAATTACTCTGAAAAACACAGCAAACCTTGGACCAGCATGTACTCATATATTAAACAATATTAATTACTATTAGGAAGGAAGGACAAAAACTCGCCTATATAAAAGTAGATTATATTATAGTAACTTACATTCAGCTTATAACTACTACAAAATCCACCACACTCCAAGTCGCATTAGCTCACTAACACACTGCTACTAATGAGTTAAAAAAATGAACATTTATGAACAGGGCAGCTCCATGACATACACCCCCCCCCTCTTCACTTCTTCCTGGTAGACTAATTACCAGCAGGCATAACACCATACAGTACTCTTGCATAAACAGGCCTCTGCATACTAGGGCCTTACAAATAAACATGGGAGAACTTAAACACAAACACCTATAGTATACACTAAAAAAATTACCAAAATTACTTACTCAAACTACCGCCCAAACATTATGACTTTACCCCCGTCACCACCCGTCTCGTACTGAACTAAACACCTCTCGTCTGCTCCTGTCCTGGCCACTGCCTGACTGACAGGAATAAACGAATTCAATTTCAGGGAATAATACACGTCTGCTTTCAGTATACTACACTCAAAATGACATATATGGAGAGTTATATCATATAAATATTGTAATACAGTACTCCGTAATATTTCCTCCCCTAGACCGAAGGTCTCACTAGCTAGGTGAACCCAGTTGGGTGCAACTAGTCATGGCAAGTCACCTTAGGTCTGGGGAAACACAAAATTCTCCAAACAAATAAGAAAACTGCATCAAGCATTTTCATGATGCAATTTACTGGTACGTAGAAAAAAACACAATAAACATTTATTAATGGAAAACTTAGCTTTACAATGGGCACTGCTAATCCACAGTCGTGTGAAACTCGTTTAACGTAAGTGATCAGGTTTTAAGGCAAAAGAGTCAGTCATGCGCCACAGCTGTACCCTGAAACATACTGGAAAATGCACCATTACAACACCGTGTTGGCCAAACACCTATGTTGATGCATTTTCAATACATGACATAAAATTAAAGAGCTGACTGGGATACCTCTGTACATATTATATAAAAAGTTGACACAAGAAATATATACAAGGATACTGATGATAAACTGAGAAAGCTTCTCTTTCTAAACAGCGTAAGTGCTCAGTAGCACAACACTGCTTGCAAAAAAAAACCTGCACTTTAGAAAGATATATATAGTCTTTAGAAATAGTGCAAAAATTAGTGTACATATTAAAACAAAGTAGTGATGCAAGGAAGGAAGAGTATATGGAGAGAAAAAGAGGTTAAGAGAGTGGTGAAGCAATGTAAAAAGAGCAAATGAGAGAGTGGGTGAGATGTTATCAACAAATAATGTTAAAAATAAGAAAAAGTTTTGGAGAGAGATTAATAAGTTGAGGAAGCCTAGAGAACAAATGGATTTGACAGTTAAAAACAGGAGAGGAGAGTTATTAAATGGAGAATTAGCGGTATCGGGAAGGTGGAGGGAATATTTTGAGGAATTGTTAAATGTTGTTGAAGACAGAGAAGCTGTGATTTTGTGTATAGGGAAGGAGGAATAACATCTTGTAGGAGTGAGAAAGAACCAGTTGTGAGTGTGGGGAAGTTTGTGAGGCAGTAGGTATAATGAAAGGGGGTAAGGCAGCCGGGATTGATGTGATAAAGATAGAAATGTTAAAAGCAGGTGGGGATATAGTTTTGGAGTGGTTGGTGCAATTACTTAATAAATGTATGGAAGAGGGTAAGGTACCTAGGGATTGGCAGAGAACATGCATAGTTCCTTTGTTTAAAGGCAAAGGGGATAAAAGAGAGTGCAAAAATTATAGGAGAATAAGTCTGTTGATTATACCTGGTAAAGTGTACGGTAGAGTTATTATTGAAAGAATTAAGAGTAAGACGGAGAGTAGGATAGCAGATGAACAAGGAGGCTTTAGGAAAGGTAGGGGGTGTGTAGACCAAGTGTTTACAGTGAAACATGTAGGTAAACAATACTTAGATAAGGCTAAAGAAGTTTTTGTGGCTTTCCATACCACGGGCGGGGATAGAACCCGCGATCAGAGAGTCTCAAAACTCCAGACCGTCGCGTTAGCCACTGGACCAGCTAGCCACAATAAGATTCGTCCGACTAGGTATATTTCTACACCATAGGAAAGTTAGCACAGGCACCACTGTGACAACAAATGCAAGTTTTTACAGACGAATCTCCGGCTAGCGTGGTAGTGACGAACTCTAGCTCAAGTCCCCTCAAAACCGTTAACATGACTCACGAAATCGTAATGACACATTGCAAACCATTCCATGGACGGGGATAGAACCCGCGATGTAAATAGCGTGCTGAAAATTTCCAGCCAAGACAGGACTCGCAGCAATGGTTTAAAGTTGGAAAAATTCAGATTCAGAAAGGATATAGGAAAGCACTGGTTTGGTAATAGAGTTGTGGATGAGTGGAACAAACTCCCGAGTACAGTTATTCAGGCTGAAACGTTGTGTAGTTTTAAAAATAGGTTAGATAAATACACGAGTGGGTGTGGGTGGGTGTGAGTTGGGCCTGACTAGCTTGTGCTGCTGGGTCTGGTGCAGTGCTCCATCCTTGAGTGGAGATGATCAGACTGGGTGGGTCATTGGGCTAATCGGGGGGGGGTCATTGGTCTAATCCGGGGGGACATGAACCTGCTCCGCATGGGTCAGTAGGCCCGTTGCAGTGTTCCTTCTTTCTTATGTTCTTATCAAAGAGTCTCAAAACTCCAGACCGTCGCGTTAGCCGCGGCTTTGAGGGGACCTGAGCTAGAGTTCGTCCACGCTAGCTGGAGATTCGTCTGTAAAAACTTGCATTTGTGGTCACAGTGGAGCCTATGCTAACCTTCCTATGGTGTAGAAATATACCTAGTTGGACGAATCTTATGTGTGGCTAGCTGGTCCAGTGGCAAACGCGACGGTCTGGAGTTTTGAGACTGTCTGATCGTGGGTTCTATCCTCGCCCATGGTATGGTTTGTTTGCAATGTGGCATTACGATTTCGTTGAGTCAAGTTAGCTCCTTGTGGCATTTATGGATTTGGAAAAGGCCTATGACAGGGTGGATAAGGGGGCAATATGGCAGATATTGCAGGTGTATGGTATAGGAGGTAGGTTACTGAAAGCATTGAAGAGTTTTTACGAGGACATTGAGGCTTAGGTTAGAGTATGTAGGAGAGAGAGAGATTATTTCCCAGTAAAAGTAGGCCTTAGACAAGGATGTGTGATGTCACCATGGTTGTTCAATATATTTATAGATGGGGTTCTAAGAGAAGTGAATGCTAGGGTCTTGGCAAGAGGTGTGGAGTTAAAAGATAAAGAATCAAACAAAAAGTGGGAGTTGTCACAGTTGCTCTTTGCTGATGACACTGTGCTTTTGGGAGATTCTGAAGAGAAGTTGCAGAGGTTGGTGGATGAATTTGGTAGGGTATGTAAAAGAAGAAAATAAATAGTGAATATAGGAAAGAGCAAGGTGATGAGGACAAAAAGATTAGATGATGAATGACTGAATATCAGATTGGAGGGAGAGAGTATGGAGGAGGTGAATGTATTCAGATATTTAGGAGTGGAAGTGTCAGCAGATGGGTTTATGAAGGATGAGGTGAATCATAGAATTGATGAGGTGAAAAGGGTAAGTGGTGCACTTAGGAGTCTATGGAGACAAAGAACTTTGTCCATGGAAGCAAAGAGGGAAATGTGTGAGAGTATAGTTATGCCGACACTCTTATATAGATGTGAAGCATGAGTGATGAATGTTGCAGCGAGGAGAAGGCTGGAGGCAGTGGAGATGTCATGTCTGAGGGCAATGTGTGGTGTGAATATAATGCAGAGAATTCGTAGTTTGGAAATTAGGAGGAGGTACGGGATTACCAAAACTATAATCCAGAGGGCTGAGGAGGGGTTGTTGAGGTGGTTCGGATATGTAGAGAGAATGGAACGAAACAGAATTACTTCAAGAGTGTATAAATCTGAAATGGAGGGAAAGCAGGGCAGGGGTCGGCCTAGGAAAGGTTGAAGGGAGGGGGTAAAGGAGGTTTTGTGTGTGAGGGGCTTGGACTTCCAGCAAACATGCGTGAGCGTATTTGATAGGAGTGAAAGGAGACAAATGGTTTTTAATACTTGGCGTGCTGTTGGAGTGTGAGCAAAGTAACATTTATGAAGGGATTCAGGTAAACCGGCTGGCTGGACTTGAGTCCTGGAGATGGGATGTGCAGTGTCTGCACTCTGAAGGAGGGGTGTTAAAGTTGCAGTTTTATAACTGTCGTGTAAAGCACCCTTCTGGCAAGACAGTGATGGAGTGAATGATAATGAAAGTTTTTCGGGCCACCCTGCCTTGGTGGGAATCGGCCAGTGTGTTAATAAAAATATATATATACTGAAACAGAGAAAAGACAGTATCAATTTTGCATCTCACAGCAATATACAATAAGCAAAACTAGCCATGCAAAACACACCACTTGTAGAAATTGGAGAACACGGGAGAGAAATTTACCAGACTTCAAAACAGGGTAGTAAGTCACATGTAAAATAAGTCAGTGGGACTGTGACCTTGTAAACACACTGGAGTCATCACTATTGACTCCTCAAAAGGCGGGCCTTCCAGGCCTTCACCTACGCCGTCATTCCAAGGAACAGGAACCCTGGAGTCACCACACTTTTGATCCAAAAAAAAAAACAGGTGGGTCCTGGAGAAAACACAAAATTCTCAAATTACATAGGATCACTATATGATCCAAAAATGGTGAGGCATCACCGCCAACACCGTACCCCTACCTTTAGTCCAAAAGTTCATACACCAACATCACACAGGTGAGGCGTCACCGCCTACACCTTATGTTAGCATACCAAACCTAGGCATGTACTGATGTGACTACTACTAAAAACATACACAACACGGGAAATCTGATACCTCCCTCTACCAGCTTCAGTCCACTAGGTGGTCAAAGCCATCTACTCACCTACTGCAACCACTGCAAAACGAGAGCAGATAAATGTCCACGCTATGCACAGCACACAAGAGAAAATACATGAGCAACCACATTCACATAACGAATCACCGAAGTGAGCATTTGAGTATGGTTCCTCGGTACGTGAAAGAACTGTACGACTGTGATCACTATACTGAAACTAATTCTAGACTTTCAACACCAAACAAGAGCATCCTTTTCTAGTGGAGCATAAATGGTAAGTTTACTGGTAGTAATTGTTGTGCTGCTTTTTTTTTTCAAGAAAGCAGCACTAACATCAGCAAAACTGGCGTCAATTTGCAGAGAAAATGACAGTACATCATCATAAGTAGTCATTACAAGAGCACTAAGAATATTATCACTTTGCATACAGGCTGTGTAAAGCAATGTCAACTTACACAAAAATTTAAAGTACTTGTAGAGTACAGTTGCATACATAGATATATAACTGGCACACTGGGTCATGAAAAGCAAATAACCCGCCACATACAACTGTGGTATCTAGTACATCAATGAAATTAATCAAAAGACGAAGCCTTTCAGCATTAGCTATCAAATATACTTTGCGGCAGTCAGTGAACATGCTGAGAGTGTCATTGTGAAGGCCTACTCAGCCCTGTAACAACTTCAGACAGTATTACCAAAGCTGGCTCCTCCTCAGGAAAATTAATGAATAGAAAAAGAAATAATAATTCACAAAGATAAACACTTTATTATTTAGTAATGCAAAGATAAAACATTAAAAAATGAAGGTGTATCCTACTTGAAAGAAAAATGAAAAATGAAATGAAAAATTGCCATTTGAATTCAACGCTAATATGTACAAGTAAACTGGGGTGTCTGGTTGATGTTGACACAGTCTTGTAGAAATTGTAGCCGTTGATGATGATGTGGGGGGGGGTCACAGGTGTTGAGTGACAACCCAACGACTAGTTCTTCACAGAGTCTATAGCCTTGAATAGTCAGTCCAGATGACAGGAACGCAGCTTCTTTCCACTGCGAAGATGAGGTGTATAATGCTGGCGCTCAATCCTCCCATTACAGCTGGGATGATAGGGTGTGGTGAAGAGAGGCTTCACTCCCAGAAGTTGCTAGAGATGTTGCATTAAGTCAGATGTGAATTGTGTCCCACAGTCAGACAAAATTTCTCTAGGAATGCCCACTCTGGAGAAGATGGACAAAAGGGCTTCAGCCACCTCTGTAGTAGTTATGTCTTTAAGGGAACGGCTTCAGGGAAACTCGAAGCATAATCAACTAATGTTAATATATATCTATGTCCCCCAGATGAAAGTGGAGATAAAGGACCAACGATGTCAATAGCTACTCTTTCAAACGATACGGTAAAGATAGGCATTTTGACCATAGGCACTCGCCGGTTACCCCGGGAGGATGACAGTTGGCAAACTTTACACGATCTACAATAGGTAGTGATATCTGAGGACATTTTGGGCCAAAAATAGGTTTCCCTAATTTTATTTAAGGTTTTACGGTGCGAGAAATGTCCAGCCACTGGTAGGTCATTAGCAATTTTAAAAACAGTCTCTCTGCATTGGCTTGGGACAACTAAGATGGAATAGTCTATCTCATCTGAATTTAATTTGAATACTGATTTATACAAGATACCTTTTATATATTCAAATTTATATGAAAAGTTTTTCCTTTGGATAACTTTATTTTGTTTAGCAGCATTATGGCAATTCTGAAGAGAAGGGCAATTACGTTGTAAATTGACAAAGGAGTCCTTCGATATATCTAAAGGCTTAAAGTCAGGGAAAATCAAAGGATGGACAGTAGGAGAAGCCTGAGCCTTGGTCTGAGCCCTAGTCAAGACATTTATAGTATCGGAGGTGATATCCTCACTTTCGTCTAACAAGTGAACCGGTGATTCTACTATCTTGCTTCCGAGAGTAGTATCACTGGTTTCTAACCCCACATGAATATCCCGAGACATTGCCTCATCTGAACTTTCGAGGGGCTTCTCTGACTCTACAGGAAGAGGATCTGAAACACTTATGTCCATCTTTGGTGATGAAAGGTCAACCTCAGAAGGAAGAATGGCACCTTTTACATTACCTATTAGTACGGAGCAAGAAGTGATGGGAGCTAGTACGGCTTCAGGCCAACCTGTGAACCATTTAGACCTAATGTAACAACGGATGGTAGGAAAAGTGTCCGTACGTCCCAAGTAGTCTGAAAGTATAACAGAGGAATGAGTTTCTTTAAGGTTAGGGAGCAGCTTATCAGAAATGACTATACATGTGCATCCAGTGTCTCGTAAAATGTTAGATACATTAAGCCCATTAACTGTTCCTGAACAGAAGGGTGCTTGGTCATTACAGTCTTTAAAACATCTTCCAACTTTTTGGACTTTCTTAGAAGGACAATCGGGACGTTTATGTCCCTTAACACCACATAAATGACAAACAGGAATAAAAGAAGTTTGCTTTCTATTAGAGGCTTTGTTTTCTTTTGATCTGGTGAACCCTTTCCCTTAGAGTTCGATCCCTTTTGGTCTTTATAGGAATTGTGAGCCTCAGCATACAAGTCAGCGGCCTCAGCAACTTCCTCAGCTTTAATCAGGTTACGTTCTCTAATGAATGTTCCTATCTGGTGAGGGAGAGCTGTCAGGAACTGGTCAGCAACCATGGAGTCTCTAAGAGATTCATAACTGTGATCAATTCCTGAACTCTCTATCCAAAAGTCGAACAAACGAAAGAGTGTTACCTGTAACTGCTGAAAGTTCTGGCCATGCTGTAAGGTGGCATACCTGAAATCTTTCCTGTAAGAATTTGTGGTTTTTTGATATGCTTTAAGGATTGCCTTCTTCAGTAGGTTATAATTACATATGATATCCTGCGACAAAGTTGCATAGATATTCAAAGCTGTACCAGAAAATAACATACCTAACCTGGTAGCCCAGGTGTCAGCAGGCCATTCACAGAGAGTAGCGGTATTGCCAAACCTGATAATGTATGAAGTAATGTCTTCACCCTCTGTGAAGGGAGGTAAATTAGGTGTTGGAATATGTGCACTAGCTGCATGATGTTCAATTACTCCTTCCTCTAATTGTTGTTGTGTAAAAATTAACTTTTTATTCTCTAATTCAAGGCGAGATTTTTCGAGCTCGCGATCTTTTTGTCTCTCGCAGTTCATTCTCTCTAGCTTTTTCCTCAACTTCTCTATCTTTTGCTCTTTCCTCAACTTCTCTTAACCTAACTTGTTCCTCACATATTTTAGCTTGTTCCTCACGTACTCTAGCTCTCTCCTCCCGATCAAATCTATCATGCTCATTTTTATTCTCTCTTTCTCTTTCTAACTGCCTTTCTTGGTTCTCTCTTCCAATTAGATCTCTCTCCTTTTTCTCCTCTTTCGATACTCTCTCCTTTTTCTCCTCTCTTTCGCTTTGTAACTGTCTTTCTTCTCTCTCAATTATTTCATTCTTTATTCTTTCCTGGATCTTAGCACTAATGAAAGCTTCTAAATTTTTCCCCGTTATTCCTAACTTACTCCCAGTGTTCATCCAAAACTGGTATTCCTCCATACTTGCAAGAATAACTTAAACTACCAGGGGAAAATGATATATCAAACGGATATATCAAAGAAAACAGAGTGTTCAATTCCTGCTCCACTCAAACTGTAAATAAATTGGAGGGTTCGATCCCGTGCATCTATTAAACAGTATGAGTGAATGAAAACGGAGTGTTCTATGACGGCTCCGAGCAAACAGTAAGTAGAATGGGGTCCCTTGACCATCCAATCTTCTCACCAACAAATCAAGAGTTTCCTACGACAGTTCCCTTGATATAATAAAGAGCTCAATGAGACAACTTGTCATTGGAAAATCTCGGGTCCCTAGAGTCTATTCCTCCAAATCGTTTCAAGCTAAAAAATAAAGGTGACAGAATTAACTAGCATATCCTGTCTTGACTTACAATAAATTGAGACTATAACAATCACCAAATCTTTTAAATACCTGTATTCTAGTCCTACCATAGAGAATGATTATTCATGGTAACCGTCTGTGGTATGCGGCGTTGAAGTTCCAATGGTAGATTCGAGATGGAATTGAATCTTGATTCAGTAGAGTTGATCCTGGCAAGGTCGCCACTTGTGAAGGCTTACTCAGCCCTGTAACAACTTCAGACAGTATTACCAATGCTTGCTCCTCCTCAGGAAAATTAATGAATAGAAAAAGAAATAATAATTCACAAAGATAAACACTTTATTATTTAGTAAAGCAAAGATAAAACATTAAAAAATGAAGGTGTATCCTACTTGAAAGAAAAATGAAAAATGAAATGAAAAATTGCCATTTGAATTCAATGCTAATATGTACAAGTAAACTGGGGTGTCTGGTTGATGTTGACACAGTCTTGTAGAAATTGTAGCCGTTGATGATGATGTGGGGGGGGGGGGTCACAGGTGTTGGTGACAACCCAACGACTAGTTCTTCACAGAGTCTATAGCCTTGAATAGTCAGTCCAGATGGCAGGAAAGCAGGTTCTTTACCACTGCGAAGATGAGGTGTAGTCGTCTGTGGTTGACCAAGTAATCAGGTAGGTAGATCATGAATGACGTCTCGTGAGCTGTTTCAGTCCGTCTCCTTCAACACTTCTCGTTGGTTGGCAGGTGACCCGATCTGTCATTCCAAGCTGGGAAGAGAGACAGGTTACTCACTGCTTAAGAAATCACTCTCAATGTGGAGCTTAAAACTGAAAGGACAAAGTTTATTATTGGTCAAAAGTGAAGCTTTCCACCAATATCCACTAGAATAGGAGCAGAGGCTTTTACATACAGTTGTGCTGGGAGCTGTGAGTCGAGTGATTACTGTTTGGCCGGAGCCCCACATATCACCTTTCAGGGTGGGGAAAAAGGGGGGAAGGGGATAGCGGGAGCGAGACTGACCCTAATTTAACAAGCAGCCGGCAATCAAACTATCGTTACCATATACTCGCTCGCTACTCCTGTCTGCTGAACTTTTCCCTCACAGTCATCATGTGTGAGACACTTGGGCAATGTCCATTGACTCTTGCTGAGTACAGTGAAAATATAACAAGTCACATCTTCCACCATACACATCTCTTCCCTCAACAAGCGTCTGTAATGCAAAACATACTGAATGTGCTCAGGCACATTTACCTCATGGGGATTAATGCCCCTTTTCTAACCACAAAAAAACTTATTTACAAAGTTCCATGGTGGCTGAGCCAAGACACCAAGCTTGTCCAGTTCAAAATCAAAAGTAACCTTTTCAAAGTCTTGTACAGATTGTGAGAAAAGCATGTGCGTTGTTCTGATCATGTGTGTGGGTTTTATTTTCATCAGAGACTTCATCCACCAGCAGTTGAAATGTACAACTAATCACAGCGTTCCTAGGAGCCGGCTTCAGTACCAACACCACCACTCAAGCCTCCAGAGCAAGTAACACCTCCTCATGGTCCCACGTCACCCAGGGCAGACTCGCAGGCTGGCTCACTAGTGCCGCCCACCGTCTTTGAAACTTAGAAAAAACACCGAGGGGGAAGCATCACCATTCTCACCTAGCCCACAACTTAACGATTCCCGAGTGCTTCCCGCACAGTAATGAAAAGGAGGGGAATACCCCTCATCCCAGTCCTTCTGGTACTGGGGAAAACAAACGTGCCTTGTCCTGAGAGACTGGTAAACCCACTCTACTTTTGACACTCAGTGATAGACATTGGTACTAACCGTAAGGAAGTCTCTCAAAACTACATGCATTTTATAAAATATGACTTCCGGTTGGCTTGTGGAAAGCCTAGCTGAGAAAATTTTACCAGAAATCTCAAAACCACACGAACAAAATTATTAGGAAGGGGCAGGAACTCTGGTAACCTGGTAAAAAGAGAAGTAATTGGTAAACATTTATTATCCAGCTCTCCCTTCACAATACTGAAATATTCTCCATTGGGAATCTGTAAATTCAGAATCTTATCCTCAAAAGGCTCGGACATGACTGCATGGTCACATATTCTGAAAAATTAACATGTGTTAAATTTGGGAACCACTTCCTCTGTAACAACTTCAGGTTGAGGTCCACATCCCTGGACCTCAACCAGCTGCGTCAGTCTGGGTACTCTCTCCAATGCCAGCACCGAGACCCTTCCCCCCCATAAACCGGGTTTGACCCGGGCTGGTTCATCGTTGCCCAGAGTCTCCTGCAGGTCAGACTCAATGAACGGGCTCCTCAGGCCCAAATCGTCACCACAGTCAGGAGAAAGATCATTGCGAGGCACAGAAGTTCTTCCCTTGCTCACCTGGCTACACACAGTATACATGGAAAAATTTTCAGTCGCGGTAGCATTAGTTTTCACCTTAACATCAGGGTCCCTCCAAACCAAACTTTCCTCACTTTTGAGAAGACCCATAACATTGTTGCCTAGTAGTAGGTCAACACCTGGATAAGGTAAATCATCTGTAATACCCATAGGCAGATACCCAGACTGGTAAACAGACTCCACCCACAATCTAAGAAAACACACAGCAAAGCACATAGGTACATAAAATTATTATATTTACGGAGAATTGTTATTATAAACTCACTAAGTCACTAAATGTGCAAACACAAAATCAGGCAGAACAATTATTACACCTGAAAAAAGGTTACTACTAATAATCCTTCCCTTAAAGACTCTCCAGGTTTCAATGTGAATTATCATTCTTAACGTGATAATTCTTCACTGCAGGTCCCCCATGTTACGACTTTGATGTCGCAACTTAAATAAAATGTTCCTGGCTCCTGGCGGCTGCTCACACTGCTGTCTAGGAGTTATCAAATTACACTGAAAAACACAACAAACCTTGGGCCAGCATGTATACCTGGAGTTTACCTGGAGAGAGTTCCGGGGGTCAACGCCCCCGCGGCCCGGTCTGTGACCAGGCCTCCTGGTCGATCAGAACCTGATCAACCAGGCTGTTACTGCTGGCATGTACTCGTATATTAAACAATATTAATTATTATTAGGAAGGAAGGACAAAAACTCTATATAAAAGTATATCTATATTAATAGTAACTTACATTCAACTTATAACT
Organism: Cherax quadricarinatus; assembly: GCF_026875155.1. Lineage (NCBI taxonomy): Eukaryota > Metazoa > Arthropoda > Malacostraca > Decapoda > Parastacidae > Cherax > Cherax quadricarinatus. The sequence goes on along the minus strand of NC_069447.1, from coordinate 4,160,674 downwards.
ACTACAAAAAACCACCACACTCCAAGTCGCATTAGCTCACTAACACACTGCTACTAATGAATTAAACAATAAAATGAACATTTATAAACAGGGCGGCTCCATGACATACACCCCCTCCCCTCTTCACTTCTTCCTGGTAGTCCTGCCAGCAGGTAAAACACCATACAGTACTCTTGCATAAACAGGCCTCTGCATACTAGGGCCTTACAAATAAACATGAGAGAACTTAAACACAAACACCTATAGTATACACTAAAAACTTGCCAAAATTGCTTACTCAAACTACCGCCCAAGCATGACGACTTTACCCCCGTCACCATCCGTGTCGTACTGCTCCTGTCCTGGCCACTGCCTGACTGACAGGAATAAAACGCGTTTACTTTCAGGAAATAATACACGTCCACTTTCAGTATACTACACGGAAAATGACATTATATACGAAGCGTTCTTTTATATAAATATTTTAATACAGTACTCCTTAATACCTACCTTCCGTTCTTCCTTCGCATATTTGGTCGTCACTTTATGCTGATGACTTCGCTATAGCTTACTTGGGCGCTGACTGTCGATTAGTAGCAGCCTCCCTTCTGGTTGTGATAGACCGAGTCTCCCATTGGATCACTTCTCACGCTTTAAATTTTCTAGTACAAAAACCTGATTCATTACCTTCACTAGATGTCCTCTTATTTCCGGGTACTCCTTTGTACTTACACGGTTCTGGTATTCCGGCATGTGATACGGTCAAGTTTCTGGGCCGGCTCTTTGATAGCCGGCTGACTTGGAGACCACACGTTTCATCAAAGACAACTTGCTATGGTAGGCTAAATCTCCTGAAAGTTCTCGTACATCGTTCATTGGGAACAGATCGTCGCACTCTCCTCCATTTGCATTCCACCCTAGTCTTGGCCAAGCTGGACTATGGTGACCAAATCTATTCGGCGGCCTCTCCCACAACTCTAAGTTAGATCCTGTTCATCACCAAGGTTTCTGTCTGTGCCTTGGTGCCTTTTGTTCATTCCCTGTTGAGAACCTCTATGCAGAAGCGAATATTCCATCATTGTCCGATCGCCGTGATTCTCCAATGCCTTCGTTATTATGTTCTATCTCATGATCTCCACAATCCTTCCATATATAGGATGGTTACTGATGTTAGTAGACGTTCTTCATCTGTTCGTCGCCCCTGCTTACTCCGCCCCTTTTCTCTCCGCCTCCATTCGCTTTTGTCTTCTCTTCAGTTACCACCTTTCTATGTACATGTAGCATCTCTAGCTGTTCATGTCTGTTCTTTCCCATTGCCATGTGCGAAAGCCCAACTACCTCCGGTGGCTTCCTGCTCTCTTTTTCTTGGCCACTTCCGCTCTTATTCTCATGCCATTACAGTTTACACCGATGGTTCTATCTTCTGATGGCGTCGGAGTGTTTCCAGTGAGTCGTGCAAGGACATTTATTATCCTCGTCTAGCATTTTTATGGCTGAATTGTATGCCATTCATGTAGCACTTATCCATATAGCATCTATGCCAGTGTCGCCATTTGTGGTCGTTTCAGACTCCCTTAGTGATTTACAGGCTATACGAAAATTTGATACACCTCACCCCCGTAGTTCTTCGTATCCAACTTTGGTTACACCGTGTCTCTAGCAAACACAAAGATAATGTTTTTTGCTGGATCCCTGGTCATGTTGACATATAGGGCAATAAACAGGCAGACACTGCTGTGCGGTCAGCAGTACATGACCTTCCAGATTCATATAGAGTTGTGCCATTCACAGACTATTTTGCTGGAATTGCTACCCACCTTTGCACCCGTTGGCAACAATGTTGGTCTGATCTGCTCCATAACAAACTTCATTCTATTAAACTGAGTATAGGTTTCTGGCCATCTTCCTGTCATCAATGTCAAGGTTGGAAGACTACTCGCTCCCGTTGTCGCATCGGCCACACTCGTCTTACTCACGGATATCTCATGGAGGGGTGCTCTGTTCCTCTCTTTGAGAATTGTCAAGTTCCAGTATCTGTTAGCCACATTCTGTTGGAATGTTCACTCTATCAATGAGCACGCAGAATTTACCTCCAACGTCGTCTCTGCTCTGCTGCCCTTTCTTTAACCTTCCCTTCTTGCTGATGGACCCTCCTTTAATCTGGACTCTCGTTGACTTTTTGACAGAAACTGGTTTACTACACAAACTCGGATGATGATGCCTCTAGCACTTTCTTCCGTCCTTTCTACCTTAATCTTTTGCTGCTCTCTACCCCTGCACTATCCACTGCCCTGCTACACTCCATACCCTAATAATCATCCCTCTCCCTCTTGCCACCCATTTCCCCTGCATCCTTCCCTGCCCTGCTTCACTGTATAACCCTTGCTGTTTAGCGCTTCTTTTTGTTTTTTATTATAATACAGGCTACAGGGCAACATAGAACATAGCTAGTAGCACAATTTACAGGCTGCTGGGGAACATAGAAGTTAACACCAGAAAATAAGCAAATACTTGAGAAAAATTAAATTTTTTTTGATAAATGAGATACACATCAATCTTCATCCTTATTTCTAGAAAAACTGCCTTAAAAAAAAAACTCAAAACCTCTTTTCCAATCCATCACCTCGCTGGACAAAAACAAAACAAAAATCTCAGAAGCTGGTGCCTTAAAAAAATTGCATACAGTGGTTGGGAAGAGATTTACATAGAAAGCGCACGAAGCTTAAGTAAACATCAACCAGACCAAACACGAAGCTCGATACTAGGAACAACCTGTGTCCATCATGTGAAGTTGTTTAATGATCTGGTGAACTTCGATGGTTCAAAACTAAATAAAAGAAGGGGAAAAATTCAAGGTAAATGTTATGTAGTTCCTCTCATCATTGTATCATTATACATTTACACACAACTAAGGCAGATTCCAGTTGACAAAGCCCTTGCTAATACAGATTCTTAATCAGTATGCTACAGACAACTACCAACTGCTACTACAACCATTACCAAAAAAACTACCAGCACTATCTAACATGATACGTCTTTATTGCAAAGGACATCAATAATATTTTTTTTTTATCTTTCAAATCTTAGACACCCATGGGTAGGTTGATAGTACCCTCAGCTGACATACTAAGGGGTCCTTGGTTTGATCCAGACACAGTTGGAAACTTTTGACATGTTTCCTTGCACCTGCTGTCCCTGTTGATCAAGTTGAGTTAGTAGGTACCTGGGTGTCATTGACCGTGGCATCTTGGGGGAGGTAGTATACCTTAGACAGGGCTGGAATAGGATAACATCCTTAAGGATGTTAGGATAACATCCTTAAGCCTCTATAATTGATCAGTTTAGAAAAACGCTGTATACCTTTGATAAAACTCTTCAACAGCTGTAGCTTGGCAATGATTGTGAGAATTTTATCATAGCCAACAGTGGTATTAGTGTGAACATCTTGTGTGTTATTTGAGATGTCTAAAATATCATCAAGGTTAGCCAGTGACAAACTTAACTTCTCCAAATTTACGGTAGGAAGGTATACATTTCTACCAGATTTACAAATTATTCTCAGCTCATTAAGCGACCCTGGATTTTAACCTTGAACGTAGTAGCCTCGTTTGCTGTTCTTATTCAGTTCCGACGTCATATTTTGTGGTATATAATTTTGATGACCAGATATTCCTTAAGTTGTAAGGAAAGTCTTTGCTGATGAAGCCTACTGAAGTACGCGATGCAGTGTATTGAAATAGTTGAGGGACGGAGATCCTTCCCTTAAGCTAGTTGACGAGATGCAAGCGTAGCCAGAGTTTTGTCAGTGCAAATATCAATCAAGTTCTGGACAAAATAGCATTAACACCTGCTGATTGAACTGCCAAATAACTGAATAATCAATTTAAATGTGTTACAGGTCCCTTTTTGTGCTATCAAAGACGATAATGGACCAGTTCACATCGCTAGAGATGTTCAAAACTGGTATGGATAACATGAGTGAAGGTGAACACTTGGATTGGCCTCCACAATCACCGGATCTAAATATTATCGATCATCTGTGAGGGCCAGTTGGAACTGCAAGTCAGTAACCAGTTTCCTCCACCGTCGTCTTTGGAAGAGTTTCAGCAGGTTTTTCTTGAGTAATGGCTCAAAATTTTCCGGGATACTGTTCAAATGCTATATGACTCATTTTTTCGACGAATTGGCGCTGTTTTAGCTGCAAATGGAGGACTAGCTCCTTATTTAAACTAAAAAAAATGTTAAACAACAATGTGTTCCTATTTATTTGTTCCAACTCCTGTATTTTTTATTGAATAAGGTTGACATAGCAGTGTAATTAGTCATCAATTGCAAAAGTCTATTCTCCTATAGATTCCTTCCCTATTGATGGTGAATCAACTAGTTGCCTGGAGCAATGAACAATGCTTGTGGTTTCACTGAAGTATTAGAAAGACTGGAGACAAACATGGCTTCGCGAAGTGAATGTGTAAGTCCAGTGATATTTAACCAGTCTTCTTCTATCATACCCCTCAAGGAAGGTTCCTTGATGTTGGTGAGGGGCTCTTGATTTAAGGAATTGGATCTGTGCTCCAGTTCCCCGAATTAAGCCTGAATGCCTTCCACATCCCCCCCCCCAGGCGCTGTATAATCCTCCGGGTTTAGCGTTTCCCCCTTGATTATAATAATAATAATTCTATCATAAATTGTTGAGCTGCACAGCAGAATTTGTTTATTTTTTCCATAGGTTGGCATATCAGATTGTGAGACTACGCATTCTCGTCTTCGCATTGGGCACACACGTCTCACTCATGGGTATCTCGTTGAGAGGCGCCCAGTTCCACTCTCTGCATATTGTCAGATTCCAATTTCAGTTTGCCATATTCTGCTGGACTGTTCAGTCTATCAACGAGCACACAGAATTAACCTTTCAGGTCGTCACCGTTCTAACGCCCTTACTTTATTTTCCCTCCTCGCTGACGGCCCCAACATTGACACAGACTCCCTCTTTGACTTTGTGACAGCAACAGATTTATCACACAGCAGTTGGTTATACTTCCTTTAGCACTCTTTACTGACATTACCACTTCTACCCTGCAGCGCTGTATGACCCTGGTAGTGTAGTGCTTAGTTTTGATAAGAATAATAATCAACCTGCAGCAACACTTGAGTACGAAGCTCTGGTTGCTCCAGCGTGATAAGGTGACCCCTATCCAGGCGGGTGTGTCGAAAGAAATAATTTACAATACTTAATGTAAATTGATTATGATGTTTAGGTCTTGATGGTAGAGGAAGATGATTAATATAAGTTTCCTTGTTTTCCTTTAAAGGTAAGTGTGGATCAACTCTGGCACCGCATGACAGGTAAGTGTGGATCACTGGTCATCGTGGGACAACTCTCGCACCACATGACAGGTCTGTCAATATTCCTACTTTATTTTCACCTAACCAATGAGCACAATGTTGCTGTCAGTTGTATCAACACTTGGGAATTATCGCTGGTGTTGCTTCTGATAGCTTGTTATGTGAGACTTGTGGGAAATACAGTATGTTCCAGAGTAACTCAGGTGATCCTGGTTACCTGATTTCCACGAGTCTACACCAGAGTTTACAAGGGTGTGACAGTAGTCACCTGGATGTGTTTAAGTTGAGCAGCGTTAAGATCATCAATAAGTCGACACTTGTCATTTTCAGTAACTACAGTAAAGTTAGTCTTGTGTGCAGAGAACAACACAAACCTGTAAAGCAGAGAGTTGTTGATAATTAATTCAGTGTTGAACCTTATAGCTTTATCCTAAAAAAATATGTAATTGCCAGCAGAATTCTTTATTTTCTTCAGTATTCTGAGATTGTCATTAGGACAGTGTTCAGTCTGCCACGAACTTGGCACTGTTGTGGGCAGGAATCTGGCACTGTTGTGGGCGGGAATCTGGCACTGTTGTGGGCGGGGATCTGGCACTGTTGTGGCGGGAACCTGGCATTGTTGTGGTGGGAACCTGGCACTGTTGTGACGGGAACCTGGCACTGTTGTGGCAGGAACCTGGCACTGTTGTGGCGGGACCCTGGCACTGTTGTGGCGGAACCTGGCACTGTTGTGGCGGGAACCTGGCACTGTTGTGGCGGGAACCTGGCACTGTTGTGGCCGGGAACCCGGCACTGTTGTGGCCGGGAACCTGGCACTGTTGTGGCCGGGAACCTGGCACTGTTGTGGCCGGAAACCTGGCACTGTTGTGACCGTGAACCTGGCACTGTTGTGGCCGGGAACCTGACACTGTTGTGGCCGGGAACCTGGCACTGTTGTGACCGGAACCTGGCAACTGTTGTGGCCGGGAACCTGGCACTGTTGTGACCGGGAACCTGGCCCCTGTTGTGGCCGGGGAACCTGGGACGTTGTGGCCGGGAACCTGGCACTGTTGTGGCCGGGAACGCACTAAATTTTGGCCGGAACCTGGCACTGTTTTGGCCGGGAACCTGGCACTGTCGTGGCGGGAACCTGGCACTGTTGTGGCGGGAACCTGGCATTGTTGTGGTGGGAACCTGGCACTGTTGTAGCGGGAACCTGGCACTGTTGTCGCGGGAACCTGGCACTGTTGTTGCGGGAACCTGGCACTGTTGTGGCGGACCCCGGCCATGTTGTGGCGGAAACCCGGCATTGTTTGGGGGGAACATGGCACTGTTGTGGCCGGGAACCTGGCACTGTTGTGGCCGGGAACCCGGCACTGTTGTGGCCGGGAACCTGGCACTGTTGTGGCCGGGAACCTGGCACTGTTGTGGCCGGAAACCTGGCACTGTTGTGACCGTGAACCTGGCACTTTTTTTGGCAGGGAACCTGGCACTGTTTTTGCCGGGGAAACCCGGCACTGTTGTGGCCGGGAACCTGGCACTGTTGTGGCCGGGAAAACCCGGCACTGTTGTGGCCGGGAACCTGGCACTGTTGTGGCCCGGGGAAACCCGGCACTGTTGTGGCCGGAACCTGGCACTGTTGTGGGCCCGGGAAAACCCGGCACTGTTGTGGCCGGAAACCTGGCCACTGTTGTGACCGTGAACCTGGCACTGTTGTGGCCGGGGAAACCCGGCACTGTCGTGGCGGGAACCTGGCACGTTGTGACCGTGAACCTGGCACTGTTATGGGAGGGAACCCGGCACTGTTGTGGGCCCGGGGAAACCCGGCACTGTTTGGCCGGAAACCTGGCACTGTTGTGACCGTGAACCTGGCACTGTTATGGCAGGGAACCTGGCACTGTTGTGGCCGGGAACCTGGGACTGTTGTGACCGGGAACCAGCACTGTTGTGGCCGGGAACCTGGCACTGTTGTGGCCCGGGGAAACCTGGGACGGGTTTTGGCCCGGGGAAACCCGGCACTGTTGTGGCCGGGAACCTGGCACTGGTTGTGGCCGGGAAAACCCGGCACTGTTGTGGCCGGAAACCCTGGCACTGTTGGACCGTGAACCTGGCACTGTTGTGGCCGGGAACCTGGGACTGTTGTGGCCGGGAACCTGGGACGTTGTGGCCGGAACCTGGCACTGTTGTGACCGGGAACCTGGCACTGTTGTGGCCGGGAACCTGGCACTGTTGTGGCCGGGAACCTGGCACTGTTGTGGCCGGGAACCTGGCACTGTTGTGGCCGGGAACCTGGCACTGTTGTGGCCGGGAACCCGGCACTGTTGTGGCCGGGAACCTGGCACTGTTGTGGCCGGGAACCTGGCACTGTTGTGGTGGGAACCTGGCACTGTTGTGGCGGGAACCTGGCACTGTTGTGGCCGGAACCTGGCACTGTTGTGGCGGGAACCTGGCACTGTTGTGGCGGGACCCTGGCACTGTTGTGGCGGAACCTGGCACTGTTGTGGCGGGAACCTGGCACTGTTGTGGCCGGGAACCTGGCACTGTTGTGGCCGGAACCTGGCACTGTTGTGGCCGGGAACCTGGCACTGTTGTGGCCGGGAACCTGGCACTGTTGTGGCCGGGAACCTGGCACTGTTGTGGCCGGGAACCTGGCACTGTTGTGGCCGGGAACCTGGCACTGTTGTGGCCGGGAACCTGGCACGTGTGGCCGGGAACCTGGGACTGTTTTGGCCGGGAACCTGGCACTGTTGTGGCCGGGAACCTGGCACTGTTGTGGCCGGGAACCTGGCACTGTTGTGGCCGGGAACCTGGCACTGTTGTGGCCGGGAAGAAAATTAACATTTCTGACCTAAGAGAAAATACCAAACATTGTTTTTCAAGGTATAACTTGTTTAGATTTAATAATAATTTAAGTGTAGCAATGACAATAAGAAGTGAATTTCTGTATTAGCGGCTTATTTGATGGGTTAAGTGGAAATGTTATTTAAGTCTTAGCAGAAGTATTCCTGGGAAAATATTTTCTGATTAATTTATTCGTAAATGACAGGTACTGACTGCAGCTTTTATAACCTAAAATCTAAACTGAAAAGCCATTTGGAATTCTTTATGCACTAAAGCATTTTTACTAATACAAGCAAAAATGTTAAATATTACGACGTGTAGCTGGTAACAGAACATAGCCTATATATGTATAACATGTACTTGTGCATTCATAAAACACATGTTCACGCTGCCTGATGTTACATAAACATAATTGAAAACACAGTATGCTATTACATAGAACGACAAAACAAATTTAAAAAAGAAAATGTAAAAAAAGAAAA
>NC_069447.1:4124900-4151550 GCF_026875155.1 Cherax quadricarinatus | reverse complement strand
GGAAAAATGGAAAAAATTGGCTGGGAAGAAGAGTCCTACAGTGTAACAGGGATGAAGAAGGTTGGGGGGAAACTATGGAAGAACAGAGGGAACAGGGGAAGAGGGGACTACACCAGGGTGGGGGGTTTGAACCCCCACCTTTGTGTGGGGAGCGGGGAAGGGGGTAGAACTATTTTTGGGGGAGAAGATAGTTTTGAAGGTGAGGATGCGAAGTGGGGTTTGCAAGTTAGCAGACGGAGAAGTAAGCGAGCGAATGAAGTAAAATAGGAAAGTGGTGGCGGTTAGGAGTGTCGAAAAGTTGCAAATGCATTAAAACGGGGTGACCCCAAATCACAGACCACAGGGACTGGGAGGGGGGAGGCCCCTCAGGTTGGGGGTCTGGGGCTTTTGAAACGTAGGGACCGGGGAATTTTTTTCCTTGAAGGCGGAGCGGGAAGATCCCCAAGTGTAAGGCCCTTGCACTTTTAAAAGGTAATGGATCTCTCGTTCTTTACGATAGCCTGAAAATGGGGGAAAAAGGGAAAGGATGGGGTTCCCTTGCAATTGAGAAAGGGGGGGGAAGACTACAAGATTATTGGGAAGATCTGCTGACACAGTCGGGCATTCCCACCCAGATCTGCCTGTTTAGGGGGGGTCCCCTAAAACACCAGTAATTTGATAGGGCTTACAAGGGTGACTTTTTTTTTTGTCAAGGAAGTGTGCGGGAGAGACATGAGCTTGCTCTGAATTCGTACTGTTTATGACACGGCACCACTTCAAAGGCATGGAAAGATATATTTTGGCCCAAGGTGCCTTAAAAGTTTTACCAATTCCTATCTACAGATAAAAAAATTGAGAGTCGTTTTAAAGGAAAAAATTTTGTCCATTGCACATCATTACCCCCAAGAAAAAGGGAGTGAGTGTCGTGAGGGGTTTTTTGACGATCACGATGAAAATGTCACAGCGGGTTCGTGTTTTTATTTCATGTGCGGGCTACCCGAGGGAGGTGGGCATCCGAAAAAACCCCACACTGTATTTTGGGGAAGCCGGTACTGCAACCCCCAATGAAGCCCATACTGCAACCCCCGAATGGGTCACAAAGTTATAATGTATATTCCCTGTCAAATAATTTTTTAATGTTATATTTGTGAAATTTGCTGAATCATAAATATTTGCTTTTATTATATTTGACTTTGTTTAAAAATTATTAGGCAGGATGTAACATTTATATTTATTCAGTGCCAAAAGTTCGGAGATTTTAATAGCTGATGGGATTGTCCCAATCTGTAGTTCACTTCGCTTGTTTTTGCTGCCCGGGTTTTGTGTTTCTGGGAGCAGCAGTCCATGGAAGTCACGTGATCAGGGTGGGGTGTTCACACTCACCAGAGTGTGTGTCTGCCTGGCCTGCTCTTTCTTGTCAGTTTGATGTGGCGTTCCAACAACACGGCCCTCAGCTCGTCCATTGCTGGCCCTTGATGGAAGATCATCTCAGTCGCTTTCTTGTTGTTGGTTTTTGTGTAACTCTGTTTTCACCAGAACATAGCCTAGACTTGGTGATTTTCGACGTTGTACTGATGTTGTGCATCACATAGACACTCTGAGAAACTCAGGTCCTGAGCTGTAGCTTCTGACCTAATTTGTACTGGTATCTGTGTATTGTCACAGTTGGGGGATTTTCTAATGCTGAGAACATAGATTCATAGTGTGGGGAGTTTTTGTGACTTTGTGGTAGGATCTGCAGAGGCCCTACTTAGTGACATTATATTATCTCATTGTTCCTGATTCTGTGTTGCAGTTTCATGTTATATTTGCTGTTCAGCTTAACAGTTGCTTTTTGTTCAAGCAATGCTGTTCTGCGTGCCAGGTAGGTCAAAAAGTTATTTAAGGGAGGACCTTTAGTCAGTCACTGGTTTAGTCCCCTATGTCCGAGTCATGAGACATAGCGAACTACTTAGAGCACCATACACACCACACACACATGCAAACTTACTTGTATATATTTGTATTATGTTACTAAAAGCAAACAATGAATCAGAACGGTGACTTAAAAGCCATAAATAAAGATTTGATGTGTCTTCACACAATACTACTGTGCCCGCGCACTAGAGAAGTGTAAGGAACATGTAACCTATATTTATACAATTGAATACTATATATTTACTTTGATCGTAATGCCAAGGCAACTTTATTGTTGAAAATAAAGTTCGGTAGAATTACCGACAATATGTAAAGTAAAAGACACAAGTGCAACTAATAGAGTACATTTATAGTGGCAAACGTTTCGCTCTCCAGAGCTTTATCAAGGCATTACAAACAATACATGAGCCAGAGGTATATAAAGGCTTCTGAGGAGGTGCCAATACTAGTGAGGTACCATTTTTTTTTTTATTATTCTGATGTTCACTAGTGGTAGTATAGTAGTAGAAGTATAGTAATAGTATAAAGTAGTAAGTAGTAACAAAAATAATACAATATGGAATAGCAAATAATTCGTACATGAAAAAAGGTTATAAAAGCTATTACTTGGGTAACATAAAAATAGGTTGGACAATATAGACTGGAAAGACAGGTTTTTTTTCGGTGTTCACTTATACTCTGTAATGTGCTTTTTCAAGAAAAGAAGCTCAGTCAGATCATCAATTCCCCACGCATCAACACCGCTCCCAACATAGTTATAATTCTTCCCAACACCAGGTTTGCACTAACGTCTCAAAGTACTTTCACAAGCTAACACCAGAGTACGCCACGCTTCTACAACTTTCAATTAAGATCTAACCAGACAAAACCCAAGCACCACGAACAGTCAATGCCAGGAGTTTTACACTATACCTCTGTGGAGGCTGTGACAAAGATCTACGTAGGTGAAACAGCATAAAACCTAGACACGCCTCGCTCAATGAACATATTTACGCATATAGGAACGACAACTTAAACAACGCCTGTTGTAAAACACCGAAATTCCCACCAATCATCTCATGAAATTCAGAGACGCCCAATTATGTGATCAAAATAAACTAATTCCGCACGCGCAAGTGCCTTTAATCAGCAAGATCGCTGTTTCGAATACTAATAAAACAAAACAACGGCATCTTCACCATCTCCGGAAGTCCTTAGCTAGAATTCCCCCCCCCCCCCCTCGCTGGTGATAATACAGTAACACGCGCTGAGCGTGTGCGGAGATGGTTCACATAGTCACTCGCTGTAATCGACTACGCGCAAGCAACATACAGAGAGTGACACCGAAAAAAACCAGCCTCTTTCCAGTCTATTTGTCCAACCTATTTTTATGTTAACCCAAGTAATAGCTTTTATATCCTTTACTCATGTACGAATTATTTGCTCTTCCATATTGTATTAATTGTTACAACTACTACCACTAACTAACTACTACTACTACTACTAACACTAGTGAACATCGAAATGTGTACCTCACTAGTATTGCACCTCACTCAGAGCCTTTATATACCCCTGTTTCCATGTATTTTTTGTAATGGACCCTTGATAAAAGCACCTGGAGAGCGAAACGTTGCACAATAAATGTCCCACATTAGTTTGCACTTGTGTCCCTTTAACTTTATTGTTATTTAATAAACTATTAAATTTTTAATTTCTTTAGTTAGTGCCTACCAGTTGTAATCCTGAAAGCACTATTGAATCTTACTAAATTTCTAATGGATAATTGGACCAGAATATTGACTACTTGTTACAAAAAACCCAGGTAACAGGCTGGATGCTAGAGGGTCATTCCTTTCTAGTATTCACTGGAGATCTTCTATACTTATTATAAATCACGTTTTTTTTGTTAGCAATTGGGGCCCTGTCCAGGATGCTTTGATCCAAGGTGTTGAGAAATTATCCAGTTTGACACACTATAACTCTATGGACAAATACTTTGAGTACTTTCCCTAATCTGAAGGACTTTGAATTTATCCTTGTACAACATAATGCAGGGATGTATTGCTTGACTGAGTCTCTTGACCCAAGGGATTGAAATAACTGTTTATGAGCTCTAGCTCTAAGACAACCAATACTAAAATACCTATTAGGATTATTGTTTCCCATAATCCACTCTCTCGTAGTGCCTTAGTTTCGTGATTTATGTCAAAGAGAAATAGTTAATTGATACTCTGACTTTGTCGAGTGATTACATTAAAACTTCAGAATGTGTTGGCAAGTAGCCAAATATCTCGGTGTGATTATAAGCAGGAATTACACCACAGAAAACGTCAGAGCAATTAAAGATAAAACTTTTCCTCCATGCAGAGATTTCGATTAAAAATTCTGATACAGAGAGCATAGTGTCACAATTAGGAAGTCTATACTATTTGATGACCGTAGAAGAGAGCAACTATGGCAGAAGTTTCCTGAGCCTAGTGTAACTCCATTCATGCACACACCTTCCCCGCCTGACTAACACAATAGTTACAGAGTGTAGCTGGTAGTATGACTCAGCCTCATACTAGTACCGTGATATGCTACACCTGTATCTCCTTATCCTAAGACCAGACCTAGACTCTAGGGATGGCTGGAACAAGGTGTCCCGTCCTAAGAACCATCCAAAAAGACATGTTAATTTCCCCCTCCTCCGTACCCACTGGTCCTATCTTCTGAGGAACAATTTAAGAGGATGGAATGTCTCATTATGTTGCGACGCACAAACAGAGGCACAGAGGAAATTGATGAAAAGATTTCGCAGAGAGAAACTGTTCGTCTCGAAAGACAAAAGACTAATAGATCTGACAAATTTGATAAACTGTTAGTACAACACAGGACACATTTAATGTGCAGAAATCTGCCCTCAATGGTTCCAAAGTTTTTGGGATTGACTTAAACACCTTTTTTGTGTTTTTTTGAAACCAGCACTTCTAAAAACTGGCCACAAAAGCACGGGCTACCTTGTTGCTTACAGTTTTTAAAGGGAAGAGTCAGACTTGTACTGCTGCTTTACCATTTGCCAAAAATTTTGTTATGATGCTGTCAAGGGAAAAACTATTCTAAGCTATAATTTGTTCCCCTTAAGTTACAACGTGCATTTCGTATGCTACAGCGACGACAAGATAAATTGTGTAGATTTTGCTGTGAAAAAAAAGTTGCATTTGTGAGGTGGTGCAGAGCACTAATGCAATAATTATAACAGTCTGGTTCAGTGTTACTTCACGAAGATTTTTTACAAACTGTATGTCTGCTGACATACAAAATATCGATCGTCATGCTCCCGGGATATTCTAAAACTGCAGCATTAGAAAACAATATGGATTTCTCACAAACTTGTACATCTAAAACACGAGAAACAAGGTAACAGCATCAGTGCCAGCCTGATGTACTTGTTACGAAACTTCTATGCCTTTACAGAAAACTCACAATCCGAATTTGTTCTGTGGTTGACAAATCTGATACCCAGAAGAAAAAGTTAAATTACCCATTGTAACAAAAAGGGCTGTTAAAAATACTGCTGTAAGTTAGAAAGATATATAGAACGGGCGTGTGAGGTGCCCCCACACAAATCGTATCCCCTTCCGTGAAAAAAAAGCACCAAAATCCCAGTAATCCTCTGATCCCACTTTTTAAATAATTACTCAGATAGATGAAAGCATCAGAAGTGTACTGACAAAAGTTTTGTTCAGGATAAGTCCTTTCTTATCGAGAGGCAAAATAGGACTTGACGAATCACGTCTAGATAATTACTTTTAGAGACACTGGGATTATCTCACGTTATTGAGAGAAGGTGTACTGCCCATAACTGATGTACCTATTGCAAGAAGATGTTTTGTTAGAAGCCTATGGTGGGGCTGTTTAAAGTCCCTCTGCACAAAGTTTACACTGAAACAAGCTATTTAGGTTAAGTTCAGGATAACCCAGTGATGATTTCCCATCGGGGTCGGGGGACTTGTTAAAAGGGGAACGTATCCTTCATGCTGGTATGTAAGGAACCACTTGTGATTGAAAATACCACTGATGAAAATTTATGCCATTAAAGCATTGAAGAAAAAGTTGATTTCCTTTTATTCAGGGACTTTTTTGGCGTAGAAAAGTCCATGGGCATCCCATTTTTTTTTAGTCCCCCAAAAACCTGAGGGATTTTTCAGGATGTGTACTGTTTCTGGAAAGTGAACTCTGTCACCTTGCCTAGGGTTATCCCTACCTCGCATTGAGCCCTTTATTGCGGGTATCAGGAGCCCAGTTTGCCCCGCTTTTAGATCTCTTACAAGGCTTTATCAAGCCCCCGTTACTCAACGTGCTCTAGAAATATCGCTTTTACTGTTCAAGAATTGTTTAACATTTCATCACCCCCTTGGGCCTATTAACCCTTCTTCTTTCCAACGTATAATGAACGAGTTGACCCAAAACTTAAAACAGAGTAGAACCCTACCTTGACGTGTACATGATGGTGGAAAAACTCTTGACACATTCAGAGCATTGTTTGAGAGACGGGCACATACAACTTCACTGTTTACTTAAAAAAATTTAGTTTTTGGTCAAGCCAAGATTCCTATCTTGCTTCTGTTTTTGGCCCAAAGGTGGGGTTCCCTCCTATTAGGCTAAGGTTTGTGTTTTTCGCTTTTCCGTGCCACGGGATAGGAAGGGACAAATTCCGGGGATGGCGGATATTTTTTGCTTTCTGCCCAAAACTTTTCTAAATTTGCCCCCCCACTGAGCTTACGTACAAAGTTCATCTCGGGGCTAGGGATTGTTTAGCTCATTTAAAAGGTTTAAGCATCTGCTTTCCTTTTTTCCTTATTGAGGAGTCCTAATTTTAAAATTTCCTTCTTTTTTCAATAGATGCGAGGGGTTATGCGTAGGGCTGGCCTCCAAATCACTCCACTGACATTCCCATCCTATATGTTACTTTTCATAAAAGCTCAAACGACTCTGAAAAAAATTAAAAAGCCATTATTGAAAAAAGGGCCTAGCTTTTTTGGTGTTTTTGGGAACTTTTGACATGCATTTGGGCTTTTTCCCCCATTTAAAATTAACGTTTTTTCAGACCACAACCACTCACCTACATAAACACATGAAAAAAAAAAAGCAGGATCATAGGGGGCTCCAAACCCAGCTGTACTTTATTATATACAACATATCGGGCTTGAATGTACTCAGTCCGAGGTGGGGTTTTTGCTTTTTGCGCCGTCCCCCTCCCCCTCCTGATCTGGGTTCCCTTCTCATTTCTAACCAATCAAAAACCTTCCCTGAGTCACTCCACTAAGGGGGTGATGGCGTCCCCTCGCTTCCATTGGTCGGAAGCAAAATGTAAACACTTCTAGTTTGGGCGTCGCCCAGATCGTTTTTTTTTCGTTGAGTGCCCCTTTATATACAAAGTTTTCACCCTCTAAATGTGGGAAGTATGATTTGGGGTTAGTGCGAAAATAAATGTTTAGCCATTTTTTGATATGTATAAAAGCGTTGTGAAGCATATTACAGGCCCCAGCAAATGAAAAAGTAAACAAAAGAGGAACGACTACACTCGGTCCGCCCTTTAGGTGATATTTAAATTTTGGGTATATAAAATTTCCATAAAATTTGGTATTTATTTTGAATTCAGTAATGATCTGGGTGTGTACAGAACGTTTTATTTTCCTTCCAATCAATCAAAATTGTTCTACGGTGAGCCTCCAAGGCTAAGTCAAAATTTTTCTGGTTTGGGGAAATAGTGACCAGATCAAGACCCAAAGACCTGGATGGTGGAAAAGATGATGAATACTTTCCACCCGATACAGAGGGGTCAACAGATGAGGAGGAGGAACGCCCCACCAGCAAAAACGCAGAAATTGAACAAGAAGAAACGTATTTACTGTGGGGAGTACCTGTAGAAGAAACAGCTGCAAGATGATCTTGCTTCTGTCAAGTAGCTACCCAATGGAAGAATGTGGACATCCAGACTGACCCTTTGCCTTGCATTACGAACAGGTATAAGCTATTGTAGTTAGGTGTGATATGATTATTACAGATTTTTCTCTCTAGACATGTTTGACAAACATTGCATTTTTCTAACTAACTTTTTGTATGCCCAGCAAAAAAAATTATATTACTTTTCAAACTGTTTTTGTAAGGTAAAATAACTAGGTTCATAGGTATTCTGTTGTATATGGGTTACAATGTACAGCCATCCATTTGAGGGGGGACTATTGGAGAAGTGCAAGTAAGATATTTCAAGTTGCCAGGAAGTCATGGGATAAAAGAGGTTCAGGTTGCTGAGGAGTACATTCTTTTCAATGGTAACAAACAAATGAGGATAATGACAGATTTTCCACAAAATTGAGGCTCTTTACACTGTACTACTAAAAGCTTGCTGGAATGTTCCTGCTACACCAAGCAATCTGTTGATGAAGTTATGGTTGACTTTCATGGGTTTTTATAACAGCTGGAAACCTAAAGTTATACATAAAAAACCAAAACCAGATTTATGAAGGGTTCTGCATGAATGGACTTCGTTACTGTACATATAGTGGAGTAGGGTGCAATAATAATATGAAATTATTATAGTTGCTAATAGAATAATTTTTATAATTTATATGTGCATTTGGGGGATACTGTGTGTAAAGTATCTAACTGTAATTATAAAGGAAATTCTGTTATTGTTTTATTTTCAGGGATGTTTAGGGTAGCGGAAGTAAGCGTGAGTTGGGGGGAGTCAGTGACGTAGCATGGGGAGTAGTGGCTGGTTCGGAGATGCTGTGTATTTAAGATAAGTTTGTGTTGTACACTCTTTTTGTTTATCCAACTCATGCCATAGGCTGCTATTATGGCTTTACTGTATGTTCACCCAGGCTCTCGACATGGTCTGGGTGCTGTGGGATGAGTGATGAAGGTAAGAAATGAGGTTTGTAGTGTAATTACGGCTGACGATGACGAAGCCTAGGGTTATGGGGGCTGAAAACCTCCAGCCACTGTTGTGTGTTCCTCTTCTTTGTGCGGTTAGAATTAAGGTTTTTCTGTTTTGTTATGTTTATGGGGATAAATAGATATATTTTCCTAATTGGGATTTTTGCCTATCCCTTGTTACCCAACCCCTTGAAATACACATACCTGTTTAGCGCTTTTCTGTTTTGAATGGGTTAGCCCTGGGTGCGGTTTGGGCTTGGATGTGTTTGTAAACTTTTACCTTGCCCTTAGACAGGCTAAAGCCACCAGCTAGCTCACATTTTTGAATAAATGGGGGCCTCTGTTAGGGGAGGGAAGAATTATCAATTTTATGTGGTAATTCAAGTTTGCAACCTGGAAAGCAATAATCATTCTTTACCTAGGGTTGGTCAGAGGAAACATTCACTATAACACTCACACTAAAATTATAATTTACCTTTGTATGTAATATTGCTGGTTTTCAGGGAGTTATTATTAACTAATATCCCTGTGAATAATTTACTTTCGTGTGCAACATTGCTAGTTTTTAGTGGTGTGTTATTATTATTATCTAATACCTGTGGAATAAATTTACCGTTCTGCATATATTGTGGTTTTAGGGTGTTATTATTAATTAATACTCTATAAAGCATTTACCTTCTGTTGCATATTGTTGTTTATAGGGTGTTATTAATAATTGTATTTTGTGCATAATTTACCCTGCAGGTCCAATCTTTGCCTGGATTTTTAGGGGGTTTATGCTCACCTAAATTACTGGAAATAATTTACCTTTGCAAGTGAGTAGCTCTTATTTTGTTTTTTGTTCTGCCAGGGTTTTTTTTTTGTGTGCATTCTGTTTAATTTGAGGAGTCACATGACAACTCCTTGTGAATCTTTACTTCAGTATATGTTTACTTGCTGTGTGCATTTATTATTTTATATCAGTAAGTTCAGTGGTGGTAGTAAGATTGGTGCTTTTATTTCCCAAATTGGCTGACAATGGTAAAAATTCTGGAGGATGACATGCATTTGGGAAGGTGACATTGAATCAAATCCCATGATAGGGACTGGATAAGGAAGTAGTAATTTTACAAATTGAAATTAAACCCTAGTTGCAGAAGAAAAGGAAACGAGTTAAGGATTGAGCATACAAAGATCAGGACAGAGAACCTTAGAGGAGCTTAGGGCTCAAGAAAGAGATAAGAGAGGCTGCTTAGCTTGCTTCTCACCCAGACTCAGACACAAAGGTAGATGTTTTTCATTTGGAATAAAGCCATGAAATTTGTGCCCAAATCCTAGAGAAAGACCCTGGACCAGTTTTTTCTGTTATTTTTTGAAAGTACGGCCAAATCCCAAGTTAGGCTGGAAAAAAGGATATGGGCTGACATTTGCTAGAACCCAATTAGTTGGTTAAAGGGTTTACAGGTCTTAGTCTTTAGATGATCTGCCTTTTCTGTTTTATCATTAGCTAAAAAGAGGTAGTTTTACTAATTATCAAAGGTTGCCGGAAAGGTACTAGGCAGAAATTTCAGGTGACTATGGTTTCAGTCAGTGCAGTCTTCTCTTGTGGAATATGGTAAGGAGAAGATGTCACTTCTAATTAGGTGGTTTGTCGCTCAAAGGGGGTGGTAGGCAATTATTAGGTGTAATTACCTAATTTTGTTTGAGATCTTTTTGAGAAATGCTTCCTCCTGACCTTAAGGCTATCATGAGGAGAAGGATCTTGATGATTTTAATAATGCTTTAGAGCTGGGTGTTAGATTTTTAGCTTACATAAATTTGGTTAGCAGTTACACAACACCCACATACTATTAATGGTAAGTTTCTCAACCACCAATAGGAATAAGAATTTCAGAAGTTTAAAGCACCATTTATCTGGGAATAATAACCAAGAGTTTTTGAACCTAATTTTCCAGTACCCAAATCGAGGAGGTTTTTAAGTCAGCTGTCACAGGTCTAGGATAAAGGAACTGGTGGGACGAGCCCAGTTCCCCAGAACCAGGGATCAACACTTGGTCAAATGGGCAGGGGGCTTTAAAACTTTTCACTGTACTATTGCAAATAAACAGGGCCACTGCGCCATTTTGTCGAAAGATGCTTTGGGACAGCTGCAGCAGATGTTCTCCAGTAAATACACCGATTACACATGAATGTGGCTTTGCATTGAAGTCTTGCCCCAAGGTATCCAAGAAGCACAGTGTTTTTGACCCTCGAGAAGGTCTACTAAAGTAAGTTACTGTGGCTTACACCAAAATGAAGGTAGGGTCACAGGTGTTATGTCTTTGAGGGACACTTGAGCACATACACCTTGCTTTTGAGGGGTGTATTGCCAGTGTCGGATGAAACCTACACCGGATTGGACCATTTTTCTTTAAAGGGATAAACTGGTGTCCCTGTCAGGGACTCCAGGAAGTGCACGATTATGGGGTAGAGTTGTTACCAATCTCACCCCGGGTACCTACCTGTAGGTATTGCAGATGAGTACCTTTTGAGGAGTTGACCTTCTACTAGGCAGCAACGTTGTGAGACTCTTAAAAGGTGAGGAATGTTTGCTGTTGCAGGACCTGCTTTACCAAGGTGGTAATGACCAATTGGAGCAACGGTACCTGAAAATTTTTCAATGTGCTTTCGGACTAACATCGAGTGACAAGGCAAGAGCTGTGCTCACTTGTGACCTTCTGCCACACTGTGGTGTGATTTGGGCATGGGGAAGCCTGTTCAATCGGTCTGACCTGCAGGAGGACTTGAAGCAGTGATGTAACGGGCTCAACGGAACTCGGTTGGATAGTGGTTTTGGTGCTGATGTGGAAAAAAATACCCCTGAATGCAGCAGCTTGTGCTGAGTGTGGCCCGGGATGGTTGTGACTCCGGAACGCTATTCATTTATCAGTTGTCGCGGAGGATGTGGTTCCCAAAATTTACCAAGTTGTTAATTTTGCAGAGTTGATCAAATGAGCCAGACTCTTTTTAGAGGTCCTGTGCTTACGTGACCGCCGGTCTTAACTTTAAAAGTGTCTTTGTTCGTTTTTTACAGATTCTGAAGGATCGCATCATTTCAGTGTTAAGACGGGGAGAGCTAAATAATCAGTGTTTAGTAATTATTTCCTTTTATAACTGGTTTCCAGAGTTCGTACCCTTTCTGTTTAATTTTGTTGTGGTGTGGTTTTAAGATTCTGGTGAAACATTTTTTTCTCTTAGGTTTGCACAAATCACCCAGAAGTCATATTTTATGAAATTCATGTAGTTTTGTGAGAGGCCTACTTGAGGTTTATAATTTACCAAGTATATATTTTCCCCCCTAAGGAGTCAAAGAAAAGTCCTTGGTTATCCAGTCTCTCAGGGCAATATATTTGTTTTCCCAGTACCTGAAGGACTGGGAGGAGGGAATTCACCTCCCTTTCATTAACGTGTGGGGAAGCACTCTGGAATCATTAAGATTCATTGTACTAGGAGGATGGTGATGTTTACCCAGCGGTGTTTTTTCTCGGTTTCAAAAAATTCTTGGCTAAGATGAGGTCGATAGGCACTAGTGCACAGTCTGCCAGTCCGCCCTGGTTGACGTGGGGCTATGAGGTGGTGATACCATTCTGGAAGCTGGAGGAGATGGGATTGGCATTAACCGGGTCCTGAGAAGGCTATGAAGGAAACTGTGTGGTGACTTCAATATGATATGGATAAAGTTCCCTTGAGAAAGATAATGTATGCAGGAAAATTGTAAGAGATTGTTGGTTGATTTGGGATCTTTCTGAAAGGACTGGTTGAAGTGTTGGCTCAGCCATGGTGCAAACTAGTGAAAATTGTTTGGGATCTGAAAAATGGGGCCATGTTAAACCCATGAGGTTAAGAGGTTTCGGAAATTTGTGAAATATCAGCAGGGCCCCTGGCATGATGTAAGCGGGGGGGAAATAGGTTACTTGAAGGAAGTGAAGGTTTATTTCTAGAGACTGGTGTGTATCCAGCGAGAGTCGGTGGGACGTTGTTTTTTTACTGGTCTCACACTAGGTGGATACCTTGAAAACGTGCACTGACGCCGCAGGTTCAGTTTAAAAAATAAGTGTTTACTCCTATTTTATGAACTACATGCAAATAGTGTGAATGACAGTGGGTGCGTATTGTTTCCCACGACCATGTGTGCCAAGGAAACACCCGTTTTGTAACTTTAATATCTCTGTCCATGTTCCTTTGTATGCCATTAAACCCTCAGATCTTTTATGGTAATCCTGAGTTTACCCACCCGGGTTTTGCAAATGTTAAGAGGTTGGTGGTCAGTATTGTTGCAGGCCAGAGCAGGAGAAGTAATGCCACTCGGTGCTTCTCAGCAAAAAAGTAGCAGGACACCAAAGAAGTTATACCTCCATAGAATAGGAGGCTTTTGCCTTAGTGTTGGCAGGGCAAACATGTTGAGGTGATATTCATCATCAGTTCACCCTATAATGTGTATAGTGACATATTCCCTTACGTTTCTTTCCACTTAATGAGGCACCACATATCAGAGACTTACGAGGTGGGCCTTGTTTTATCAAACCTCTTAATCTGGTGATTCATTATGTGAAGGGAGCGGAGAAGAATGTGGTTGCTGATGCCTTTGTTCGTGTTTAAAGTTGCACATGTAGTGTATAGATCATTATCTATTCTTATTTGCCATGATTTGCGGTAGACGAAGTAGATGGAACTCTGGACCACCAAAGGAGAAGGGAAAGGCAGGTTGAGCTGGAAGTGGAGGGGTTAAGGATTCCCTAGTGTGTGTGTATTTAGGGGGGTAGTCACATCAAAGGACATGCCTAGTAAGGTATGCTACGTTTTTTAGGTTGGGGGCTGGAATGACTAGCCTCTGTTTTTTATGTTGGTATAGGGACTGTTGTCGACATAACGTTTTTTATTGAATGGGGGGCGGCGGGTGGAATGCCCTACACTGTTCTGGGTTCATGTCTTTTGACTCCGATGTGTTTTGGTTCTCAGGTGTCTCAATTTTTTCTTTTTGGGATCACCGCTGGGGTGAATTTCAGGGTCCTTGAATACATGTAGGGTTGCGGCCTGGGAGGTCCACCTTTTGGGGGGTCTTCAGTGATGATACAGGGTTTTATTGGCCGCTGTCAACAACAAGATTTATGTGCCTATACACCCGTTGTTTTTGGGGGCCTGATATTTTCCCCTTCCTGTGCTTCCTGATTCTCGCTAGAGGTGTGTCATGGGGAACCAGTTTGGTTTACTAAAGATTGCTTTAGTTGGGGAGTGATATGTGATGTTTTCTCCGTAGAATTTAACATGTAAAATCTGTTTTTCTTTTTCTTTGAAACTCCTGGGAAATGTAAACTTACTGTTTTATAAGTTTTTTTTTTTGGTGGCACATACAGGTTTGTATGCCTTGCAACATACTGAAACTTTGTGTTTCTTCATAAAACGGCATTCCTCAGGGGCACTTTTGTACAAAGTTTACTTGCTTGTTTATCAATTTGATTGTTGTAATTTAGGTAATAATGAATCAACGCCAGTGCCTGGCCAGTGCTGTGTGTAATGGTGCCTTTCTAAAAACAGCTGTCATGAGTGTGACTGTGAGCTCGTTGGGCATGGACCTATGATTCACTTTTATGTTCGACGCGTTTAATATGTTGCAATCTTGTACCTCTGTTTGTAAATAGGGCAAATTATGTTGTACCATAAAGACCGTGATTGTATGGTGGTCATTCCCCAGTTATCATTTTCCCCAAGTTGCCTCAGACCTTAATGTGGGGCTTTAGGCTTATTTCTTTTTTTTTTTCTTTTTCCCTAGGCGGTGTCCCTAGGGGACCCGCTTGCAGAGTGAGACCTATGGTCTGGGGGTGGGGGTGTTATGCAGGGTTCTGCATGACATCGTTAATGTACATTATAGTGGAAGAAGTGAGCCATAGTAATATGATTATTATAGATTGTAAAGAATAATTTTATAATTTATTATGTGCATTTGGGGGTTACTGTAAAGTACTCTTACTGTAATTATAAAGAATGAAATTCTGTTAATGATTTATTTTCAAAGGAGCTTGGGGTATGCGGAGTTAGGGGTTGAGGGAGTTATGTGATGTTTTGAAGGGGTGTAGAGGCTGGCGTCGGAGTGCTGTGTATTAAGATAATTTTGTGGTTGTTACAACTCATTTTGTTTAATCCCACTCAAGACATAGGGCACGCATATGGCTTAACCTGTATGTCACCAGGCTCTGACATGGTCAGGGTGACTGTGGGATAGTGAGAAATTAAGAAATGGGGTTTGTAGTGTAATGACGGGCCTGACGTGACGAATGCCTAGTGGTTTTGGTGGACTGAACCTCAAGCCAGCTGTTGTGTGTTCCCTCATTGGGCGTTTAGAAATTAAGGTTTTTCTGTTATGTTATGTTATGGTGACTAACTAGATATATTTTCCTAATTGGGTTTTTTGCCTAACCCTCTGTTACCCAACCCCTTTGAAGTACACATACCAGTTTAGCGCTTTTTGTCTTGACTGGGATTGCCCTGGGTGGCCGGTTTGGGCTTGAGATGTGTGTAACTTTTACCTTTGCCCTTAGACCAGGCTCAAGCCCCCAGCTATCCCACATTTCTGCATAACACCAGACAAGTGGGGTTTCAAACTCTTCTGTCGTGCCAGTGAAGATGGAATCATACATGATATACTCATGTATCAAGGCAACCCAACTTTTGAGAACCATCACATAAAGCTGCCAAATGAAGAAAGTAAACTCCCAATGAGTTCCAGGATTGTTCTTGTACTTGCAGCATCTTTCGACCAAAGAAAATCATCAGCAGTCTATGCTGATAATTTCTTTTCAAGTACACCTTTGGTGAAGGTACTGAGAGACAAGTATAACTGCAGATACACTGGAACAATACGTGATAATAGATGTGGTAAGCCACAACTGATGCCTGTGAAACAAATGGAAAAGAGCAATGTGGCCAGGGGCAATTTTGAATTCAAAAGCAATGATGATATCCTTCTTGTAAGATGGAAGGACAAGAAAGTTGTGACTCTAGTCACAAATGATGTGGGAGTTTATCCTATGAGTCTTATTGAAAGATATGACAAGGCATCAAAGAAGAAAGACCACTTTGAGTGCCCAGGCATCATCAAGCACTATAATGCACACATGGGAGGTATAGACAAAAGTAACATGTTGGTCCATCTTTTCAAAACACCAATGAAATCAAAGCATTGGTACATGCGGCTGTTTGCTTATGTTCTGGATCCTGCTGTTGTGAATGCATGGCTTCTTTACTGTCATTGTTGCATTTAAATTAACGTAATTTAATGTCCAAATACCTTTTGTTACTTGCTACGTCAAATTCAGTAAAGTAACGTAATCTATCAAGCCCATGTTAACTATGTATACTCTTGTCTAATTATTCTTTTTATATATTCACAGTAGTGGTGATATCTGTTGGTGTGGGAAAGAGACAGTTGGAGACAGAAGCTGAGTGTTGAGTGTGTAGAGTGTTGTGTGGGCGATGTTACTGAGTGGCGGAACACAGTCCTGCCGCAGCCCTCCCTCTCTACACATCTTAATAAGTTACGGCACTCAAGCTTTCTCATACGCAGATGTCCACACTGCCTTGCATTCCACTACCACTATTTAAGAGTGGAATGCCACCTCCTGTCTATCACACAAGACTGCTGGTATAATATACAGTCTCCACTACTATGATCGAGCCTCAACGTGTCATGCTTGTCTATGCTATCCTGTCTCTACACTGATGTACATTACCACGAGTATGCAGAGATACGATGTGTACTGCCCTAGTACGAGGGGCATAACTTATAGTGAAATAGACACTGTATAATGTTAGTAGTGCTTGGCATATGAGTGACTGATTTTTTTTAAATTAAATTGTGTGATTAAAGTGACATGAGTTATCACAGTAATCATGTGAAAGACACTAATGCAACTCTCAGTGCGACCTTTTGTCGTGCTGGGGGAGTATTGCGACCCCTGAATGGGTCACAATGTATATAATGTATATTCCCTGTTCATATAACTTTATATTGCTTATATTTGCGATATTAGCTAAATCGTAAATATATTGCTTTATATTATTATCTGGCTTAGTTATATTATTAGGTAGGATGTAACATTTATATATTATTCAGTGCTCATAGTTCAAGAGTATTAAGTAGCTGACAGCATTGTCTAACTACTGTAGTTTTCACTTTGCTTGTTTCACTGCCGGCTTCTGTGTTGCTGAGCAGCAGCAGTCTACAGAGAGTCACGTGATCAGGGTGGGGTGTTCACACTTCACCAGGAGTGTCTGCCTGGCCTGTGCTTTCTTGTTGGTTTGACGTGCCTTCCAACGACATGGCCTCTCCAGCTCTCCATTGCTGGCCCTTGTTGGAAGATCGTCTGTCGCTTTCTTGTTGTTGGTTCTGTGTAACTCTGTTCACAAAACATAGCCTAGACTTAGTGATTTTCGACATTGTACTGAAGTTGTGCATCTCATAGGCACTCTGAGAAACTCAGGTCCTGAGCTGTAACTTCTGACCTAATTTGTACTGGTATCTGTGTATTGTCACAGTCAGGGATTTTCTAATGCTTTACTTAGATTCAGTAGTATGGGAGTTTTGTGACTTTTGTGGAGAATTTGCAGATGGTCCCTACTTATTGTTGTTATATTATCTCCTTGTTCCTAATTGTGTGTCGCTGTTGCTTATTATATTGCTGTTCGGCTTAACAGTCGCTTTATTGTTCAAGCAAGCTTTTCTGATTGCCAGGTTGGTCAAAAAGTTAGTTTATGTGAAGACTTTTAGTCAGTCACTGGTTAAGTCTAGTCGAGTCTTGAGACATAGCGAACTACTTAGAGCACTTACACACACAAACTTACTTGTATATATTTGTATTATGTTATTAAATGCTAACAATGTACCAGACGGTACTTAAAAGCCATAAAGATGTGATGTGCCTTCAGCGCAATAATACTGTACACGAGAGAAGTGTAGGAACTTGTATCCTATATTATATTCAATTGATTACTATAATTTACTTTGATCTTATGTGCCTAGTCAACTTTATTGTTATTAATAAACTTATTAAATTTTAATTTCTTTAATTATAGCCTACCAGTTGTAATCCTGAAGCACTATTGAATCTTACTAAATTCTAATGGATAATTGGACCAGGATACTGACTACTTGTTACAAAAACCCAATAACAGGCTGGATGCAAGAGGGGCATTCCTTTCTAGTATTCACTGGAGATTTCTCTACTTATTAGATATCGCGTTTTTTTGTAACACCTAACGCATTGTGAAAGGCATGCTAGAATTAGCGGCATTGACAGAAATGGATGACACCACAGCACCTGAAGCAGGTGACGAAGCATCACCAGCAGAAGGGGTGTGAAAAAAAGAGTCGAGAGAATGAACCTATAAGGAAGCTGGGTCAGAACAGGGTGTGGGATCAGAAAGGGGTCTGGGAGGAAGATGGGTTTCATTGGGTTAAAACTCCATAATAACGGCTCTTCTTCCGTGATAACTTTCTTGTTATTTTTTTTTTTTGAAAAAAAGAAAGAATGAAAGAAAAAACAGAGGGACAGTGGAGGGGCAGTCACCAGGAGGCGCAGAAGAGCTGGAAGTTCATCCCCCAATCTGAGAGGACCTCAAGTCCACGGGCAGTGAAGATGAAGCATAGAACCCATGCCATACCCTACCCTTCTGGCGAGTTTTCCAGCACTCTGGGCTAGCAGCCTCACATCTACCGAGCGAGCCACCTCGGCGAACAAAAGAAAGGGCGATCGGAAACCCGCCACAAAGCATATCTCCTTCGGCTGCCACCTCCCAGAACCAACAGGCAGCTTCCGGACATACACTCATTATCTGAAGGGCACCCCGCTCACTTCTCATAAATCCAGGAAGGGAGCAGGACACCTTCAGACAATTCATATTCCACGACAAACCACACCACCCCCGAGGGACCCCACGGAGTGGGATTAACCAGCACACTTCCTCCTACCTAGAAACTGTAATGCCCGAGGGGAGGACCACAGAGATTACAAATGGAATGGGAAACAAGGGGAGGGTGGGGAGAGGGGAGGAAAGGGGAAAAAATGGGGGGCATGGGGATGGTAGGGTAGAGAAAGGAGGATTGGGGGGTAATTAGGTTCGGTCTGAGGAAGGAGACCAAAAGATCTAATTCCTTAGACCAAGAGCTTCTTGACCACGCCAAGGAGCCCCCCTTGAAGAGGTGTAGAATATTGCTCTCCTAAAGCTGTGATTTGTAATTTCTAAGAATTTGACTTTTAGTTTAATATTCACACTTGTATTATTGTGTCGTGTACTTTTCAGTAAATGCATTTCCTTGCTATTTTCTGTTGCATTTTGTTGTGACTGACATGATTTTTCAGAAAGTTCAAAAAATTATATCAAGACTTTTGGTA
The DNA here is from genome assembly GCF_026875155.1 of Cherax quadricarinatus. Taxonomy (NCBI): domain Eukaryota; kingdom Metazoa; phylum Arthropoda; class Malacostraca; order Decapoda; family Parastacidae; genus Cherax; species Cherax quadricarinatus. The sequence goes on along the minus strand of NC_069447.1, from coordinate 4,132,345 downwards.
ACAAAAAATAATAAAAACATTTCTGATCGATACACAGCACTGTGGGACAAAGTCAAGATGTACTTATTGCCTCCCTAACATCTTATCTAGTAGAGCGAGGGTTGAGTGCAGTCGCCAAGCTTCTTCCAAGCAAAGAATCAGACTGAAAATTACTGAATGCGGAGATCCAAGATTTCTTCTGAGTGCCTTCAAGATTGATTCTGAGAAGCTGATGTCCCTGCACCAAGCACATCCATCTCACTAAAACTGTGAAGACAATGTAGCTACAGATGAGATGTAAATTTACCATTTCAATTTAAATAAATTGGAGTACTATGTTAATTATCTGAATAAATACACTTGTTAATAGTGTTAGATTAGTTGTTCTGAATTTGCAATACACCTAATACCAAGAGAGAGGTGTGTTTATGTGTGTGTGAGTGTGTGTGTGTGTGTGTGTGTGTGTGTGTGGGTGTGTGTGTGTGTGTGTGTGTGTGTTGTGGTGTGTGTTGTGTGTGAGTGTGTGTGGTGTGTGTAGGGAGCACTAGGATTGGCCTGGGAGGCAAGAGGGTGGAGTCCTGAAGTTTTCAACTTGAAGTTTTCAGCTAGAAGTTTTCAACTTCTAGCTGTGCTCTCGTATTCCTGTTTTCCATCTAAGACATTCTCGCCCTATTCTCCTTGTTAATTCTTTTCAGTCTTTTGAATGTTATAATATCCTCCCTAATTATCCTTCCTCCAGTGTCATCGAGTTTCCTTAACCTCTCCTCACCTGGGACTGGTCTTCTTGTAAACATATACACTTTCTCCAATTTCTTGATACGCTTTGATGAGGTATGGGTTACCAGATGGTGCTGCACATTCCATTATGGATCTGACATTGACAGGGTACATGTCCAGAATGACCCTTATTGGATGTCCAGACGCACATTTGCTGAAGTAGTTTATTTGGCTCCTATATACGTAACTGATTAGCTCTCAATTATACTCTGTTCCTTAGTCTTTCCTTCGATGATGACGATTGCAAGCCGTTTGCCATCGCGATCCAATACTTTAGCCTTTTTTGTCCTTCCTTGATCTTCACAGCTTTGCGCATGGTAGAGATATAACATAAGTAAAATTCTTAGACCAAGCTTGCAGCCAGTAAAGATCCATTTGTACCTTTCCTGCTTCGTCTGCGCATTCTCCTCATGTCGGACCGAAACGTCCTCGTAAGCCCGCTCTTCTTTGTGTGGGTTATTTGTGTATCATACCGATCAACAGTATGTGCCTTTTTTGTTATTTAACGGGGGATACATTGGACGAGCCCTTCTGTCATATCACTGACGTATATAAGGAACAGCGTCAGGCCTAGAACTCATCCCTGCGAAACCCCACTTATAACATGCATGCATTCCGACATCTCTTCATGAATCATCACGTGCTCCATTTTTGCCTGTCAGATATCTCTTAATCCACTGCAGTAGTTTTCCTGTTATTCCTGGTATTCAACGACCATTTTACCTCATAGTCTTAATTGTGTTTAATATCTACAGAATCTATCTCCTTTTTTACAACTTACCACATCACTGTTCCATCTTATTTTATTATAAACTAACCATAACTTGTCTTCAATAATTCTACCTCACTTTAAAAAATACTCAATTGCCCAATTTAATTCTAAATCCCTATTATTGCCCAATTTTACTTTAAACTATATTGATCAAACTTATTTGTAAACTGCTTTTATTGACCATTTTTTATGCCATACTTTTTTAAACTAGTATTTCACTACAACTTTTATATTATCTGTCTACCATCTTACTAGCATATTTAACCAAGTCATTGCCCATTTTTATTTTTATCAAGGTTTATATTATCTTTTTGCTACCTTAATTTGTGTATTTTATCCTGTCAATTTAAATCTATTTATACTCTAATACTTGTAAACAACTTATTAAGACCTTAGTGGCAATTACAATTGAGAGTCTTGTTCCCTTATTATATTTTAGATTAATCAAAGTTTGACTAGTGAGAGACTGGTGCTATTTGAATTTGTATTTTTAATATTATTAGACTAAACCTAGTTGTACATAGCGCTCAAGCTCAATACATTAGTCCAATACCAAAATTCACTATATTAGACCATAGTGCAATTACTAGGGAGAGACTGGTGCTATATTTAATTTTATTTTTATATTATTAGATTAAATTCAGTTGTACCATAGCTCATTCTAACTCAATATCATAGTACAATACTCTGAGATTCACTATATTAGACCATAGTGCAATTACTAGTGATAGAGCTAGTGCTATTTTTTAAGTTGTATTTTTATATTACTAGTTTATTACCTAGTTTGTACTTTAGTTTTCATTCCCGCAACAACACATAGACTACATCAACTTCATTAGTGGTAGTTTGACTAGACCTACATGACCAAAATACTCTAGCTATATACCTTGTCCAAACTTCCCACCACTACAGATATCTGGACAAGAACTCAACACACAACTCAGGATAGTATATAACCATGATTTAAACCTAGAGATGATTGATCACGTTTGACCCAGATCTAAACCTCCATAATCTGACACCCAATCAAAAACCTATTGAAAGTACCTGCCTTTTATTAACACAGCATCACAAGCCACCACTACAAACAATGCTAAAAGTCTTTCAGTACTTATACTACAACCACAGGTCCGAAAGCACACTCTATGATGACCTCCTAGACTCCTTGAAAATCACTAAGACACCCTTCTCCTGCATTAATCTTTCTGAGACCTTGCTTAAGCGGACACAATAGGAATCACCCTCTACCAGGATCCACAGAATTCACAACTGCAGACCAAACATGTTGTGGGGTGGTATTGCAATCTATTACACTAACCACTTATCTTGTCTTAGCACCACTTGCTTTAGTGATGAATATGGGGAATACATTTTTTTGCTAATTTTACTGTAAAAAACCTTAAGATGCCTATAAAGTCGGTGCCATTTACCGGATACCTCACACAACACCCAAAAGTCAGTGAGAAATTAAAGTCACTAATAACGAAACAGACAAATGAATAAGCACCACCTTGCTCTTAGCTGGAGACTGGGCAAACATCACCTTGGCTACTAGATGATCAGCCTGTAACTGATTTCATCAACAATATGAACAACACACTTCTCATACCAACAATAACTAAAACCAACCAGGCTCACTGAGAACAAGTGGCAACCAAATAGACCCATATGACCCTATATACTAGCCCCCCTTAAATCAGGGATAATCACAGATAGCTCTACAGACCACTACCCTACCTTCCTCCTGACAAACATTAGTAAACCACACTTGAAACAACATAGTCTCATTTAGACTCCATGACGAGGGCCTCAGTAAGGAAGTTCACAGCGACCTAGAGACTGTTTGATGGCCTACGAATTCTCCCAAGCCAATGGTATGATGACTGGTCAGACATTTTTTTCTTAACAAATTCTTAGACAATAAACAACATTGGTCCTATAAAAAAAAACAGATCAAAAACAAACGGCTTTGGTTGCCCAGGGGGGGGGGGGGGGGGGGGGGGGGGGGGTGGCTTAAACAGAACCATTCTGAAAACCATTGAACAAGAAACTCCCAATATGAAAAGCAATATAGACAGGGCTTAATACAACAAAGAAATTCTTAAACACTATTCATGCAGCTCCACCAAAGTAATAAAGAAAGCCAAACATCTAATACTACTCCAAAAGTAGATTTACAGACACTAGAGGAGATATAAAAAAGGACCGGGAAAAGCACGCTCTCAGATTCTACGGACCCACAACTGAGAAAATACCAAAATATTGTCCTAACTAAACCTAATGAAACACCGACTACATCCCACTGACACAGCTAACAAAGATATACGACTTCCTCTCAACCATAGATCTAATCTCCCAGTAAAATCCCACATACCAATGAGCCATGCCGGGGACTTCCAGATGGGGAATTTCCCTAATTCCTTCCCTATCGTGCACCAACTGGAGCATACTTAAGTCCACCGAGATTATAAAGTCACATAAAAAATAACTCAGGGAATCTGTCTCATGTCCACCATTAGCGTAACGAGCGAGTGCCCATGTCCTTCGCATGTTTATTTCCATACTTTTTAACAAGTCACTAGAGACCAGCACCTCCCGAAACTACTCAAGATGGCAAGGGTTACCCCAATAAAGAAAGGTGGTTGACCCTACAGACATAAACAACTATAGGACAATATCTAACTTACCATTGCTATCCGGAAAGATCTTTGAGAAACTCGTGCACAGGATACTGTATTCAATTTATAACGGCTCACACATACTCAACCCCTGCCCAATTTGGATTCAGGAAAAAATAAAAGCACTAGATGGCAAATCATAAAAATGCTAATCTGCTTTACACAGCATTGGCAAATAAGGAATACCACTAGAATTTTTAATTGACCTAAGAAAAGCTTTTTGATACAGTAACCACGACATCCTACTCCACAAACTTGATCATTAACGGTATAAGTGGCCATGGCCTTGCTTTATTTCAAATCTTACATTACTAATAGGTAGCAGTATGTCACCATTAAAGACACGCATCAGCAACAGCAGCCACTTGATACTGGATTTCCGCAGGGAATTGTACTTGTCCCCTGCTCTTCCTCTTATACATTCAATGACCTTCCAACGTATCCCAACACCTGAAACCCATTCTCTTTGCTGACAAACGACTTATGTCATCTCTCACCCTAATTTGCCCACGCCCTCAACACCATTGTGATTGAGAGCTGATTAAATATCGACTTGGATGACAGTCAATAAACTTACGCTTAACCACGGTCAAAACCCTACTATATTAAGTTTTGGTTAACAGAGCAGGAGATGCACAAATTAACATTAGATTGACAACACTCTAATACCAGAAATAATGGGGGCAAATTCCTAGGCTTATACCTTGACAACAACCTGAATTTCAGCACCCATATCCAGCATATAACCAAAAAAGTATCCAAAACGGTTGGGATCCTCTCCAAGATACGATACTACGTGCCGCAAAATGCCCTTCTCACACTATACCACTCACTTATTTATCCATACCTCACCTATGCTATTTGTGCTTGGGGATCAACTGCAGCAACACACCTAAAGCCAATAATAACCCAACAAAAGCTGCAGTAAGAATAATCACTAAATCCCATCCCTGGCAACACACCCCCCCACTCTTCATAGACCTAAACTTACTCCCTGTTCAGTACATCCACACTTACTGTGCAATCTACATCTACAGGACCTTAAACTCTAATATCAACCTTGACCTAAAACGCTTTCTTGATAGTTGTGACAGAACCCACAGGCATAACACCAGACACAAACATCTCTACGACATTCCCCGTGTCCGACTAAACCTTTACAAAAATTCAATGTATGTCAAAGGCCCTAAAATCTGGAATACCCTACCTGAGAACTCTAGAACTGCAGACACATTCATCACCTTCAAAACTACCATTAGAAAACATATTATCTCCCTGATACACCCCGTCAACTAACTACACGAATACCACCTGGTGGTTCGCACTTACACTCACTCACTCATTTGACCATAAACAGAAAATTAATCTCAATCTTAAAATAATGAATCCTGTGATACTCCAATACTGAAACTATGTACTGTGCCAAAACAAAAGCATTCACTTTGCTAAACTCACAAACTAGTATTTAGTCACTTAGCCATACTACCAACTTACCTCATAATATGTAATATTTACATTAAGAATAAAACTAAGTCGCCCCGAAATGCCTAGCCATGCTAAGCGTTTCTAGTGGTACCCTAGTACTCACTATTTTACTACATTAAACCCACAAATAACCAAATTCTGTAAACTCCAGCATTGTAATCCTTAATAGGAATAAACTTGAATTTGAATTTTGAATGAATAGTGAGGTGGGAGATTACTGTCCTTAGATGCATTAATTCACATTAGCTGGCTTTCCATCTTTATCATATCCTTCAATCTACACCCCTAGCCTGTTTCTCTCTTGCCTTGATCAGATCTATTACTTCCCACTCCCTAGGCACTATGACCTCTCATGTTTAGTGCACCCTCTGTGATGAAATAATAATAGACTCATTTCTGCCATGGACTTGTGTTTAATCAAGCTTATTTTTCCAATAACACCCATGCAGTGCTGTGCAAAAAATTGGCTTCAATCATAAGTAGAGTGAGAAAAGGTTTGCTCTTGTTTCTATTGTGTATCTAGACAGTTTTTCTTTGATTATTGATCCAGGTGATTTATCCCCGCTGATCTTGGGAAACATACTTTAGATCAACAGTAATTTCAGAGTACATTTATGTATTCCATTTTGCTGAAGTCATTTCACCACCTCATTTACTATACCCCCTTTCCTCATACCAGCATATTTTTTAAAGGTTTTCATAACCACAGTGTACTTGATGAATTACCCCAGCATGTATTACCACAAGATAACACTTCCCCTAATTTACAGTAATGGCTGTGTTTCACATTGAGGAGGTGCCCTGATTCTGGTGAAGGGCTCTTGATTCAGAAATTGAAGCTACCCTACCCTTCCCTTCCGGTTCAAACTAGAATACAGCTGTAACTGATTTACATCAACAATATGAACAAGCAACACTTCTCATAGCGACAATAACTATACCAACCCAGCCACTGAGACAAGGTGCAACCATAATAGACACACAATACCCAATTATACTAGCCCCCTCTAACATCAGGGATAATCACAGACAGCACTAGCAGACCCACTAACCCTATCCTTCCTCCTGACAAACATAGTAAACCACCACTTGAATACAACAAGGTCTCATTTAGACTCCATGACCGAGCCTCAATAATGAAGTACACAGCTGACCTAGAGCTGTTGACTGGCCTACAGAATTTCCCAAGGCCAATGGAATTAATGACTGTACAGAACATTTTTCTTACAAATTACTAGAACTATACAACAACAGTGTCCTATAAAAACGAAAGAAACAGATCACAACAAACGGCTTTTGGTTGCCCAAGGCTAACCAGCACCAATCTGAATGCACTGACAAGAAACACCAATATGAAAACAATATAAGACAGGGCTAGTAAAAACAAAGATATTCTAAACACTATCATCAGTCTCACAAAGTAATAAAGAAAAGCCAAACAACTATACTACTCCCAGTAGATACACAGACACTAGAGGAAATATAAAAAAGACCCTGGAAAACACTCTCTCAATTCAGGACCCAACAATATGAAAAAAAAAAAGAATATTGTCCTAACTAAACCTAATGGGAAAAAAAAAAAAAACACCACTACATCCCACTGACACAGCTAACAAATAAACGACATCTGTATCTCTCACCATAGGCATCTAATCTCGCCAAAAAATCCAACTACCAAATGCCCATGCCGGGGACTACCTAGATGGGAATTTCCCAAATTCCTTCTACTTGCATACCACCTGAGCCCACGGAAG